>ML790579.1:154837-198710 GCA_009831015.1 Picea engelmannii | reverse complement strand
TATGTTCTCATTTTTGCGCTTTTTCTTTTCTGCCTTACATTAGTTTGACTTCTGCTATCAGTTCTAAAATTTTCCTACTTCTTTTAAGTTTCTGTGATTTATTGTTGTTGTTTTAATTTTTGCAATTTAATTTTTGTCATGATTTTGTTGCTTACCTGCTTTAGTCGATTTGGTCAAAATAAGATGTTGGATCAATTCTGCCACAATGACACTCTTGCAAAGCATTGTTAGTCAATAAAAAATAAGCTTACACAACTGTTATGATGTTTCCCCTGAAGTCACCCTTGAATTTGTTATCTATTTCAATTGTTTTTTTATAAAGAATTGGTTATCTCCTGCTTCTTCTTGCCACTTCTTCATTCATTGAGATTTTAAAGAGAAAATCTGTAAATTTTCTCCTTGAAGTAAAGAGCAGATTCTGGTTGAATGATTATGCATATAGGGATAAATCCCCTCATACTCAACACTTTTCATGAGTTATTCCCAAATTCTCGATCATATTTCCATTAAATCCACTCACTTCCCCCTTGTTGCATAATCTTCATGGCTATATCTTCTTGACATGTTGTTCTTGGTCTACGAAACCATGAGTTTTGAGTTCTAAATCTGTTGAAAACAAATTTCCCTGTGGAGTCACCAATTTGTTGACGATTAAAATCACAACGAAGTTTTTTGCCCGCAAAGTATTGCTAAAGCCTATTATTATAAGCTAACAATATAAATAATACTTGTAGGTGGGACCCCCTTTCAGATTGGGAGATAATATCTGGTTCTTATTTGATGTTTGTGCCATTGTTCAACATTGCTACATGGTTGATGAGATCTTGTTTTTATTGGCAATGGTTAGGGATTATTATGTGTTGGTTCTAATTGTGATAATTGGATGATGGATAAGGCATGTTATGTGTTTTTTTGGCTGCTCTAGGCTCAAATTTTATGTTACAATGGCCTATGTTATCCATTGTTATCTGTTCTTGGATTCATTACTGGGACACCTGCATAAGAGACATGTTAATAATAATATATAAGAGTAGTGGGAAAGAAATAAAAGCAATGTAACAAAACACAAAAGGAAGGAATTAAACTATGCTAATATACTACTCTGCATGCATTGAAATTGAAATGATCATAGTTAATCCTAGATAACAAGTTAATAGCTATGTCATTTAATTGAGTTATATGAAAAATGGTTGAATTATGTTATGGCATAAGTTGGAAATGGATAAATGTGATATGGGTCGCGTTATTGGAAATTAGTGGGTGATGGTTTCGATACATGGTTTAATTGAATGAGTTAATGGGAAGTTGGCTGACGTGTACTAAGGAATTAATTGACCGAGGGTGGAGGCGACGTGCATTTACTGCATGCCACCCTTACTCTTTTCCCTGACTGCCATCCTAGTCGGGCTATTGTTCAATTGTGTCTGCCGTGGTTAGGCTCCGACTTTCAAGCAGATGAAGAACCGCTTGGACAACTCATGTTTTTAAGGTGCTCTGGGTTACAGGTATGTATTTTTTCCATCCATGAATTTTATTTGGTTATGAATTAGATAGTGGATCGGTATGTATGGGTTTGTGCTTTCCTTAAGTCTGGCAACTGTGTAAATTGGTGATATTTTTCTGAAATGGATGGTTGGTGTGGGTTTCATTGCAGTAATGATTATAGTCGCAATTTTATTGATCATTCTGGGTGTTAGGAACCATGACGACCCTCTGTCATCCTCGTTGGTCTTGGTTAAAGGTTTCGTATTCAGTCCAAATTGGTTGGTCGTCTCCACACTTTCTTATCACCTTACCCTCTCATTTGTTGTTATGGGGTTCACTGGTTTTGAAATGCCTTGTGTCACTTCGCATTGTATGAGTTTTCTCATGTTACTAATGTTGAGCAGTGGGTTGTGATGGTTATTTTTCCAAAGGGATTTCTTAAGGTGATTGTTATTTCTCGGCCCTGTCCTATCTCAACATTCTCGGGTTGATTGGGAAAGCCATGGGGGTTATACCCTGCATGTTATAAGTGTTTTTATAGAACTAGAATGAAGCCTTGCTCCTCTGTTCACAGTCTCTCCTACCACGTGAATTATCACCCTGTCTGCGAAATTAATTGTGGTATACCCTGTGTGTGCACCATTGGTCTCATAGGTTCTCACCCGATGATGGGAGTCGACTCCATGTATCCCTGTGTTGGTCCACAAAGAAAACCCTTGTTTTCTCAAGCCCAGGATTTGATAGAGGAAACTGTTATGGTCGTCGGGTATATTGTTGGTTGTTGTGAGTTGTTGGTGTATTGTCGACAGTGTTCGATTTCAGGCTCGTCTTTGTTGATTATGTTGACAGTGGTGTTGGTTTTGGTATTTAGTCATTACATTGGTTATTATGACAATCAAATTGATAAACTCAACATGGTAATTGGTTGATTGGAGAATTGGTTTGAATGCACAGTCGTTGTCTCTTACATTACGATTGTTGAATTGTTAACCCAACATTAGTTTGCAATTGATTAATGCATAAAGATGCTTTGTGCGTGATGCGTGGGTATGTGTGGCATTCCTAGAACATGTTAAGATGAGTTAATGATTGTTGTGACTATGTTTTTTAATTTCCAAATGGAGTGTTACAATCATGGTAATCATGGCATGGCCATCCACTGTATATGTTATAGATATTATTTGATTGCGCCATCAAATAGGGTCATGAGTTTTTAAATATGGCTTTGTTGCAATTTGATCGACGTGTGTTATGAGATAGGGCATGATGTTATTGCCTCGTTGTATTGGATTGATAGCCCAACACTGTGGGTTTTTAGATTCAGAATGATTGAACCTGTACAGTCACATAAATTCTCTTGCGTTTTTTTCGGATGTCTGTGTATTCCACAACATAGTATGTGTTGAATGGTGATGGTTGTCTGTGAGTTTAAATGGCAAGTCAATATCTTTGCATATTAAATATTGATGGTTGTATTTGGCTGTCCGTTATTTGTTTTGATGAATATGATGTTTTGTAGAAGAGATAGTTACAGGATATGTGACAGTATAATCTCATTAGAATTCAATTATTAAATGAATTAGAGGACGATATCAGGCACAATTTTTGTGTTTGTATTTGATGATTGAATAATTTGTGAGCAGTGGTTGATAAGTTGGCGCTGAACATAGTGGAAATAATTGGCTGTGTATTCATTTGGGAATTATTTTAAAATATTAAATGGATAAGTGAGAAGAAACAGAGCTCCCCTACAGGTTGTTGTGGAATGCAAACTGTCTTGTTTGATGACACTGTGTTAAATATTTGATTATGAACAATGAGAAAGTTAATGCACATAATTGTTTGAATTGTAAACAGTAGTTGTTTTTTTTGGGTCACAGTAGTCATTTGGTGGGTGTTGTTTCCTTTTACAGAATGGTTTTATGGATTACTTAATTAATTTTATGAACAATATCCTCTCTTTCCCTATCATTATTTCATTTTTCGCTAATTACAACCCCATTGCCTTCTAACATTCATTTTTCACTCCATGTTCTAAAATTTAATTACAGTCAAGAAGAATTATGTATTGAAGCAGTTTGAAGTTGCATTTTCTTGGTTGGATCACAGTGATATTTTCTTTGGTTTGCATTACAGTTGATTGTGTTGTCTTTTAGCAGTAACCATGTTTCTTTTCCCACTCATTTTATCATTTTTCACTCAATACAAACCCCTCGCATATCCCAGAACCTTTGTTCACCCCCTGCTCATCGACGAAAATTAAACAATTTGTATGGATTGGATTGCATGAGTCTGATATATTGCCGAGCCAAAATCTATTTCATATTTTTTAAGAGTTGTCATGTATGGTTGTTAAAAGGACTATGTTCATGTTGTTAGCTGTGCAATTCACAACTTTATGTCCAAAATTATTACATGCATAACATAAACCAAAAAATATAGTTTGATACCCGGGAGTTGAATATCTTCTGAAATGAGGTACTCTTATAAATTCTTCTTCTTCCTGAGGCCTATCTGTCAGTTGTTGATTATGAAATCTGAATCTTCTCAGTGGAGGAGTGTCACTGTAATCTTCCTTGTAGATCTTCCTATCCCCCTTGATTGTTTCTGCATAGATTTTTGGATATGTTTCTTGCTCTGTTGTTTTGGAGCTTGATCCCTTTTCTGTCTGATTGTATCCAAGTCCATACTTGTCATGATGAGATTTTTTATTGCTGATAATGTCATCCAAAACTTTTGAGTTGTTCTGCATATTTTTCTTTTGAAGATCATTTCTTAATGTGACAATCTCTGCTTCCAAATTTCCAATGATGTCTTTTTCTTCTAGTTGTTCTTTGAGTGATTCTTCAATTATTTTATCTTCTTCTATTTGAACCTTCAAATTTGTGATCATTTGTTCTAGTTCTTGAGTGTCTTCTTTCTTGTCTAGTTCTGCTTGTAGTTTCTTGTTTTTATTCTTTTCTCTTCTGATAACTTCTATGGCACACATTAATTCCTCTCGGTAGTCAACTTTTGCCTCTTCAATTTCTTCTTCGACTTCTTTATATTCTTCTTCGGCTTCTTCATATTCTTCTTCAGAGTCTTCTTTATCAGATTCTTCTACTACCATGAATAAAACTCTTTATGTCTCAATGTCACTGACTTCATCTTCATCTGATGATGAGATGTCTTCTTTGGTGCATAAGTTTTTCTTGAAAACTTTCTTTGTGGTTCTTTTGCCTTTATATGTTTGTTTTCCTTTTGAGTAACCTTCATCATTTCTCTTTTTCTTATAAGAGAATTTGTTAGCAAAATGACCAATACCATCACAATTAAAACAAATTAAAGGAAGCTTACCTCAATACCTATCGTTGGTTCCCTTGTTTAGTCTTTTGACAAAGTTGTCCACTTCTTCATTATCTTCTGAGACGTCACTGTTGTTGTTATGTTCTTCTTTTTTCCTTCCCTTTTTTTTCACCTTTTGGATGCTTTGAAGGTTGCTTCTTTTATATATGGATTTTCCTGTTCAGTTCTCATTTCATATGCTGTGAAGATTCCATGTAATTCCTCCATGCTTATTGAGTTTAGATCTAATATTTCTTCTAGTGTTGATATCTTAGGGTCAAATTTCATAGGAAGAGATCTTAGTACTTTTTGAACAATTACAGATTCTTTTATTTCTTCTCCCAATCCTATGATTTCATTTATTGTTTCATCAACTCGTAAAAAGTAAGTTGCAATATTCTCATCTTCCTTCATCTTAAGTTGTTCGAACTGACCTTTGTAAGTTTGAATCTTTGTTGCTATGACTTTGGAATCTCCTTCATAAATATTTTGAAGTTTGTCCCAAATATCTTTAGCGGATTTACAATGTGCAACTTTGGTGAATATCGTTTCACTAAGACCATTCAGAAGTGCATTTTTGGCTTTGGAATTATTTTGACCGAGTTTCACTGCTTTGTCATTTGTTGGCGGAACAGCTGGTGTTGTGTATCCATCTACAATTGATTTCCAAACTTCAAATCCATGTGCATGTATATATGTTTTCATCCTTATGCTCCAAAATGCATACTTCTGTCCATTGAACTGTGGTATTCCATTTTTATACAAGTTGTTGCTCTCCATGATCTACCTTTCAGTGGTTGAAATGATTTCTGAAGGAACCTGCTCTGATACCAATTGTTGGATTACTGAGAGGGGGGGTGAATCAATAATATAGAAATTCAATCCCTTTTAACCATATAATCCAATTGTTATATCGATGTAGCATTATCATCCAATAGTTGTAGAGTAAATAAGAAATGAAAAAATGAACAATCATACACATACATAATACATCAGTATTTTACGTGGAAACCCAAAGCGGGAGAAAACCACAGAATGATTTTTCTTATATATCTTGAAGAATTACATTCATTGGAAGCACCAACTTCCTGTGTTTTCCAGTTGCAACTGGAAGGAGGCTCCAACCCCCTTGTTTCTCAGTCTACAATCTGAGGGAATCTCCAACTCCCCTTTTCTCTGGCTACAACCAAAAGGAGGCTACAACAACCTATGTTCTCCGGCTACAATCGGAAGGTGGCTACAACCACTTGTCCTTGCCCCGTCCAACCGACCTGAAGTAGAAGTAGAATGATGGAACCACTGTAACACTATCACTGTGAGATATACCACTATAAACCTGTACCAATAAACCTGAACCATGCATCAACCTGTACATCAACCTATACCATAAACATGTGCATCAACCATGCACTAACCTGTACTAAACAACCTGTAATCAACATGTACCATAAACAAGTGCATCCAACCATGTACCAAGTATGTACCAATCATGTGTCAACTACTCATCAATATATACCAACATCATCAACTATACACCTCATGTATGTGTTGACTCATCAACTACTTGTCTCAACCGTGTACCCAATATGTACCTTAAACAAAATTCCTCATCAATTTTATCATCCAAATATGATTTGTAACTCTGTAATAGACCTGGTGTATATGATCACATACTTACAAACCTTCCTTAACTTTCTGTTTCAGGATAAATCCGTAGGTGCGGACACTAACCGATCTCCCTAGATCCACCTGGATCTAGAACAAAACATGACAGAATAATACACTTTCCCTAGATCTAGCCTATTGAATGAACTAAGAAGTAAGGATTATGGACATACCTTATGAACGCTTTCCTTATATCTCTGTTGTTCCAAGCTTTGCTCCAATGCTCTTGCACCATTCATATCACAACAGTACAGACCAATCGAAGTAAAGGCAGATTAATATATTCAATAGCTAGTCTATACATATGATCAAGGAGTTATGTAATAAAGTGACATCATCTTTATGGGAAAGGGACATATTAATGTATTGAATTAATTGAAAGTGAAACTTACAACCTGAGCCTTGATGTTGTAGGTCTCCTTTCGATGGCTCCTAGCTCTGACACACACACTTGCTCATGCATGAAAAAAAATCAACCACATTTGATGACCTTGCTGTTGTCTCTAGCTGTTGTAGCATCAGTCCTTCATACAGTCTTGCGCTAATTCTCTAATCAATCTCTTGCTAGCTTGCTTAACTTCACCCTTTCCATGAACAATCTCCTCAATATATAGGAGAAGATAGATTAGTTACTTGGATAGGGAATGATCCCAAGATATCTGGAATGCCAGCACCTGAATAACCATTCGAAAGCCAACTCATCCTTCTAGAAGATTCCCTTTTAGAAGGTTCAAGATTTTTATCTTTTTCCCCTTTAAGAACATGTTCGCACCCTGACAATGAGTACAGTGCGAGAGGTTTGCACCCCAGCTTAATGCAGCCTGCGAGAATCAGGCATTCTCGCAGGTGAATATATAGGTAGCCTGCGAACATCCTTCAAAAATGTGATTTCTAGAAGAAGACAACTGTAACTTTTCTCAGGAAAGTATTCTTAGTGAAGAGCTTGATTTTCCATCATCATAACATCATCATGACATCATCACAATGACCAAAATTGCGGATAAAAGAATGCCCCCCAAAGTCTGAGAGTGGAACTAGTGACAGTCAAGGGACTTTGTAAGCTGCATGTGTGTGTCGAGAACCAAGAGCACATCTAATCGGAAACCTACAAACATCCAAGCATCAACAAAATATCATGTATACTAATTCCCGAGGTAGGCATTCCCATACTCAGATCATAGACTGATGAAATTGTAATCAAAGGTCATGGCCACCAATCATACACTGTGGATCCATGCCGTCATAATATAGCATAGCCACATGAATACACTGTGGATCTATGTGACAAATTTGAAATCAAGATGGCATAGCCACGAAACATACACAGTGGATCTATGTGTCACAAATAATACATACTCCATCGCAACCTGGATCACAAAGATAATATCCAGGGTCTTCAACCTCATCGCCCAAAGTACGAATCTAACCATGTGATTACATGTGCCGAAGTCGAACATGGTAGAAACCACTTGATTACCGGTCATCGATGTAACCGTTAACAAGTGCGAGAGAAATCACCATTGATGTCAATGACTCCCAAGGTACTATAGTACAATCCATTGACTGTGAATAAATGTTTTGATGTCGAACAGTCGACGAAATCTTTCGATCAAAGGTCAATGATGTAAACCCATTGTCGAAAGCGAGAAACTTGCCATTAAGGCATGCAAGCTCCAAGGTACTAAAAATTTCTAAGTCTTGATTCCAGATAATGTGCTGAAGTCGACAGAATAAGACTCGTCACAGGAGGGCCTTGATGTATCCCTCATCAGTGACCCGAAATGAGTAACAGAGTTTGAAGGTGAAACAAAGTATGTGGCAATTGGACTTTGGACATAGGGAAGGTCGACACGAAGTGAAAGGATAACTGCAGATGGCTGACTCAAATAGAGGTTTCAAACGGACTGCTCTTGAACATATGAATGACATGACCAATGATTTGGCAGCATTGACTCAAAGACGACACATGGAAAGACCTTGTTATTAAATCGAATGAGAGACAAATGGATTTCCCAAACCGGCTTCAAATGATGAATAGGGGGTGTCATGTTCAAGAGCGACACTTACTGCCAATTAACACAAAGATGAAATATATCCCTTTCCCAAATTTTTCCCCCACCATTTCTGGCAAGTACCTCTTTATTTTTACGCAAGCTTGAAGAGAATCACATATGCGTGTTGATATAAGCTCATCCTTCGGACGAGTCCCTCGGAGTATTTTTAACGAACCCCAGGAAGGAGTGGTTCGGTCCCATCACGGGCCTGTCAATGTTTGTTTAACGAGTCCAGAGATAGTAAACTCGAAGGTTTTTCAAGATTATAGAGTTTGGAAAAACACTTAAAAGAGAAATCTCTCAGTTCCTTTTTCGTACAATAGTCTAACGAGACCGAAAAAGGGTTAAACTATCGCTCGAAGGACGCATAACTCCAAATACTTTAACGAGCGTGAAAATAGCAAGATCGCTCGGCAATCTTTTCCTGTTTCGAGAGTCTGAAAAGAGCTTAAAGAAAACTCCAGGGGGGTTCCTTTTTTGTGTAACCATAACGAGCCCGGAAAAGAGATAAAACAACGCTCGGTCACATTCTTATTTTTTTCACAAGCGCAAGAACGGACAAAAGGCGCTTGAGGTTTCAAGTCAAAACCTAGAAAACAAACAAAATCACACCACACCGTAACAATTTTGTCCATAATCATCCGTATTTGTTACCTGCAAGTCATTTTACTCATTTCCATATTAGTAATTAGGGTTAAATAAGGAATAAACATAAAAAATCCACTTCTGACATAGTAAAAAGTAAATAAAATAAATCCATAACACATTTTACCATGTCATTTTACCCTTTTACCATTTGAGTTCAAAAAACCTCCATTTTACCTTCTACTTTCAGTGTTGATTTCTGGGAGCTTTGGGCGATCATTCTACGAGCCGTCTGGATCATATTGGTAAGTTCTCCATTCTCTAGCTTTTCATGGTTCAAATTTGTAATTCCATTGGTTAAAAGTCAAGTTTTAAGTCCATTTTTCAAACCCTATGCGTGTAGAGGAATTCTCGCAGGCTTCCCATACGGGGCCTGCGAGAATGCCTCATTCTCGTAGGTGAGCTAAGGCATCATGCGATAAGTTCGCACTGTGTGCCATAGGCCACCTGCGAACAACGCAAAGTTTAAAATTTTATGCAACGTTTAGCCAAAAGAAAGAATTTTTCTCATGTTTAAGATCATTAACCATCTTCATATGTTTCCCATGTAGGTTTATAGCCATCATCATGGTGCTCGAATGGAGAGAACGGGAACATGAGGAAGATAATACAAACGCCAAAAATCACCCTCCGACCATTGTTTTCTTAAGAGATTGCGGTCTCTTGAAGTATTTCCGCATCTCGAGCATGAGAGCCCAAGTTCGATTGCTGGAATACTTAGTCCGGATGTGGGATCCGGACCAACAGGTTTTTAATGTCGGAGCCCACACATTGACTATCGACATTGAGGACATCTATTTCTTGACTGGGTTATCCAGGCGTAGGTCCTATGTCAGTTTGACCGGAAGCAGAAGGGGTGGTTTAAAAATGAGTGAATACTGCGCCCAGTATTGTGTACCTGAGGCAGAAAGACAGAAAGGGAAGGTAGCCATCTGGGGAGTAACTGACATAACTCTCCGTACCATTCTCTTCACTATCGCTCGGATGGCAGGAAGTGCTGCTCCACATATGGCTCTGCAGAGCTATTTTCAGTATGCCATCGAGTGTATTGAGCCCCGGGTATTCAACTGGGCTGACGCAGTTTTACACAGTCTCAAGAAACAACTGACCAAATGTAGGCGTGGAGATCTAAAACAGTTCGGATATGGATCATTGTTGGTGTCCTTCTTCTGTGAGAGGGTCCCTGTGTTTAGGCTTCAGGCTGAGTGGCACTTTCCGGGTCCCAGAGATCCACGGATGTTACGATGGTGTCAACTCATGGCCCATCATGTGGCAGGACCGATCGTTAGGTATGACGATACCTTCTTTGACTGGCTTCGAGGCCAGGTGCTGATGGTAGAAGATTATGCATACACTGGCTTGGATTTCCGCAACGATCCTGACCTTGCACTACCTGAGGATGCACAGTGGGGAGACCTCGGTAAGAAGTACCCAAACTTTTTAAAGTTTTTAAATGTTTTTGGATTTTTTAACCATATTTAAATGTTTTTGGTTTTATATTTTTACCCAAAGACTAACACCAAATTTATATTGATAACACAGACGTTGGGGCATATAGACCTGCTGGTAGTTCTCCTGTCCAATGTCGAGGAAAGGCAGTAGTGGCAGTTCCACAGTACGTCGAGGACTATCTAATAGTGGAGCATAACTTAGAGGGTCTGATGGCAGACTTTCCAGATATGACTCTGGAGGAGATTCCACGGCGTGATCAACGTCACACTGTGGGAGTCTCTGCCTCTATGGGTCACTTACTCCGTAGAGTTTCCAGGACATTAGTGTGCTATCGTGAACATCATTGATGTCATTATGTAGAATCTATGGGCTTCAATTTTTTATATTTTGGTCTTCGGACACATTTTGTAAAAACAAACTTTGATCGTTATATATATATACATGGGTTCTACCTGCTTACTTTACATTGTGTACATTTTAATGTGTTTGATTTATAAGTGATTTAAATGCCTGTCCAATACATAATTAGCTAAAGCATATGTCAATGTATTAAGACTTCTCGGAATGTGTTGATATTCAATATGATCAAAATGTCGTTCCAAGAGGCGAATCCGCAAATATACCCTTAATAAAGTAGGACTTCGAATAGAGTAGACATTACTTAGCTGTAGCACTACCAGCTGCGAGTCAAGTCGCACAACCAAGTGACGAACTCCAAGAGAGATAGCATCAACCAATAACTCAATAACGGCGCTATACTATGTGATGTGGTTGGTTGTCCGACAAAGACATACACCTCGTAAAGATATAAGCTCGTTTGTTGGGGCATAGATCGCCCACGCAGCAGAAGCTAAGTTCCGAGTACTACGGCTAGCACCGTCGGCGAAGCCAATATAAGGTAGCGAATACTCTGACATCTGGCAATCAAACACAACGTCACGTAAGGGCAGAGACCAAATAACGTCAAAAGAAAAACTAAAGTAACACACACACAAAGTATGATACATAAAATACAAGTACTCATGCACAAATGACTCATGCATAGTACTTCTTCAAGTACAACCCATTTCTGGGTTCACTCAAAGGTACACCATCATAATCAACTAGCTCATATGCACCTTTTTCCAAAACTTTGCTAACAATATAAGGCCCACGCCACATTGGTTCGAATTTCCCAGCTCCTAAGACATCTTTATCTTGTTCATACAGAAGAACAAGATCTCCTTCAGAGAAGACACGAGGTTTGACATGCTTGTCATACTATGCCTTAACACGTTTCTTCTGGGCTTCGATCACAAGAGTAGCGTCACAGTGAGTCTCGTCTAATCGCATCAAATACAATAGACGTTCCTCTTCGGCAGAAGTATTAGGTAAGATCTCTACAGCTAGCTTCAAAGACGGTATTTCGCATTCTATTGGCAGAATGGCTTCCATGCCATAAAATAATCGAAAAGGTGTAAATCCCGTGGCAGACTTAACAGATGTCCGATATGCCCACAATGCCGAAAATAACATTGTGTGCCAGCTGGTTTTATGTATTCCTATCATCCGTCGAATCATAGTGATAAGAACCTTATTGATTGCTTCGACCTGGCCATTAGCCTGCGGGTAATAGGGTGTTGAGTTATCATGACGAAGGCCCAACTTTTCTGTGAGTTCAGACATCATGTGATTTCTAAAATGACTACCGTGATCGGTAACGATAGCCTGAGGAACACCAAAACGAGTGATGACATGGTTGAAAATAAATAACACTGCAGTCTTTCCAGTATTATCGAATGCTGGCATCGCCTCAGCCCACTTAGTAAAATAATCAACAGCTACAAGAATATAACCATGCCCCCCGGCCGAGTGAGGGTGACATGTCATGAAATCAATGCCCCATTTAGTGAAAGGACCTACGGAGACCACAGGATGAAGGGGAGCAGGATGCGACCGAATCTTCTGATTATAGGTCTGGCAGGCATGACACTTCTGAACAGCAGTAATGCAGTCCTTGAACAAGGAAGGCCAAAAGTATCCTGCACGTAAGATTTTCTGGGCAGTAGCATACCCAGACATATGACCACCACATGCTTCTGAATGGCAGTCATTCAAATCTTTCTCAACTTCGTCAAAATTCAAACAATGCCGAAAGACAAAATCAATGCCTCGACGGTAAAGAGTATCGCCGAGAATAATATAATGACGTGCTTGATAACGGACACGACGACGTTCGGCACTAGACAAAGCAGGCCGGAAAGTTTGAGTTTGGAGATATATAATGATATCTCCGTACCAAATATCGTTAGTACTGATAAGGTAAAGTGACTCGTCAGGTAACGAATCGACTGCTACCTTTTCCGTGGCAGTGTGGGGAAAATCACAAATTAACTCAGCGAAAACTAGGGATTTCTTCGATGTGGCGCGATCGAATTCCAAATTGAACTCCTGGAGAATGACAATCCACTTGGAGTACTTTCCCCCCAGCAATTGACGGGTCAATATATGTTGCATGGGGTTACAATGTGAAATCACTGTAGTCTTTCTGGAGAGAATATAATGACGAAAACATTGAACTGCTTGAACAGCAGCCAAAGCCAACTTCTCAACATGTTGGTACTTGATGATAGACTTCTACTCAAGTAATAGATAACATGTTCATCGTGGTTATCATCCTCTTGAACGAGGACCATGCCGATAGTATACTCGGAAGCAGCCAGATAAAGAAAGTAATCTCGACTATAATCCAGAGGGAAAAGAAGAGGAGCTTTTGTGAGGGACAACTTTAAAGCTTCGAAAGCGTTGTTGGCAACTTTATCCCAAACAAACTCTGAACCTTTCTTTAAAAGACGGGTGAAACCTCAGGTAATCTCGGCGTAATTCGGGATGAACCGACGAAGAAATTTTGCTTTCCCCTGCAAACTTTGTAACTGGCACAGTGAAGAAGGAGGAGGGAGATTAAGTATCACCTCAACCTTGATAGGATCTACCCGGATCCCCTGACATGAAACAATGAAACTGAGGAGACGGCCGGATTCGACGCAAAAGACACATTTGTGAGGATTTAAATGAATGTGATAGAACCAGCAACAAACGAAAATTGCTCGGAGGTGAGTAGGGTGATCGACTCGACGGACAGAATGAGCCGGCAAATCGTCCAAATAAGGTTGAACGATATGCTTGATATCGTGAAATGCGTAAGACATAGCACGTTGGAATGTTGCACCTGCGTTCTTCAGACCGAAGGGGAGTTTTCTGTAGGCAAAAGTACCCCAAGGAAAAATAAAATCCATTTTATGTTGGTCCTCAGGAGCGATATTTATTTGATTATAGCCGAAAAATCCATCCATGAGGGAAAAGATTTCACTGCCGGCACAGTCATCGACAATCTGGTCAATGAAAGGGGTTGGAAAATTGTCCTTTGGACAAGCTTTGTTGATATCCCGATAATCAACACAAACGTGTATACTACCACCTTTCTTATCAATCGGTACTGGGTTGGAAACCCATTCTGTCAATGCCACAGGATAAATAAAACCGGCTTTAAGAAGTTTTTCAACTTCAAGTTTAATAGTTGCCGCTTTACGTGGATGGACAGGACGGAGGCGATGCCGGACTGGTTTAGCTCCGGTGTATGTCTTAATTTCATGAACAACGATAGTAGGGTCAATACCCGGCATCTCTTCGTAACTCCATGCAAAGATATCACGAAATTCTTTAAACAAGGAAGTATAAGTGACAATTTCTTCGGGAGAACACGAAACTCCAATATGAACGTTCTCGACTATCCCAGGTTTAATTGAAATATCTATGGGTACCGTGGGAGAAATGTTACTGAGGTTCCCTTCTGCAAACACATCGCGTGTAGACCGAGGAACAGTGGATATAACAACAACGGTCGACGAAGTCGAAATCCGCTGATAATTCTCAAGAGTTTGTTGTTCCAGAAACAGTATGGAACGATGATGCCCATCGTCCCAAGGGGTGTCCTCCATGACAGACATGATCATCTTGTCAGTGGGAAATATGACATGGAAAGGATCAAGAGACAACTCGTCAAAAGAAGAAGTAGTAAGGGTTGCCGATTGAATGGCTTGATAAGCGGACTCAACCGGACTTAATGGCATGACGTTGCCGAAACGAACATGATCTCCAGGATCGGGGACTATCCAAGGGTCAACAGACACAGGAAGTTCATGAGGTACAGTAGAGATCATATTAATAGAAGCAATAAATGGGCGTCGAATATTAGGTGGTGGTGGTATGGGGAAAGTACCCATCAACGAAGAATGTTTTAAAAGACCGACTCCGACATTTTCGTAACCCGGTGGGGTTTTAGCTATGAATGGTACGTTGCCAACGTGAGTATCGGCATTAAAAAAAGGCAAGTTGATCGACCATAACCACTTTTCCCTGGTGAGGAAATCGTACAACACGAAAAAGGGTTGACACAACAACACGCATAGAATCGACCCAACTACGACCAAGTAGAAGATTATAATCTAGGGGGGTATCAAAAACTTCCACTTCCACTTGGATGGTCTTACCTTCCAGAGTGACAGGCAACGATGGTAGAACACCATAAGGCTTAAAACCCGAGCTGTTGAAGGCTCTTAAAGTGTTTTGGGATTCGTTTAAAGGAGGAGAGCCAATGGATTTCCAACAAGTAAAAGACATTACACACGTAGAGGCACCCTCATCAATAACAGTCCGGCAAATTCTCTTGTCGGCAACAACAACTTGTATTTGAAACGCAAGCTGTGGGGGTAACCTTGGAATATGATCTTCCAAGTTAAAGACTATCAAATTCATATATGTTGGATCAATGCCACCTATAGCTTTCAACAACGCCCTTCGTTGTGCAGGACAAGACTGAAGGACTTCCAGGGCAGACATCGTTGAGGGTGCTTGGGCCAGATCTTCGACAATGCTATAGTTCTGGGCTGCCCGAGCATGAGGATTGAATGCCGACTTCTTAACGACACCTTTCGGGGGTGGTCATATAACTGTATCAAGGTTCGGTCGTTCAAGATGAAGAGGACCGGTCGTAGGTGGATTCGGTGGAGAGGGTTGTACCAGATCAGGAGGTAAGTCATCAACCTTCTCCTTAGAAGGAGTATAGTCTTTAGCTCTAGTGGTAAGTGCAACATTGTCTTTCTTGGAATCACTGGTGCACATCAAAACATAAGATGATGTAGAAGTAGAGGGTTGGTCATGAATGACCAATGAAGCTTGTTGTTGAGACGGGAAAGGTTGAGACAAGACTGCCGACGTAGAGGGTTTCGGCGTTCCTTGAAGGAACTTGTTGACCTCGGCACGTCTCGGACAATCCTTCGTGTAGTGATCGTCACCACAGATAAGGCAAGGGTAGCGTGGTTTGCGCTTATCCCGGTCATCAACAAGAGGGGATTTGGTTTGCTCATTCTGATTATTGTTTTTACCCTCCTTATTCTTGCCTCTCCCTTTCTTAGATTTGTTCTTACCGGTCGGCGTATATTGAACTGCGTTCACTTCAGAGGTTTTACCGGCGGGAAGAGCAGGAGACAGAGCACTTTGAACATTAGAAGAATTGGATTTAGGGGTTGTAGTTGAAACGGAATGTGAGTGGCTATGAGTGGTACCAATCACACCATCAGCTGCATGCGAGGCAGCTGGAGTAGTAGAAGTGCTGGAAGTACCAGGACGAGGTAAATCAGGCAGTAAATCATACAAGGTTCCCGTTTGTGAATAAACGAGATCAAGATACTGAGCACGACTAATAGCCTGCTCTTCTGTGACAACACCGCCCATAGCAATGTCTTTACCAATTTTGTTTACAAAAGACTTTGTAAACCATTCTGCCAGTAACTGATCGGGAAGATCAAGTTTAATGAGACGTCGCCTCCGTCGCCACTCATGAATATGATCAGATATTTGAGTGCTCGAGCTTTGTTTGAAGGAGGTTAAAATCTTAGTTCCAGTATCGTAACGGATTGGTAACTGATAATGTGTTAGAAAGGCCATTGCAAGGGTGTTGAAATCCAAAAAGAAACCTCGTGGTAATTCAATGTACCACTTCGCAGCAGCACCTGTAAGAGTTCGTTGAAAAAGACTCAGTCGAATGGAGTCGTCCATCAACGAGTTGGATGAACACCACAAATGGAAAGTCATGACATGATTATTTGGGACCTCTCCCACCTTCCCATCGAATTTTGGAATATCTGAGGGAAGCTTTGCAGGAATAGCAGGCCATTGGGGAGAGTGACGAATAGGATCATTAAGAATCCTAGACAAATCTGGCAGATCCAAAGTAGCAAGAAAAGGCAACTGCCGATTCACTTGTGGATACTGGTGACTTTGGGGTGGAAGCCCTGTTGGTAGACCAGTAGGGCCGTATGCAGTCTGCCCCCAGAGGGAAGACCCTGGCGGGTTCTGTGGTGGCTGAATAGGATAGTAACCCCAAGGATTTTGACCTTGAGTCTGAGTAGGGACTTGAGGTTGAGCAGTATGACCCGAACCCAAATAGGATTAGTCACACCTGGATAGGGTTGGCCTATAGTAGGGACAACGTGCTACCCCCCAGCATTTTGAGGAAAGTTTTGCATAAGTTGATTCCAATACTGGACCAATGCAGGAGGTATGTTTTGTCCTAAAGGTGAGGTTGGTCCCCCTATCAAAGGGACAGTTCCACCCGGAAGTTGTGTGCCAACCGCAGGTTGTGTAGTCACTGTATTTTGTCCGGGAAAAGGATAAGGAAAAGGAACCGTATTACCCTCTCCACCAACAGGAATCTGCAAGTTCGGTGCAACAGTCGGGATAGTGCCACTAGGATTAGGATTGCCAGTAGGAAACTGAGGGAGTGTCGGAATGAAACCGGGAATAGGATGCCCAGGAAACGGAGGACCACTAGGAGAACCGGTCGGGGTTTGCGGAGGTGTTGGATGAGAAATATTCAACAAAGGATTCAACGCATGGTAACCAGGAGGTAAATTTGGGTTAACCTCAGGCATTCGCTGGGTAATGATAGGAGGAAGAGTAGTTGCAATAATTCTGGTTTGGACACTCGTAGTATTCTCAAGATGGGCCATCGCGGGAGGAAGAACAAAACGATAAGTAGTATTCTCTGGTGCAGTTTCTGGTTCAGGAGACACAGGAGGGTTGATTTCGTAGACAGGGGATGAATCTATACCGAAAAGAACTCGACGGAAATTACCGGACCAAAAAGGATCTTGGCCTACTACACCGTGAGAAGGCCCAACAGTTGATTCAGAAGATGTAACAATGGTTTCTTCAGAAGGATTTACTCGTCCAACAAGTCGTTCACCACGACGAATACGATAGTCCTCTATAGTATTGGTAATTCGAAAATCACCTAGAGGATCAGTGCGTTCTACTTGTGGAGGTGGTGTAGAAACGTCTTGGACGTCACTTATGTCCACGTGTGATAGAGTAACAAGGGGGATTTCACCCTGACGAGGAGAGTCCTCAGGGGTACCCTCAGGTGTTGCAGTAGGCAAGGGTTGTGAAACGTCTGGATGTTCCGGGGATAAACCTTGCATCCTACATGAACGTCGTGGGGGAGCAATTGTAAACCAGTAACAAGCTCCGCAACGAAAATCCTATGGTCAGCTTCGAGAAACAAACAACACACACTAGTAAACAAAATCTAGAAGAAATCACCAAGCAAATGATACCTTCTAATACCGAAGCCACTAGTTGGTGATGAAACCTAACGTCGCAACAACGAGACGAGAAGGGGCGGGGCTAAGGTGGAAAAGTTACGTTGACGACCTGCTTAACAGACTTACGCCCTGGTGCAAGCTCCCACACATAATCGTGGGTATACCCTCCAAGGAGCCCGAGTGAGTCTGGCCAACGTCAATTCCAGGTACCGTGAAGACTTTCCCCTCCACAATCACCTTGGGTAAGAACCTAGAGAGATAAGCCACTAAGGACACCACAAACAACAATATAGCCTGGGGAAACAGTCGTCAGTCCGATCCACACGCAAAGGCAGGGTATCTAGCTCGAAATCAACTCAAAGGCTTCCACTCATAATTGTGGGTATACCTCGGAGTGACCCCCGTAATACGTGCAATCTCTACACCGATGTCAACGAAGTAGGGTTAGTAACTCTGCCAACACCAATGCGACCTAATGCTTGACCCTTGTGTTAGAAGGGCTTCCCAGGACAATATGCTGCCAATGGAATTTAACACTCCCTAACTCAAGATGCTATTGTTTGTTTTTGAGCTTTTAGAGAGTGTGTCTCTCTTCCTACTCCAAAGCACTAGCCTAGCTAAATGTTGGTGTAAAAGAGCCTTAGAAAAGTGTTACTAGATCAATTTTAATATTACGCAAGGTTTTTAAAAGTTGTTGTTTACTCAAAGGTAACGGAAGTGAAACTCATGATGTGTGACTCTGACCCAAATAATGCAAGGATAATGATGAAATATAATTCTTTTCATTCCATGAATCCTAGTTACGGGAGAGAGAGAACAATTTCCGAATCAACCGCAATACTACAATGCAAATGCAATGCTCAATTTCCTTTCAGATGCCAATGCAAACAATCATGTATCAATGAGCAATTTCTATATGTCTTTTTCAAGTACTTCAATAAACTCAAAACTTGATTTTCTACGTTTTTGAAAAGGCAAAAACAAAATCTTGAAAGAAAATTTATGGTTCACTTTTCAAGAAGAACTTTGATTAATGAGAAAAGAAAATCAAACCATCAATAATCAAACAATACAACCCAACCAAAACTTTCAACGAAAGTAAAAACAAAAGAAAACCAAGGAGTTCCTCAATGCAAATGAAAAATGTCCTTTTGAACCAATAAGCAGACGAGAAACACCAAACACTTAACTCCCAACCAATCACTGGTTCTTAGCCAACTCGACACACTCAACTCCAGAAGTCAGAGAGAAGAAAAATGCCAATAAAAGCCAAGAGATGAAAGTCAAGCTACCAAGGCAAGAAAAACCTTGAAACTCTAGATCAGTTCAAGCAAGAAAACTAAGCAAGAGATATGTAAGTCGAGGATCCAATAAGCCAAAAAGGTGTATATCAACAGATCTGAGCAGTTGACAAAGTCAAAATTTAAATTCAAAAATTTCAAAAAATCTGTTTGCAGGCAAGTAGTAGAACACAGTGCGAGAAGATAGTGTTCTCGCAGGCCACCGTGATGCAAAGTGTGAACTGTTCGCACTGGACTCTATATGCAGAGTGCGAACTTTAATGGTTCTCGCAGGCTGTAAATGAACACAGTGCGAGAATTCCTGTAGATAATAAAAATTTTGAAAATACAAGCAAAATTCAAACTGGCTTATAGACCCAAAAGGTCTCTCAGGGTATCCCGAGGACTCAGACACTGACAGATCAGGAGAAAAAGGCAAATAGAGCAAATGGCCACAGAAAATTCAAAAACCATAAAGAAAAAATGGATAGTTCCCCAGCGGAGTCGCCAATTTTGTTTCAGGATAAATCTGTAGGTGCGGACACTAACCGATCTCCCTAGATCCACCTGGATCTAGAACAAAACAGGACAGAATAATACACTTTCCCTAGATCTAGCCTATTGAATGAACTAAGAAGTAAGGATTATGGACATACCTTATGAACGCTTTCATTATATCTCTATTGTTCCAAGCTTTGCTCCAATGATCTTGCACCGTTCAGATCACAACAGTACAGACCAATCGAAGTAAAGGCAGATTAATATATTCAATAGCTAGTCTATACATATGATCAAGGAGTTATGTAATAAAGTGACATCATTTTTATGGGAAAGGGACATATTACTGTATTGAATTAATTGAAAGTGAAACTTACAACCTGAGCCTTGATGTCGTAGGTCTCCTTTCGATGGCTCCTAGCTCTGACACACACACTTGCTCATGCATGAAAAAAAATCAACCACATTTGATGACCTTGTTGTTGTCTCTAGCTACTGTAGCATCAGTCCTTCATATAGTCTTGTGCTAATTCTCTAATCAATCTCTTGCTAGCTTGCTTAAATTCACCCTTTCCATGAGCAATCTCCTCAATATATAGGAGAAGATAGATTAGTTACTTGGATAGGGAATGATCCCAAGATATCTGGAATGCCAGCACCTGAATAACCATTCGAAAGCCAACTCATCCTTCTAGAAGATTCCCTTCCAGAAGGTTCGAGATTTTTATCTTTTTCCCCTTTAAGAACATGTTTGCACCCTGACAATGAGTACAGTGCGAGAGGTTTGCACCCCAGCTTAATGCAGCCTACGAGAATCAGGCATTCTCGCAAGTGAATATATAGGTAGCCTGCGAACATCCTTCAAAAATGTGATTTCTAGAAGAAGACAACTGTAACTTTTCTCAGGAAAGTATTCTTAGTGAAGAGCTTGATTTTCCATCATCATAACATCATCATGACATCATCACAATGACCAAAATTGCGGATAACACTTTCACAACAAGAGACCAGAATTTGCATCAAAATTTTCTTTAGTCTCACATGACTAGTTTGGGATTAGTCAACAACCCTAACTTGAAATAATCATAACTATGTACCTATAATGAATAAGGATCTTAAAGTAGTACATAATGTTCTTCAATTTTTTTTTATGCAATTCCTCTAGGTTTCGCTACTTGAAACCTCTCAAAAAAGGAGTTATAGAAAACATGGCATACCTTGTTGAATTCTGGCTTATTCTAGAGAGCGACCTTATAGAGTATGCCCCACACATAATTTTTGTTGAATGGATATGAAAATGTTACACAACATACTAAATACTGTACTCTAACAAACACATCTTGTCTTACTAAATTTGGATCTATTATGAAGAAGTTATGATGTTTTTACCCGAAACACTTGTTTTAGACTAGTTTCAGGACTAGCCACAAACCCTATTTTCCACAGAGTGTAACTCCAAAAATACAATGACCCGCAAGCTGAATTTTTTTACCACAGATACTTGGATATGTTTCCTCAACGACCTATCAATTTCACTGTTTGAATCATTCTAGAAAAAAAATTATTGCGAAAATGGTGAGATGGCCTGTAAATAACATACCTTAGAAAGAATCACCAAAAGAATTTATCCTCCCTTGAATTCCGGCCTTTTTTTCTTCACCTTCCCTCTGAAATTCATCTTAGATATCCTTTGGTTACCTCAATCACCTATATATATTCAATATGCTCAAGTGTGATTTAAAATGAGAGAGCCTTGCCTCTTATTTATACTCTCCATCTTCTAGGCCACGTAACCCATTTCTAGGTCACTGAACCCATTTTCCTCATTTTTAGGGTTAACCACTTTCCATAATTAGAAAGTTCTCCATTACTTTATCATTTAAATATTCCTCGACTTTGTCACCTCACTTTATCATTTAAATAATCTTTTTTTATTTTGTCACTTCACTTTATTATTTAAATAATCCTTCTTGACTTTGTCACTTTACTTTATCATTTAAATAATAATTTCTTCTTTGCAATCTCTTTGACTTCTTTTACCTTTTGGGGCTTCAAGCCAACATATGAGGGTCCTCCAACTTCGTAAGGCCATAAATCTCAAACTGTGAGGAGTTATGTGACATTCCACATACCACCAGAAATGGCATGACATGTACTATCTATATAGAATAGTATTACCTTCAAATATATTAAAACTCATACCATTATACATGAAACAAACTTGGGTCCATTACCCAAACCTTTGTGCCACCAAAATTCGCTACCAAACTTTCTTCAAGGGTTGACATCAATGACAACCAACCTTAATCAACAATATTCCTGTCTATTTTTGCTTTAGCCAAGCAGAATATGAAAATGATTGAGTAAGATCATTTCATATCTTTTCCTCAACACACCAATTCCATAAATATCTCTAAGAATCTTGTTATGCATTCTAAAACCAAGCATATCCCAATTAAATACCATTTTATGAGAGATCGGGTTTCTAAAAAAGTAGTCAAAGTAGAATATATTGATACTAAAGAGAAAATTGCAGACATATTCATAAAACCTCTACCAAGAGGTACCTTTGAAAATTGTAGACATAAATTGGGAGTAATTCTCGTACCTCATTAAAAACTACAAAAAAAGGGGAGTGCATGGACAGGGGGAGCATCACCTCAGGGGAGAGAAGAAATGTCCCTTCTGTCATTGTTGTCAAAGGGGGAGAATACACAACAAAATGGAGTTAAAATAAAGATTTTTTACTTTGTTTCCATCAATGCCAAAGGGGGAGAATGTTGGACATGGTGTTATGTTGTCATTGATGTCAACAAGGGTTAAATAGATTTATCATCTAGACAAGTATCTAGATATACAAGTTGTAGGAATCGACAATAAAGAACGAAGAACATGAGTTGTCAATCACAGAGATTGACGTTGGATCATTGGATCAAAATAAGAGCACGATTAGATGGTAAAGAATGAAGAACAATGTTGATCGTTGGATCAAAATAAAAGAACAATCGGATGATAAAGAATGAAGAACAATGTTGATCGTTGGATCAAAATAAGATCATGATCAGACGGTAAAAAATGAATAAACGATGTTGATCGTTGGATCAAAATGAAATCATGATCAGACGTCTCAGATATCAGATCAGATGTCAACCAATAATGGCTAAGTATCATATTCTATCTATATCACTTAAGTAAAAGTCCAAGTATGGTTTATTATGGAGGTAATGAAATTTGAGGGTGCATTTTGATGACACCATAGAAGAGATTTGAGTCCGCGAGTCCAAGAGCCTGAGAAAAATCACTTAAGAATTTTTCTAAGTATAGATTCATCTTGGAGGCTATAGAAGTTGGGGGTGCATTTTGATGAAACCATAGAAGATATGTGACTTCGCAATTTCGAGAGTCCAAAAACCCGTCACATGAAATAATTCTAAGTAAAATTCCATGTTTAAAATGAATAAGAACCATCCACTCAACAATTGATTATATCTGAATCGTCGATTTGTTTAAAGAGCCTAGATGAAATATGGACTGTCCATCTCACCAGGCGATTAAATTAAAGTCGTTGGATCAAAATCTATGGTTCATTATGGAGGTAATGGAATTTGGATGTGCATTTTGATGACACCCGAGAAGACACATGAGTCCGCAAGTTTGAGAGTCGGTGAACCTGTCACATGAAATAATTATAAGTAAAAGTCCATGTTTAAAATGAATAAGAACCATCCACTCAACAATTGATTATATCTGAACCATCAATCTATTTAAAGTGCCTAGATGAAATAATAATCGTCCATCTCACCAGGAAATTAAGTCATAGTCGTTGGATCAAGATCTTCTCAAGATTAAGGTAGGTTGTTGGATAAACTCATGGGTGCAATTTCAACCATTCGTCAGTAAAAGGTAAAGTGGGTTGAAGGAAGCGCATAGGTGCCTAAAATAGTTAGGCATGAATAATAAATATATGCACATTGAAATCAATGGTCGAGATTTAATCTTGATCTTGATTAGACGGTAGTTGAGTTCTATGAAACCATAACTCAGTGCAACGAATAAATTGACCATTTTAGTCAATTTCATGAAGGGTTGTCGGATCGATCATTCCATAAGAAAGATTGACATGAGAAAGAAAAAAACATATTTAATCTACAAATGAATTTGAAGTCGATTAGGTTAATTTTTTATTACTATTTATTGTAAATGAAGAGGCACATTGATTCATTGAAAATACACAATGGTTCAGTGATGCACACAGTTTGGAAGGATATATAAACTCATAAGAATGAATCATGAAACTTTGACTTAGGGGGGTATCTGTGTATATGCTACATGAGGCAGTGTCACATGAATGAGATTGCAAAGTAAAACTATGGAATGAGGGTGGAAGGGAGGAGCTTGAGAGGATTGTAGTCCTCTACAGGTTGAAGCATGAACAATAGGGATTTGCAGCTTCCTTTCAAGTTGGTGCTTGAATAAAACATGGGGTTGGTGCTTGAAGAAAAAAGAGAGTTGGTGCTTGAAGAATATAGGGGGTTGGAGCCTCCTTTCAAGTTGGTGCTTGAAGAAGCAGGGATTTGTAGATTCCTTGAGTAGGTGCTAAAAAAAAAGGGGATTTGTGTCTCCAAGATTTGGTCCTGTAAAGAGGATTGGTGTCCTTCACAATCACAAATTATTCTTTTTAAACTTTGTAATTCTTGTTAATTATATTTATATAATTGATTTTAAAAACAATTCCATTGTTGATCTATTGTGGTGATTAATAGAACAATAAAGTGTTAGTTTTCATATTCCCTTTTAGCCATTTACCATTATAGATTGACCCCGATTCATAACCAAGAAGCTTCCCAACAAAATCCATTAAATACTATCGGCCCCTCTGGTCACCCAGAAGGCAACGCAGTACACAGAGTGCATTGCGAAGTCTCACCCGAGATAGCTCTATGGGTGGTTGCAATACTCGGGTGTTTGCAACCTCAGATTGAGCGAGATCTGTGCTTGTACGTTGCAACCCTTATTTAGTTCATTTAAAATCCTGTTATAACCTTTATTTTATGCATGCATGTAAAATACACAATCTACTTAATCACTTCATTCATTCAACATTCATCAACTAATCAGACACAAATACACATTCATTCAATCCCAAAACAAAATGTTATCGTGGTTCACCCCCTCCATAGGCTACGTCCACAAAGATCTGGCTCTTACGATTTTATTATGGTTTAGAAGTATATCATGTCACACGTGTTTACATCCTTGGTTCTCACTCTCCTCATCATTCTCCTCGATCCCTGCGAGGCTGACTAGATCGCACCAAGATCCTCATCCTACAATCTAACCCTCGGGATTGAGTCACTCCCTCATTCCTTCGCTCGACAGCTTAACGATTCATACAGATATTATAGTACTCTTCCTCTATGTCTCATCCCTCTGTGTCTCTCTCGTGTCCTGTTTCTCTCTCCCTCTCCTCTCTCTTTGTGTCTCTCTCCCTCTCCTCTCTCTATGTGTCTCTCTAGTCCCCCTTTATTTATATATTCATCTCACCCATCCATTACAATGTATTACAAAAACCCTAACCCTAGCATCATTAGGTCTTCCATGCATGCGTGTGTACTTCTTTTCCTTCCAATTGTCTCTTTCCTCTTGCATGCCTTTCTTCCCAAAATATCCTTTCTTTCTGATTCGTCCTGCTTCCAACATGCCCCCAACACTGACATGTGGCTCATCCCAAGCCACCTAGCCATGGTGTGCTTCATCAATCTCTCTTGCAATTTCTTTGAAATTCTTCGTGAGATCCATTGCTTGCGTTTGGGCCTGCACGATCTTCTCCTTGAGTGCGTCCAATACCTGCACTACAATCTCGTCATTGACCATCCTTGCGCACTCAACCTAAGTTTGTGCTATATTCATTTTTTCTTCCTTCGCCTGTGAAATGACCTCTGTTTCCCTCTCCTGGAGAGGTTCCATTTGATCTTGATGCTCCTTTTTCTATGTATGTATAGCTATGATTTATACCTGTAGTTTCGTCATATCATGCGCTCCTTTGACGCACTCTGTGATTAGCATTGTCTTCTGCCTCTACTTGAGGTCCTAGATATTAGCGCTTATCCTTTCTCCTTCCTGGTTCCACTGCTGGACCTACTGATCCTCTTCCAACTTCGTCCAGAGTTGTGTTTCTTTCTCAAATAAGTTAGCCACTACGTGGACTTGTCTTTCTATCTCCTTTATCTGTGTTTTTCCTCTTGCTTCATCTACTTCACCTCTGGTGGATTGGTAGGTGTGAGATGCTCCTAGAGGTGCTCAATCTCCTCTTTGTATTGATCAATTGTCTTCACAATCTGATCAATCTTTTGTGTCACCATGAGTTCAGCCATCTGTGCACTCTTTGGGATTTTCTCATAGGCTATGGCCAATTTCTTCTCCAATCTATCCATGCAGTCTTTCTTATCTTTGGTCTCAATATTAGCCTGCTTGAGTACCAATTCCAACTCGTCTCGATTGTCCTTTGTGTTCTGCAATTCTGTTGCGTCTATGCATGTGCAAAACTGTACCTCCAGTGTGACACTGACTTGTAGTTTATACAAGGCCTTGGTTGGTATCCGCGTCAATACCAACTATATTTGAGCCAAGTCCTTTAGGGGTGTCTACCCCACGATTTCCTCCATGCACAACATGTTGGCTATGACTTGAAATGTCGAGCTCGACTGTTCTGTCGTCTGGATCCTATCTTACTTGCTTGATCCAGCTTCGCCTCCTATCTGAGATGTTGATGGGACTGATCCTTCGTTGTTTCTAGTTGCCTGCGCTTCTCCGAGCTATTTGAGGAGTTATCGTATGTTGCCAACTCTTCCTCAATTCTATCCCTTTGGCATGCAACATTATTGAAATCCTTGACTGTGCTATCCTAGATCATTTGGGCCACTATGTCTACATCATCCTTAGTGATCTTGTATTCTGGGGGCGTTTTGTGTGCCTTCTCCTTCTTGCATGCACCCCCCGTCTGGATGGCTGGCCTCTCAGTCTAGCCTTTCTCCTGTGGAGTAGCACTTGATGTAGTTCTCTGTGTTGTCTCAACCTGTTTCTGTTGTACCTGTGGCGCATGTGTGTCATTATTCTTCCTTACCTGTGTGTCTGTCTTGGATGTCCCCCCTTTTTTCTGTTGTGCCTTGCTCTGACCTGTCCTTGGTCTCTTGGGAATTATTATCTCTTCGAAATGTGTTTGTTCCTGTCTTACCTCCTCCTCCTGTATTTTTACGAGTATTTCTCAATTGAGGACTAGAATCCTCCAGTTTTCATCCCAATCCTTAATGGCCATCTCTATGTCCACCTCCTTGATACAGTAGCGCAGTTGTAGCCATTGATTATCGGGATCTTTCTGTTCCTGGATCCACATTGCATGTCTAGTGGATTTGAAGTTGGCTATACCCTGATACTGTGTGATTTCTTCCGGTGTCACCCTCCAAGTGTTGGCGATGTTGTCTTGTAGGTCGCTAATATATCCTTCAAATATGGTTGCATTCATATTTATGTTCTTGGGGTCTGAAGCGGACCCCAATTATAAGTATCGCTCTTCGTGGAAGGGATTGGTTCTAGTGGCAAAGAATGAATATTTAGGCTCCTTCCATATGATCAAGGCTATCAATATGAGTATCCATGAATAATGAAATTATTTCCCCAAATCTTGTGCATCCTTAGAGTCGTCTAAGAACAGATTCAACAAATAAGGGGCCCAACTGAGTGTGGTGCCCTATGCACACTGTGTTGCATTTGTGACAACCTTGATCGAGACTTACTCCTTGCGGCATTCCCTAAGTAATTTGCATACCATAATTTTTGTGGCCATTCTTGTCGCGATGTCACTAATACGCTTGATGATGATTCCACCCGACCCCCTTTCAGTACCATATTTCTTCTTCATTTCCTTATCCAGTGCTTTCTCCTTCATTTTTTCCTCAAGCAACTGTGCAAGATCCTCACCCCGTGATGGCAACCATGTGATGTATGTGATGAGCTCTACGTCTATTGAGACGAGCTGTTCCAGCCATAGGTATTCGCCATGGGTGACTTCCATCAGATGCTTGATGCATTTTTTTGCATACTGGCCCCTCCCAAAGTGTGGTATGTCCAACAAGACTAGAATCTCGTTTTTGGCCAATCCCGCTGCCCACTGGACTAGTTGATTAATTGGTTCGCCAAAGGGTCCTATACCCAAAGTCTGTAGGTAGACTTGCTTGGAAAAATTTGGGAACTTGTCTATGTCTGTCACATCATGATCCGAGTACCTAAATTTCTCCACGTGGCCTAACATATTTTCTATTATTCGTACCCCTTCCAGAATGCGCGGAAAGACAATGGTTGTGGTTGATTGCCTACACGATGACCTTGGTACCGCATGCTTTCCCTTTTTTTGCAGTGGTTGAATTGAGGTTCCAGCCTCCATTGTTCTCTCTTCTTCATACTCCTCTCATCAATCGATGACATCTTCCACTATTCCCTCCTATGGTTGTTTTGGTGTGGTTGTCTGTGACCTTTTAGGCACGACCATTTCTGCCTAGTTTGGGGTCATCCCATTGGCTCTTGGGGCCTTCTTCAGGGTTTTTGGGGTGCACTTGGTTTCCTACGTCATCCACTTTTTTTTCTTGTCCTCCTTTGTGTACATCCATGTCCATGTCCACTGGTGTTGTCTATTGGGTTTCCTCCACAATGGGTGTGGGGCTTCCTCGTGTCATATAAGGCAACGGTATTTCATCCATGTTGACGATTTCTGGAGGCTGAGGTGGTTGTTGTTCGCCTCCCTGTGGCTGCGGTGGTGCTCCAGCGCTGCTTCGAGGTCGTCTGGAAGTTTGGCTCGGTTCTCCCTCTTTGGGTGGTGCCATGGTGGTAAGGGTGTTGTTCGTCGAGCTTAGTGACCTTTGCAACCTATGTAACCTTAACGCTCTGCTTCGTATGCTCTATTGCTCTGTGCCTTTCCTGATTTCACAATAACCTTTCCGCTCCTGCATGCTTGCTTTCTATCAGATCCATGTGAAGCTTGTCGGAGACGTTACTATGATTTTGTTTTAATTGAACCGTCGTTTCCCACGTACTTTCCATTGATTTCCCTTACCATCGCCAGTTGGCGCAATTAATGTGGCATCCCATCAATCGTTTCTGGCATTCAATTCTGATAGTCGCTGTGAGTTGGAACTTCTTTTCCCATATCCATCTTTCCTGTTGTTTCCACTTTGTAGTGATTGTTGGCCTTGTGTCCATCGAGATAACATTGTTGAGTGTGCACACTCATTTTATTTTCGGTGCACTATACCTCTATTGTTCTTTTTTTTTTTTTAAGTGCTAAGGGGTCGATTGTCCCCATACAACTTCAGTCAGCTTCCATTGATCATCCCTTTGAGTTATGCACCTCCTAAATCCCTCAACTATACAACTCCCCCATCTGTAACAATTTTTACTCCATATGGTCCTAACCAATGCATTCTAAGTTTTCTTGGATGCTGAAGGGATTTACTGTCATACATCAAAACTAAGTCTCCTTCCTTGAAATTTTTCCTCTTGATATGTATGTCATGCCAAGCTTTGTCCCTTACTTTCTGGAATTCTTGGTGAAACCCTGCTAGAATCCTATATCCCTCCATGATCATCAGTTGATTCAGCCTATCCTGTACAGTGCCTCATGTTGTCATGTTCGTAATCCCTGCTACGCGTAGATTGGGTACCAAAAATTCCAGTGGCACCACTACTTCTTGTCCATATACCAATCTGAATGGAGTTTGTCTGGTCAAATTCTTGCATGTGGTCTTGTATTCCCACAATATTGTTGGTATCTTTAGGTTCCAATCATCCCTATTAACATTACAGATCTTCGTCAGTGCATTTTCAAGGATCTTGTTAAAGGCTTCCACTATTCCATTTTCTTGAGGATGATATGGTGTACTCTTTTGATGATGAACTTCAAATTCCTCAGTCATAGACTTAATAGTAATGTTAATGAAGTGAGTGCCTTGGTCACTCATCAAAATCATGGGGCAACCAAATCTAGTGGTCACTTGTTCGAACATGAATTGTGTTGTTGTCTCTGCACTGCAATCTTTGACTGGTGTTGCTTCCGCTCATCTTGTCAAGTATTATGTCATAGTGATAATGTACCTCACTCTTGTCCTTTTTGATGGTGGGTTAATTGGTCCCACAAAATTTATTGCGCATTTTTCAAATACATGCAAAGTTACATGTGGTCATAGGGGCATCTCGTCCCTTCTATTCGGTTTACCAACCCTATGACATACATCGCATTTCTGGTAGTAATCCTTTGAGTCTCTGTGAACAATTTTCCACCATAGTCCTGCACGCAATACCTTCTACGTAGTATCTTTGTCTGCATAATTCCCTCCTGTTATTCCCTCATGGGATTCTACTAAAATTCCAGGTCTTTCATGTTCTAGCACACATCTTCTCAAGATGCTATCTGCACCCATTTTGTATAAGTGTCTTGCAATCAACTGATAGCCTGCAGCCCAAACTACCAGGTTTTTATTTTGCACGGTCTTATATTCCTATGGAACAGTTCCTGTACTCAAGTACTGGATAATGTCTGCGAAGTATTCATCGACGATATGGATTGAAAATAACTGTGCGTCCGGAAAGTTGTCCTCTAGATTTGTAGGTTCCTCCCCATTCGTGATCCTCGATAGATGATTCGGTCCTGCATTCAACTTCCTTGGCTTAACTATTATTTAAAAATCAAATTCTTGAAACACCAATAGCCATTTGCAAATTCTCCCCCCCAACATTGGCTTTTTGACTAGGTATTTGAGCGTTGAATAGTCTGTGAACATCTTGAAATGTTTTCCCAGTAAGTAATGTCTGAATTTTTGGAGCACATAGACCATAGCTAGGCCTTCCCTCTCTATAGTGTTGTAGTTCTGCTCTGATTCTGACAGTTTTTTGCTAGCAAGTGCTACAGGATGATCCAATTCTCCTGCTCCTGGTTGTGCCAGAATGGCTCCAAGTGTTATGTCTGATGCATCTACATGTACGTGGAATGTCTTCTCCCAGTCTGGGAATACTAGTATTGGTGTGGATACCATCTTCACTTTCATTGTATATAGACCGTGTTGACAATCCTTATTCCAATAGAACTTTGTATCTTTCCTTAGCAGTTTATCCATTGGTGCAGTGATCTGCACGTACCCTTTTATAAATTTCCAGTAGTATCTAGTGTGTCCCAATGTCTCTCTCAATTGACAGACTGTTTTTGGTGGTGGCAGGTTAACAATTACTATGATATTGGTAGGATCTACTAGCAAACCTTGATTGCATACTATATGGCCCAATAGTATCCCAAAAGGTGTTTTGAAGATGCACTTCTTGATGTTTAATGATATCTGGCACTATCTACATATTTCTAACATTAGCCGCAAGACCTCTACATGGTCTTTCAATAGACTATAGACTATCCAATCGTACAAGTATACCTCTAGAAACTGGTGGATAAATTCTTTAAATGCAGATATGACTACTCTAGAGAATATTGTTGGTGCATTCTTCAGTCCAAACGGCATGACTATGTACTAGAAGGATCCCCATTCTGTAGCAAAAGTGGTCTTGTATCTGTCTTCCGGTGCTATCTTGATCTGATGGTATCCTGAAAATTCGTCGGTGAATGAACAAGCTTCTTGTCCTCCTACGTTCCCCAACACCTCATCTGTGAAGGGTGTAGGGAAGACGTCATGTAGGAATGCATCATTCAACTTCCTCAAGTCAACACATATTCTTATCCCCCCTTGTTTTTTCTCCTGAACTACCATCAAGATTATCCATTTCGATTCTTCTACGGGTTCTATGATTCCAGCCTCCAACATCCTATCGATCTCAGCTTTGAATTTTTCTTGTATATCGGATTTAGTATGTATGGTCATTGTCTGATCGGTCTTACCTCAACTCTGTGTGGTATCTTCATTTCACCTAGCTCTCCTATTATGCCCTTCATTTTTGTGAACGTTGTTGGGAACAGGTCGTTGTACTCGCGCAGTAACTTTGTTATGCTTTCCATTGTTTTCTCATCCCAGTAGTCTCCGATGTTTGTGATTTTGGGATTTTCAACTGTCCCAATGTTGACTTTCTTCACCTTGATCGGTGCAACAATTACTTCTGATTCTATAGGTGGACCTTCCACTTCTCTTTCACCTTCAACTTCCTCAATCTGAATATCACGCGATTCCTCTTCATTTGGTACTTCTTCCTGCACATGGTAGCATGACAATAGTTCTTTCACTGTCTATTTGTTTTGTTGTTGTTCTTCTATTATGATTTCAACTTCTGGTTCCTTAATGAATATCACCCCTCTTATTTTTTTAAATGTTTCATCTATGTTGGGGTTCTCATGCTCAAATGAGAAAGTGACTGTAAAGTTATGTTGTAGTATTGTCCATCTCGTAGTTCCTTTACACAGTTCCTGGTCTATATACCAGTTTGTTGGAATTCCCTCTAATGTGTGGATGAAATGATGAGGCCATTCCTATGGTGGTGTCATTTTCCATAGCGCTCTACACTTCTCCAAGTGTCCCGCTGGTGCCCCATGTCCATCACATGTTTTCCATTGGTTGCTTCTTTGTTCTGCGCCAAACCTAATGCGAAGTAACCACTTACATTGGTACCAATCCTTGATTGTTTCTTTGTGTGTGCCCCACCATCTTGCCGGTGTGGCCTTCAGTGCTATATCTAGTGATAAGAGTCTCTAATTTTCTAACACTTCATCTTCGTAGCATGTTAAGAATGCTTCTAGGTCGTTCACCCCATGGAAACTGGGTGGTTCCCTTATCTCCATATCTACCCATCTTACTGCACGGTCTATTATTGTGCATCTTCTTGTGGAAACTTCATGTAGCCTATGTTTCCAATTCTCTAAACCTATATCTAAGTCTGACGCACATGAGATGATGCTCCGCCAACTGAGTATCCCATATGCAGTTGGGTTTACGTAATCCTCATCTCATGTAGTTGTTCTGTACAACTGGCTAATTTCCTCCAGGTCCAAGAAAGTAGGCTCTACGAACCTTTCCCCTTCTGATGGGTCTAATGGCGCGATGACCCTGTCTTCTCTTGACTCGAAGGTCATTTTTTGCATCTTTAAGTTGATTATGGCTTAGTTATCAAATGCCCAATCGAAACCAAGCAATGTTGGGTAAGGTGTTATGCCATCCACTATCTCTATTACTTTGAAGTCAACTTTAGTGCGAACTCCACCCAGGTCTACTGTCACTCCTTTTAGTCTTCCAATTGGTAGAACTCTGTGTTGATTTTTTAGTTTCAGCTGAACCAATGAATATCCTAATGTGAGCTCTCCCATACATTGCCATGTTTTCTTGGGTAATGCATTGAATTCGGATCCTAAATCAAGTATGATATCTCCCATGTTGAAATCTCCAATGTTGGTGTTCAGCCTGAACTCCCTACTCGTTCTCCCCCTTATATGTAGGTGATTGACTGTTTTTTGTTCTAGATTTCCTTCTATTTCTATGCTACATCTTTCTAGCATATTTTGTAATATTTTGACAGAGGATGGATCATTTAGTAATTTTACACATGATTGAAAAAATCCTTTAATCATACTTACTTGTCCCAAGTGCTGCATTTCTTTGGTGTGATCCAACAATGGAGGCATCTCGTACTCTAGTACTTCCTTAGTGTGAAGCGCGGTTGAGGTCGACACAATGTCTAGCTTTCTTAAATATCTCCTTCCCGTTCTGCGCATCAAACTTCTTCCTTGGTTCAACATTCTTCTTCACCCATTGGTGTTGTACTGGCTCTTGTCATACTGCGTCATTTCTTGTTTTAGCTCCTCCGCGTGTAACTATGTTGATGTTTCTTCCTTCATCCCTCACTTTTGTTGAAATCCACTAAATATTCTAATTGTTTTGATTCCTCTTTTCTTGGATCTTTCCTAGTAGTGTAGGACACTCTGCCGTGTCATGATCCAATGCGCGACAATACATATAGGTCGTTGGTGGAAGTGGAAATTCTCTTGCATAGTGTCCTGGTAGTTGATAGTTGTGACATACCACTGGTCCTTTACCTCTTCCAAAGCCTCCTCTTTCTCTTCCTACGCCTCTGTAGCCAATTCTATCCCCTCACGACGCGTTATACTGAGGCGCATGGTTATACTGTGTGATATTTTAGTGTGGTTGCGTTGTGTTATATGGTTGTTGCACAATATTATACTGTTGCTACACAATGTTGTATGGGGCTGGTACTTGGTTAAATTGAGGTGCAGCTTTCCCGGTCATCATTTATGCCTACACCCTGTATGCATGCGATGTCCTCTTTCTCATCAACTCCATAGTTCTACAGTCTTTGTTATCATGGCATACTGCCTTGCAAAAGTTGCAATACAAAATCTTTGGGACTGTCTGGTACTTCTACATCATTGGGCAGTGATATGGATCGTGGCCCTGTTTCTTACACATTTCGTACCATAGTCCTTTTGTTGGTAACAAATTTGGCATTCCTGTTGCCATGTACTGCACAAATGTTGGACATTTATTCTTATGTTGTACTTCTGTCCTACATCTGGTACACCAAACGACTTCTCTTTTTTCCTTACTTTTGTTCTGGTTTAGATGGAACGTTAAGTTCTTCAGATCCTCCTTCAGATCCTGGATGGCTGGATCCGTCTTCTGATATTGGTTTTCTTCTAGTTGCAGGGTTGCCTGCGTCTGAAACTTTTGTTGTTGCAGTGGATATTTCAAGTGTGGTAATTGTGAGTTGACGAACAAATGCCTCTGTTGCATATCTGTCATAACATATTTCATCTTTTCTTTCAATCACTTGAATCTCTAGTCAACCTCCCATATAGATTATCCTGGTTTCTGTCTAATCTCTATCATCATGTTCATGTATTGATCCTCTGAACTAGGATTATGGAACTCATTTATCAACAACTTCTTGATATCTTCAATCATTCTAGTTGTCCCTGGCAGATTATTTGTGGCTAAATTCATATACCAATATAGTGTGTGACCTATTAATGTGATTGCTAACTGTGCAAGTTTAGTGTCCTCTTTTGTGATCTATTTCTCTTCCCAAATATTTTCACAGATAAATAGGTGCTTCTTTGGGGTCCTCCGATGCTTCTCCTTTGAATTCTGGTAACCTGATAGTGGGATCGTGTCCTGCCATCCTGAATGTTGAACTACTACCTCCGCACAGTGCAGATACTTGACTAATTCTTCCTAAACTAGCTCCCCCAAATTTTTTTCCTTGTGTAGATCTACTTCTCGATGTCTTCCTTCTTCCGAAATTCTATTGTCTAAATGGTGGTGTTCTTCTTGGTGTGTTAGTCTCACATGGGGTTATGGGTTCCACACTGACATTAATATGGATATGATTACTACCTTCTATTCCCTCTCTTGGACCTCTCGTCTTCCTCTCATATGTCATGCACAAGATTTCTTCAATCTGCTCCACAACCTAGAGATCCTCTACCTCCTCTTCATCACTTTCCAAGCCTTCCCTCATGGCTACGACTCTCTTCTTAGTGTTCACCTTATATTGGTAGGGTACTCCACTGCACGTCTTTCCAAATGTCACCATGATCTGCTTGATCTGGTCGTCCTCCATCATGATTGGGTCCAAGGCCTCCTCCTTCTTTCCATTATCCCCTTCTCCTTCCATTTCTTCTTTTCCTGTCAGTGCTTCCCCCCTTCCCCCATGCACACAGGGAAGTTTAGCTATTTGACTCCATTGTCATTACACCCTTGTTATGTAGAAATCTTTTAATGGAAGTATATAATGATCTGATATATCTGCCTCGAGGTCCCTTCAAGAATTCTTGTTCAGTTGCATTGTATGACTTTCTTGTATCTACTGCAAACTCTGTGATAAATCCGACAATAATGTTGTCTAACCAAAAATCTACTGCGCGCGTGAATTTATTATCAATGTATTGTAGTTGTGCGATCTCTTTGGGATTCCACTCTAGCTGTCTGATCTAATTCGTTGGATGATTGTATTTCAATCTTTTTATCCAGTCCTGCAATATGTGTGGGAAATCACAGAAAAATACTTCATGCAAGTCGGTGAATACGTACTTGTCCAGATACTTGCATGGTGTTAACTTCGGGTTTCTGTTATCTTTATGTGCAAACTCTAGCTCCTTTGTCTTCAACCAACTTTTGATCTTTACCTTTGTGGGATTCCATGGTCTCAACATCCCCTTTTAGCTTCGCATTATTTCACCTTCTTATCTTCCAATCCAGTCTTCTTTTGACACATCTTCTGCATATCTCATATGCTCAATCCCCTTGCCTTTCAATGAGCCGACAACAAAACCATTTTTTGGTTTTCCTATTCCCTTTTATCTATTTACCATTACATATTGACCCCGGTTCATAACCAAGAAGCTTCCCAACAAAATCCCTTAAAGACTATCGACCCCTCTGGTCACCCAGAAGGCAACGAAGTACACAGAGTGCATTGCACAGTCTCACCCAAGATAGCTCTATGGGTGGCTGCAATACTCAAGTGTTTGCAACCTGATATTGAGAGAGATATGTGCTTGTACATTGTAACCCTTATTTAGTTCATTTAACATCCTGTTATAACCTTTATTTTATGCATGCATGTAAAATACCATATCTACTTAATCACTTCATTCATTCAACATTCATCAACTAATCAGACACAAAGACACATTCATTCAATCCCACAACACAGTGTTACCATGGTTCACCCCCTCCTGAGATACATCCACAAAGATCTGACTCTCAGGATTTTATTATGGTTTAGAAAGATATCACGTCATGCATGTTTACATTCTTGGTTCTCACTCTCCTCAGTGGGCTCCTTGATCCCTGTGAGGCTGAATAGATCACACTAGGCTCCTCGACCTGTGATCTAACCCTCGAGATCGAGTCACTCCCTCCTTCCTTCACTCACTAGCTGAATGATTCGTAGAGATCTTACAATAGTCTTCCTCTATGTCTCTCTCTCTTGTCCTGTGTCTCTCTCCCTCTCCTCTATGTGTGTGTCTCTCTCTCATCTCTGTGTCTCTCTCCCTCTCCTCTCTCTATGTGTCTCTCTAGTCCCCCTATATTTATATATTCGACTCACCAACCATTACAATGTATTACAAAAACCCTAAACCTAGCGTCGTTAGGTCTTCCATGCATGCGCATGTGCTGCTTTTCCTTCCAACTGTCTCTTTCCTCTTGCATGCCTTTCTTCTCAAAATAGCCTTTCTTTCTGATTGGGCCTGCTTCCAACACAAATTAATTACTAATTGTTTAAAAGGGTAATATTGATTCACCCCCCCCCCCCTCTCAATATTTCCAACATGGGGGAGTATTTATTGGATAGTCCCATGATTTCCATCCAAATGGGTGGTGGTGATGTTGTATTAGGGGTCCAATGGTTACAATCATTGGGAACTATGGCCCCCAATTTTCAATATCTTTTCATGATATTTTCCTCATAAGGAAAGGAATTTGATCTTAGAGATATCCAAGGGGAACCCTCTAAAGAGATAATCTCTAACATCATGAAAAAATTACTCAAAAAGGGACACCATGGTATAATTGCACAATTGTGCTCACTAGATGTTCAAACATCTATATCATTTTCTCCAATGTATCTCCATAAAGTTATGAACAATCATTCCAAGGTATTTGGAGAGATGCATAAGGGTCTTCCATTTGATCAAGATCCTTCCCATGCTATTCATTTGCAATGATCTCTAAAATGTCGTGGATATTTCATCGGAACAGTTTGTCACAACAGATCTAATAAAATACTGAAAATATTTACTATTAACGTTATGTTTCCTTTAGATCTCCAAAATATTTAGTTACCGATTTTATGCTTATGCGTGAAATAGATAAAATGTTGAAAATAGAGAACAATAAAATACAATCACTCCATCCAAAAATAAACACAAGATATGACTTGGGAAACCCAATATGGAAGAAAACCCATCTAGAAGGTGAGGCTTCTCTGCTCTCTTTTCTCTCATATATAAATATGCAAGTACAAAGCAAGAGACACTCACTATGGAGTTTCCTTTAAAATATGGCTTGTATGGCTGCTACAAAATCTCTCCTCCTCTGTTATGGTCATAAAATACCACTCTTAGATGCTTTTCTCAGCTATGGAACATGATACAATGCAAAAGAATGGAATCCCTACTCCTCCTAGCAGCTTGGTATCTAACATACCCAAATAGCCATACAAGGATAGGTTTTTGACTTCCTCAACCCTCAATTGTGGTAGGGTTTTGAACCTTCTAGAATATTCTTTAAGTCCATCACATGGCTATCCCCATATGCATGAGTAACGAGGGTTGGTGTGGCATCCTCTCATACCATGGTGGTCAACACGATAGGTCAACTTGCAGGAGGCATAACTTTTGCATACAATCTTTGATTGACGTGATTTTTTCACTGTTGGAAATTTTTCGATGTGCATAATAACCTCACATTGTAATATATAAGTAGGGAAAGTTTTAACCCCAAAAAATGTCATTTGATTCCTCAAAATGGCCCCAGAAGGTTCCAAACCCTGATTTTCCAAACTTGGGCCTACCACTAAAATGGCCCTACAAGTTGATTCCTCCATTTTTTTCCATTGTGAAAGGAATAAGATATAAAGTTGGATCATCTTTCCACAGATTGTTTCCCACTCGACTCTGCACAATAGCCTTTGTCAGTCATGAAATCTAATTCACAAACAGACAAGTCTACGCAGACTATCAAAGATATATCAACACCTCTGAAAAACAAGTGTCTGAATGATGTAATTCAACCCTAAATCTTGTTGTCTACAAAAATACCCTGCTATCATAAAAAAGAATTAGGCTTTGAATGAATTAAGGAATGAATGAAAACTGAATTATCTCAACAAAACTCAAAGAACAAACCTTAGTATGCTTCTCCTTCTATTCTCCTCTTGTTCCTCCTTTTCCTTTTTCCTTTAAGAAAATTAGAATTGGTTGAAGTAGTTGACCTACTTCTTTAGTTAAGTTAACTAAAACTCAACCAAATTTTTAGTTAAGGGGAACAAGTAAATAAATTATAATAAGGGTTTTAAATAAATAATAAATAGTAGGTGGGACCCCTTGTGACTCCCTTTAGTTCTTTAACAATCATAACACAACTAGTTAATTAAAAAAAACATCCCTCCTTGTGACTTCCATCATCACTTTCATATTTTGACAATTTATATCAATGATAATTGAAATTATTTCCAAAAATATATTACCCATATATCCAAAAAATAGTGTGTTGTTCAAAACTTCAGAAGTCAACTATTCTCAATAATTAACAAATAAAAACTTAAAATCCATATTTGCCACTCTGGGAGGCAATATTTTCTTTGTTTCTAGTCTCACCTTTTGATCTCTTTGAATTTTCCTTAGGCTGTGTGGAGCCTTTAGGCCTAATCTCATTGATCACATGAGAGCAATCATGTCTCAAATGCATGTGGGAGGACACAAATTTAGCAGATTCATTTGAGGGTGAGGAGGGGGTAGCAGTGGATTTTCCTTTGTTAGTAGCATGGTGGGCCTCAGTTTGTAACCTTTTGCTTGCATGAGAAGAATGAATTGGTGAGTGGATAGGGGAAACTTGGACAAGTTGATTAATAGGTGGGGGAGTAGGTAGAGATAAGTTAGGCCAACCACAATGTTAGGAGACTGTTGGGTAGACAATATCCTGCCATCCATCATTTTCAGGGACTTCAGGTTGCAGTGAGACATGAGGAGGCACTGGGATACCAGGGACCTATGGGGCTCGGAAGGGAGGCCTTTCAGGCCTAGGTTGGACCACTCATTTTCCAATCCATTTAAAAAATCAAGCTTGAAATAGCTGGCCTAACTCTTGCGAGTCTGCATCAAAGTGTATAGAGAATATCGGCCTTCTAGGGCCCCTATTCCAATTTCCTCTTCCTCGGTTACCCCGACCATGGCTACCTCTGCTGAAAAAACTCATTCTTGTATGCATAATTGATTAGCAAATAGTTTCTTTAACAACCATACATGACAACTCTTTTAAATATGAAATAAAATTTGGCTCAACAACATATCAGACTCATGCAATCCAATCCATACAAATCGTTTAATAGTTGTCAATGAGCAGGGGGTGAACAAGGGTTCTGGGATATGTGAGGGGTTGTATTGAGTGAAAAATGTTAAAATGAGGGGGAAACGATCATGATTACTGCTCACAGACATCAAACAATCAACTGTATCATAAACCAAAAGAATATATCATTGTAATTCATCTCTATGATCCCTTAACTGTCATAGTACATAATTTATCTTAACTATAATTGAATTTAAGGAACAGGGAGTGGATAGTGAATATGGGAAGGCGAGGGGGATTGTAATGTGCGAAAAAGTGAAATAATGGTAGGGGAAAAACAACGAATATTGTTCGTAAAATTAATTAAGTAATCTGTAAAACAGTTATGTATTTAATGCAAACGATCCAATACCAATTAAACAATTATTGTGACCAATTAGAAAATTACTGTGTGTTAAAACTTGTTCACTGACTCACATCCAATTTCTTTAAAAAAATTCAATCAACACAGTGTATAATCATACTCAGATTCACTATGACTTTTAAACATCTTGTTAAAAGAATTATGTTTCCTTTCATTTCCTTCCTTTTTATATTTAAAACAAAATCCAAAGGAACACATAGTCATATTGCTTCAACTCTATTCATCATAAAAACATCAACCACTGCCCATAATTTAATTTCTCAAATCAAACATAGACACAGGTCTTTCCTGAGTTGAGCAAAATCTTTTAAAACATGCCCGATTCCATTTATTTGACCAATTTAACAATTAAATTGCAATGAAACCATACTACTAAAACCTTGTGCTCATCTCTGATGGTGTGATAAACAAAACGATGCACGATGTCTATATAAATCATACACAGTAGATAACCCAAGTCACATTTATCAACTCTTCAAATTGCAATAATCCTGATCGGGCAAACTAAACACACAACAATCACCACTTCAATTTATACCACACTGTAGGAACACACATACCAACGCATAATGAAAAGAAGCATCTTTGTGCCTTTACATTTATGATTTCTTGCAATCAACCAATTAAACAATGTTGAGTCATCAATTCAACTGTCATAACAAAAGGAGGCAGTGACTATGTGCCCATTAACATTTTCAATTACAAATCTCCAATCAACCCAATCAAACAAAGACGAGCCAACAATCAAAGACATTGTCAATAATACTCAACCAACTTATGATAGTTAACAAGATACCCGATAGCGTGTGACTGTTTTAGTTTATCAAAATCGGGCTCTACAACTAATGAACAAAAATAATCAAGGGTTCTCTCCGTCACCAAACATAGGGAGATTGGAGGTCGACAATATCAACAGTAGGTGAAAGACCTTCGAGACAAGCACGATGAAGCCACAAGCCTCATAACCTTAGCCTTTTAGAATAGGGTGACAGTTAAACACCTGGTAGGGTAGACCACGATGCAGAGGAGCAAATATTCCTTACTGGAGAGCAACCAATACCAATTACGCGCAGAGTCATAACCCTCACGTTTTCCCCCAATAGCTGAATAATGTTGATAGAAATGAAGAGCTTAGGTAATACCAAAAACCCTAAAGCATGCTTCTTGGCATAATATCCACTCCATAACCAACTGAGCGAATGCCAATAATGAAAAATAAGCCCACGACCAGGTGAACAAGATATGCAGTGGCCAAAAGGTGGTTCAAAACATACACAACAACCCCATGGTACCAAATACAATCGGGTGTGGTTACCATAAAAAATGAGGAAGCGACCAACAAGGCCAAACAGAGTGAAACCCTCCAACAAAAACCCATAAATACAACAAAGAGCCATCAAGGTTTCCACCACACAGAACAACCAATGAAATCACGACTTCAACCATCGATTTTTCCATTTGCAATGAATAACACACACAATCATTCTAGAGAAAACACCACGCGTTTACACATTTTCCAACAACAATAAAACATAGACCAACACATAACCGAGCCAATGTTCATTTCATACACAGAGTGTATTCATGGATGGGCGGAAAGAACCATACATGTAACCAATAGCCTTAAAAATGCGACATGGTTGAGTAGTTCCTTCCATGCTTGAATCTCAGAGCTTAACCACAACAAAAACAAATGAACAATAACCATGCTAAGGTGACGGCCAGTGGGAGAAGTATGGAGTGACGTGCATTTAATGCACATCGCTTCCATCCTCCATTCATTCAATTTCATAGTACATGACAACCAACCAAACCATTAATCCATGCCATTAATCCATGCATCGAAACTTGCACACATTGCTTACCAATTGTGCCACCCAGTCCATATTAACCATTTCCAAAACCATACAATTTCATATATCAAATGCGCTCAATATAACTTAATACAAATCATATAGCCACTAACATTTCTAGTTAGGAATAATATTAATTTCTTTAAACTCGTTTGCACATAGTATAGTATAGTATAGCATAGTTCCCTTTTCTTGGATTTAGTCCATATTGCTCTTATCTCTTGTTATTACTAATCATGTGTCTTGTGTAGGTGTAACAGGTAATGAATAATGGTGATAATAGAAAATGTAATAACAGTAAATAAAAGTCATTCATACATGGAATTTAGAGCTTAGAGAAACAGAACCAACACAAAAATGCATTATCGGGAGATAACCAATTTCTTTATAAGACAACAGTGAAAGCAGATAACAAATTCAATCACGATTTCAGGGGGAACATTGTAACAATTGTGTAAGATTGATTGTTATTGACTAACAATACTTTGCAGGGGTTTCATTGTGGAAGAACTGATCCAACATCTTATGCTTGACCAAAATTAAACGAAAAAGATGAAAAGCAATAAAATTCGTGATATATATGGGACTACAAAATTTATAACAACAGAAATAAAATGATAGAATTGCAAAAGCAACATGAAAGCTATTAAAAGGAAAGCATAAATGAAAGTAGTAATGAAAACAGACCTAGACTACTAATATACATGAAAACCAAACAACGTTGAAATTTTCAAGTTGGTTCCATTTAGCGTTTTAAGTGAGAACCGTTAGTGTTGTAGGAAAACTATCTCTCTTGTAAATCTTTTAAAATGCAAGAGTTTGTACCCAGAACAAAAGAAATCTTGAAAGGACCCAGCCATATTTTTTGAAACTTCGAGACAATTGATAGTCCCTTAGAGTACATGATTAGATGATCAAGGTAGATATGAATAATAACATCGATCATATTGCATAAGCTACCTGCATAGGCCTTTCAAAAGTGGCACTTGCATCAGATAAGCCAGAAGGCATATGTTCATAAGTCAAGGTGCCCCAATGGGTAATAAAGGTGGTTTTATATTTATCTTCCCTTTTTACCTTGATTTGATTGTAACCGAGAAAACCGTCAAGTAAGGACATCATGTGTGACCCTGCAACTTGTTGCAAAATCATTTCCATGTTAGGGAGAGGAAAGTGATCTTTTATACTAGCTTGATTTATTACGTGAAAATAAACGCATAATATGATCTGACCAGTTGTTTTTCGAATAGGAACCAAATTGGAAACCCACTCAGAGTATTTGACCGGAAAGATGATTCCATCTTTCAAGAGTTTTTCCAACTCCTTTCGAATAGTTGCTTCCAGTGTAGGGTTGATAGGTCTTTGTTTTTTCTTAATTGGTTTTATGCCTTCCTTGATGGGAATGGCATGTTGTATGAGAGCAGGATCAAAACCATGAAGATCCTCATAAGACCAAGCAAAAACATCTTTAAATTCACCAAGCA
>ML790579.1:114000-142641 GCA_009831015.1 Picea engelmannii | reverse complement strand
AATTCAGATCTTTGTGTGATTTTGGAACAAATACCAATCTCCCACCTTAGTATTTAGACTTGGTTGCAAAAGCTTCTTGAGTTCTGGAAACATTCTTGGAGGAACTTTTTCATAAATAATAGTGTAATTAGTAGCCATAACCCAATTGATATACTTAGTAAATCTTGCATTTTGAAATATTTTCCTAACCAAGGAAGTCCGGTGAATGACAGAGCAGGGATTACCCATTTGATATTTTGTTTTCAACTAAAGACATTGAAATTTGATGGCTTGAAAATATAAGAACAAATATATAGAATAGGACTGACATCTAATATATCGACTCACCTCAAATTATGTTAATTGGAAATGAATAACATCAATTAAATATTGAACATAATTAAATTTGATTAAGGATTTAAGAGTAGGTGAGAAAATAGAAGACATAAACCCTAGAATGGGTTCATTAAAAATATTTTCATGAACATAACCTAAAATTGAACATATCATAGCTATGACTTGTCTTGAAATCTCAAGGAAAATATTGGTTTCATAAGTAGAGGAGTTTTACCAAAAAAACCCATCTTGTTTCAAATAATATTGGAATAAAGTATCCATTTTTTGAGAACTTAAATCTTTAAAATTGGAAACTACGTTTTCTTCTTTAATAATTTGACTTTTGGGTACTTCTGCCAATTTTAAAATCTCATTAGTTGATTGGGCATCTATACAAACAAAACTAACCCATTTCTCGATATCACAAACCTTTTAATGGGTACATAATTTGATGCACACCAAGACACAAATTTAGGAATATTGTAAGTTTGAGGAACTATGAATTTCTCCAAATCACATTCCTAAACATGATAAAAATATTTAAGGTCTCGAAAGTAGCCAGAGGATAACTAGTGAATTTCATATAAATAAAAATGAGACAATACAGTATAAAAAAACGTCTTCATCTCAGTCGGCTAGGTCTTGTTCTTCTATCGTTAAGGCTCAGCCTAACTTTGTGGGATTAGAAGACTTCATAATTTAAAAGAAAGTATGAACATTATTTTAGAATACCAGGAATATAACTTTCTGATGAAGAAACACTACCTTTGGTTAGCTTTGACTGCTTGACAGGTCGAATATTTGCTTCTACCTTCCCCGCACTTTGTATCACTTTACTCTCTTTAACAAAAAACTTTAACACTTTAACCATGAACTTTAACCTTTTGATTCCTCAAAATTAATCTTTGGAACATGTGGAACTTTATTATTGGTGTAGAAACAAAGCAAAGTTGGAAAATATTTTTCAAATGATGAAATTGTCAAATAACCATACATGACCTGCCATGTCATTTCTTTGTGATTGTTCCAACGGATGTTCTTGAATGATGTCACATGATGGTTTTCGAGGGGGGGTCCCCTAATGGCTTCAAAAACTGTCGGGGGGGGTTAAAAAATATCCAAATGCCATGTCGCGCTCACTCAAACCATGGCTTCACATTTTCAGACACCCCGGCTCACCCCCCCTCCCTCCAGTAGCTCTCGAACAAGATATGGGGGGAGAAATAAATGACAACCGTCAATTGGGATTTAAATCTGCACACATAATACAAAAGCTTTTTAATATATATATATATATATAATACGTAATTGTGTACATTACAATTTATTTATATATAAACCTATTTCATTATTCATATAAAATTTTAATATTCTAAAGATTAACTCCTACTTATTTAAGGAATCTATCTAAAACTTCTACTATAAGACTGAAGACTAGTTTGTCTACTACTCTTACTAGTGACTATACTTATCTTAACTTAAGGCTTCAATTTACTAAAGCTATACCTAAAGCATAGTTTATTTCTTGTTGTTGGGAAAAATACCCTACGAACTAGCAAACTAGGGTCAGACTTGCATGCAGATTTTGACCGTAAAGAAATTACTTTTTATCCTACCATCCAAAACTTAAACCCCTCTTTCGTGATACATGCATGGAAAGAAACTACTAACCTTATTATTGATGTTTGGTGTAGATCCTTCATTGCGCTTTGCCCGCTTGCTTGCTCTACTCCTTCCAAAGATAATCCTGCAATCAAGACAAACCACTACGCATGCATGCTACTTTTCTACTTGAGGGTTAGAAATTAAGCATAAATTAAACAAATCATATATAACTCATGCATTGGTACGGGAAAAGTATTATTTTATTATTTTCAAAATGAATCAACTTACAATCAAAGTCGAGACCGGCCACCGCTCCTTGATCCTGATCTTGGGCTCCTCCTCTTCTGTCCTCCAACTGCTTTGCGTTAATTCTCCTTAGGCTTGAGGAAAGGCTAAAGGGTTGGGACAATGGATTCGGAAAATGGGTAGAGTTTCTTTGCTATATTCTTCCTCTTTCAAATGGTACCCCTAACCCTTCTTTTATAGGCTAGAAGGAGCTAGGGTTTTGGACGAACCCTCGGCCATGCATGGCCGGGAGTTTCAGTTAACTGACCCATAGCTTTTTGTCTCGTCGACAAATTTCCTTTTTTTCTTGATTCTGAAGGTACACGCAGGTTGTAGTGGGCCTGCTAGCATGTACTTTGTAGGTACATGCGGGCTGTAGTGGGCCAGCTAGCGTGTACTTTTAAAAATGGAGTTTTTAGAAGAGTTGTTCAGTAGTTTTTGGCAAAGAAGGGATATGAGTTGGCCTGATGTCAGGTAAGCATGTGTGGTGCAATTTAGGGTTATAACAGGTGCCCCCTAATGTGTGAGGTCAGAAGAGAATCTGATGGCTGAAATACATTACCAATCTTTCACCAATCTGTACTGATGTGCTGAATGAGTGAGCCCAAGGATCAGGAACCAGGAGGTGTCGTCTGCAAAATAACAAATGTCTCACCGAGGCGGGCATACCCATGCTCGGGATAAAATAGAACCATGGCTACCAATCAAATACACTGTAGATCCATGTCAAATAACTATAAAGAGTAGTCGTGAATAATACACAACGGAGCTACATCTCGAAATCAGAAAGATATACATATAGAGTATCCATCTCCCAGAAGTTGATTCGGCCTAATGGCTGTACTTCAGAGCTCGAGCAACAACTTCAAAATATTCTAAAACTAGGGTAGGAGTGTAATATGAGTGTACGACTGCACTACCCAGAGGTCTTCGACGGCTCGTCGGTTATGGACTTGATAATCTTGATGATCGGACTGAAGGATTCAGTGATTTCGAACAAGGACTTGATTGGACTTTCAGGATGGTTGGGTATGCGGACAAGAGACATATTGCAAAGGGGCCGACTCAGGCTTAGTGACAAACTTCCCTTGGATAATATCACGACAAGTGATAAGACTCAGGCATCATATATGTTAATCATAAGTCTACGAAGCAGGAGGCAACGCAAACTCTCCATATGTTTGGAAGAGTAGCCAAACGGTGGAGGACACAACTCTATATAGCGAGAATAATCTTCCTAAGGTCGTACTACATCCCATAGTCTGATGATCAAATAGACAGATGTGCTTTATCCAAGGGCGACTCATTATGCTGCCAATAAAGAAAATACTTTTCCCATCCTCTTTTTGGGGTATATTTGATTTTTTTGGTTCTTTTTGATAATTTTTGAAAAAGAATAAAGGAATATTACGTTACAATGGAGGAATGAGTACTGCAAACATACAAGCTCGAGGCACAAGGACAAGACTGATGTTCTGGGAAAATGATACTCGAGAAAAATCCTCCAGCGGCCAAAGGTGTTAAGATGCAGAAGCAAACTATTACAAGGCTGATGGGTAAGGTATGCAAATGCGGTTGATAGAACACACAATGGTAACGTCCTTCGATGTAAGTTTAACAAGCCCAGAGAAGGTAGGCTTGGTGGTTTTTCATATTTAGAGAGTCTGAAAAAGCATAAAAGGAGACTCCAATGGGGTACCTTTTTCGACAATAGTCTAGTCGGTTCGAAAAAGGGATAAACTAGCATCGATTAGACATCAATTCAAAACCATTTTAATGAGTGTGAGAAGGACAATATCACTCGGCTATTTTTTCACTTTTAAGGAGTCTGAAAAAAGCTTAACTATGGACTCCGTCGGGAATGTTCTTCTGGACCATTTTAACGAGTCTGAAAGAATAAGGTCACTCGGCGATCTTTTCAATTTTAGGGAGTCTGAAAAGAGCTTAACTATGGACTCCGTGGGGGTTTCTTTTTCGTAAATTTAGTCCCTCAGGCCCGAAAAAGGAATAAAATTATACCTGAGGATACTCTTCTAAAGAATGGGGATTCAATAGAGTATTCCTTTGTTCGTACAGTTGACCGTCCGGACCGAAAAAGGGGTAAACTACCGTCGGACAGACGTGACTTCAAATTTCATCTTAATGAGCGTGAAAGATCACAAGATCGCTCAACAATCTTTTCATTTTTAGAGGGTCTGAAAAGGGCTTAAAAGGAGACCCGTTTAAGGAACGTTCTTCTGGACCAATTTAACAAGTGTGAAGAAACAAGGTCACTCGGAAATCTTTTCATCTTTAAGGAGTCTGAAAAGGGCTTAAAGAAGACTCCATAATGGTTACTTTTCTCAGTTAATCCAGATGAGATCGAAAAGCATAAATGCAGTCTCGCCGAATGTTTCTTTCGGATCTCAAAGTGAGCTTGAAAAACAACAAAGTTAGCTCATGATAGACTCTTTGTGGGTCGATGCCTGGCATCGCCACGCGGGAGCTGTATGCTCCGACGAAAACATTGTCTATGACGCCAGGGATTCTGGAGATATTGATAGGTATCATTTCAGCAATGGTTGCCATATTACCCTCAGCATAGATCTTGTGTGTAGCTAAGGGATTAGTATGACAAGACCTATCTCCAGTCATAGTCACGGTGAATTTTTCTGCTTTGATTCGGCTTAACTTTGGGAGGAAATATGATCTGTGATGAAGATCTTCCCAAGGTTTGTCCGGACTAGTCATTGCTTCGATTACTGCTTCGTCAGAAGGAAAGACTAAGTCTAACGAATTGACGTTAGCGAGAGAACCCTGAGCCCAAATAGGCTCTAGAAGTGGATCTAACTCTTGTGTGGGAGTCGGATCAGGGTTAGTTGAAGCTTCCTGGATAAAGAGTACGCTACCTCAACGACCGACAAGGTCATGGACATGCCTGAATGCCCTGTCTCATCCATCGTGACTGATGGGGAAGGAGGAATCCAAGGATCCTCAAAGTAAGTCGTGTGGAACGACGAAACTTGAAAAATCTCAGCCTTATGGTGATTAGATATAAATTTGACATCATCGTGAGGAGGTGGGTAATCGAAGGTACCCATCAAGGATGGGAAAAAACCAACTCCTACGTTAACGACACCTGGTTGAGGATTATCAATCATGGGGACTGTGGATGCCCCCAAAGCTGGGTCAGGTCTAGAGAAGGACAATTGATTGATGGTCACTATCCGACCCTCGTGTGGAAAAAACAAGACTCGAAAAACTGTAGCAACCACAACTTGCATATCATAAGTCCAACTCCATCCTAACAAGAGATTATAGTCGAGGGGAGCATCGAATACCTCTACTTCGACATACACGGTCTTCCCTCCTAACTGCACAGGAAAAGAAGGAATGATGCCATGTGATCGGAAAGAATGATCGTCGAAAGCAGTGAGGAGAGTAGGTGATGGAGACAAAGCGGGTTGGCCAATGGCCTTCCAACATGATAACGACATAACGCATGTCGAGGCACCCTCATCGACCACCGTGCGGAAGATATTCCGTGTAAAAGTTTTCGTGGGATGAGCCACTACTATCTGAAACGCTACGTGGTAAGGCAGACGAGGTTTTAAGTCGGTTGTATCGAACATGATAGTACCCGGATTACAAGTCTCAGTAGAGCCCAAAGCAGTTAACAAGGCTTTCCTCTGAGCAGGGCAACTTTGGAGGACCTCCAAAGCAGACATCGCACAAGGGGTTTGTGATAAATCCTCCACCACAGAGTAATTCTGGGCGGCCCTTGCGTTTGGGTTGTGAGAAGCTTTCTTAAATGCACCCTTTGGAATGTGTGTCCTTGTTTCTCCCAACGTCTTCTCAATCTGTAGAGGAAAATATGGGAGTTCGGCTTCTTTGCCCTTCTCGAAAGTGCTTGGTTGACTATAGGCATGTACTCTAGTTGATAGAAAAGCATCACCTTTCACCATATATACATTCGTGGGGTTGTTCGAAGATGGAGGGGGTCCTTGATTGCCCCCTTCCGTGCTTGCAGAGGCTTGAGTTAGATTTTGCCCATGTTGAAAGGGATTAGTCAACACTGCCTGTTGTTGTTGTGTGACAAACTTTTGGGCCTCTGCAAGTTGAGGACAAAGATGGGTCGGGTGGTCTTCCGCACACAAGTTGCACAGATACCTCACCTTCTATTTTTCCATGGTGTCCCCGCCAGCATTATCAGTGGGTTTTTTCTCCCCCTAACCCTTTTTTCGTTGTTTTTTCTTGCCTTCAGGCTGCTAGGTGGCCTTTGGGTTAGTCGACTGCATGGAGTGTACTTTCGATGTTTGGGTAGGAGGAGCAGCCAAAGCAGCAGTCTGGATGGCCACTGAGTGTTGGATAGATAACTGTTGCAATTGTTTTGTCAATTGCTCAGAGGGCTTGGTTTGTGCTGAACCAACAATACCGTCGGCATGTGGTCCAACTCTCTGTCTAGTTTTATCCAACATCGATCGTGGTGCATCCGGCAGGATGTTGTATAATAAACCAGACTGAGAATAAATGAGCTCAAACTGTTGAGCCCTCATGATGGCATCTTCTTCGAAGAAAACTCCAGAAGTTGCGATGTCTTTGGATAATTGTGGGACCAGAGACTTAAGGAACCACTCAAGCAGGAATGCTGGTGGGACTGGTACTTTGATTAGACTCTTCCGGCGTCTCCACTCTCGGATATGATCAGAGATATGGTCCGCTGTTGTTTGTTTGAAATTGGAAAGAAACTTTGTGCCAGCGTCGTATCTCACAGGTAACTGGAAATGGTTAAGGAAGGCCATCGCCAGTTCGCCAAAAGAAGAGTATCTTCAGCGATTGAGCTCAATGTACCATTTCGCGGCACTCCCAATAAGAGTGCGTTGAAACAATCGCAACTATACGGAGTCATCTTTCAATGAGTTAGATGAACACCAAAGATGGAAGGTAGTCACGTGATCACCTGGATCTTCGTTAGGCTTGGCCTCGAACTTTGGAATTTCCAAAGTCAACTTCGTTGGCATAGGAGGCCAACATGGATCGTGACAAATAGGATCATTTAACAACCTTGTCAAATCTGGCAAGTGTAACGTCGCCGGGAATGGTAGTTTGGGTTGCTACTGATAGCTTGGGAAAAAGGGTCATGGGGTTTGAATGGCACCAGGTTGCCAGGAAAAGTTTAGTTGTTGGCTCGGGTTCTGGTAGAAACCATGGCCCTGACCAGCATAAGGATTTTGCATCTGTGGAGACATCATTGGCTGATTCCCCATAAAGGACATCGGATGTTGGGCAGGCATCGTGTTTGAAGGACTTTGGGAAGGATTACCCCATGTTGGTCCTGATGGGAGAGGCATAGAAGCATGTCCAGGGTTCCATTGACTGTGGAAAGAATTACCCCAAAACGACATTCCAGAAGAGGAAATGGATCCTTGTCCTGAGTTCCAAGGTCCTGCTATATGTGCCCCCGGCGCAGGAATAGTACCCTGCGTCGGAGTAGACTGTCCAAAAATGGGAGTGCCCCCGGATAGGAAAGCGGTGGATGCGAAAGTGTTGTTACCAAACGTCTCATTCCAAACAAACGGTGACGAACCTACCGGCATAGTTTGCGCAGGTGTTCCTTGACTCCTGGCTCCAAATGAACTAGTGTGTGCAGGCTACCCGGCGGACTGCTGATGCAGACCACCAAGTGAAGGGGACGAAGGAGAGATATGACCTCCAGCGTAAGGAAAAGAATTAAAAGGGACAGGAATGCCCCCAAGTTGACCTTGCAGAGGAGCGTTAGAGCTCCCTGCCCCCAGACCCAAAGTCTGTAAAGTGGAGTAAGTGAGTGCAGGACTTGTACCTGAACTAGGCATACCGTATGAAAACGGAGGGTCTGTCGCACTAGGTGTGAAGGGAGTTGTGGCCACCACGATAGATGGGATCGGTCCACTATGGGATGTAGTTGCGGCCGAGACCATGGTGGCCCAGACCGACGACGGCAAGCTAGGATATGCTTCTCCTATGGTAGCAACGGTGGTGGGAATGGAAGAATTCCCAGAGGAAGTAACAACGTTTGTTTCCATAGTTGTGTGAGGCACTGACAGGCATTCGTAAAATTGGATTGGTACAATGACCGATGGCCAAGTATCAGTGGTTTGGGTTTCAACCGAGCCAATATTGGCGGTTGATTCCTCCGGGAGTTGTTCGGGCACAATGGTTTGTAACCCGGTTGCTTCGAAAAACCCTTGTTGGTCTAGCTTTCGCCTCAATTGTGGCGGGGGTGGATCCAGTATAACCGGCGGCAGGCCCAAAAGCCTTTGTGACCGGAAGAGCTCGGGATCCTCCACTGTGTGAGAAGATCCAAGACATGCTAAGGTATTCTACATGTTCAAACAGTAACACACACTAAAAAAGAATCCCCTAAGAGATAAGACAGGCAAACACTAAACTAGTTGGAAGAATAGTTACAACAACCAACACTAGAGCAACTTACCGGTGCAAGTGAAACTCGAACATGGAAGCACCCTCCGGGTATACTCTGCAAAGCATGGCCTGATGTCTGTCCTAGGTACCACAGTATACCCCCGCAGTCACCTGTGTATATCCCTAAAAAGATTGGCAACTAGTTTGACAGCACGCGAACAGTCACCAGGCGGGTACAGTCGAAAGTCGGGTAGACCACAATGAGCAGGGTATCAAGCCCGAAACCTGTCAAGGGTATCGAGAGAAAATGGTCCGGAAGACAACTGAGGACCTCGAATGGATTCGAGACCCATGAAGCCCCGTGGCAAATGCAAACGACGGAATCCCAAAACAAGCCCTCGATATGTGTTCTCCACTACGCTTGGTCCGGCTTTGGAGGGGTTATCTCCGTTACCTTTCCTCACGCGACCTCGTGTTTATCCCATGTGTTAGAGGGGGGTCCCGGATAACTTCCACAAAACTGGACTTCTACACTCCTTATCACAAACTCCAATGTTTGGTTTTGAGTGGCCTTGGAGAGTTTCCTCTCCAACCTAATCCAAGGCCCTAGTCCTGAACTAGTGTATGAACCCTACAAACAAAAAGTCTAATATATTTTAAATTAGTGTTGCTTTTATGGGATTTCTTACGTCACGGGGTATGAAGGTGAAACTGATGATGTGTAGAGACTCAAAGCAAAAATGAATGAAAAAAGCTGGAAACAAAAGACTTTTACTCAATGAAAAAATCAACAACTTTTCACAAAGAAAGATTTCTTTTTCTTTTCAATTTTTCTAAGATTTCATGCAGTAAACATAAAGGAATTTCGCTCGACTACAAGCTACTTATGCTCTAAATGCACTGCAAAAACTTATGAACAAAAAGACTTCTTCCTAGCTATTGATGCAGAAACACAATCTTCAAACAAAGAAGAAAATGAAAAGATTTTTTTTTTCTCTTTTTTTATTTATTTACGTGCTAATCAAGTAACAAAGGGAAAATACCGACAAGCCTAAAACCAAGAAAAAACAAAATTCTGGCTTAAAGCGCAGATCGCAAAGAATCGGAGCAAAGACACCCAATGGCAATCAAGAAAGCAAAGACTCTTACGCTTGTCTAAAAACCATAAAACATATTTTTTTCTGTTTATCTTTTCTATCAACTCGCAACTAAGAAAAAATAGACTAAGGGTAAGAGGCCCTAACCTACTGACTGTTCAACCCTAGACTCAAACACCTGAGAGGAACACTTCTCACCAAAGGAGGGGATGACTGCCCCACCCTGATTGAAAAGCAACCTGTCAAGCACGCTACTGTCACTGAAACAACACGCGTGCGAACGCGTGCTGAGCTAAAACAAGACGCGTGTACATGCAGTCTGACCTTGTACAGGCCGTGTGTATGTATAAATTCTAAGACAAAAAATAAAAACAGGCAGCCCAGACCCAGAAGAGGCCTCTGGTATTGACAACCAGGGTCCCTTGAAGGCTTGGATGCTTCTTCTATCAAAAAAGAAAAAATATTTGCAAGGAATAACAAAACACAAAAAGACAAACTGAGACAAGACTGTGAACCAGCAAGACTCAGACAGGATCCAGAAAACCCCCTGAGAATGTATAATTCTGAAAGGGAAGAGGAGGACTGCCTCTTAAGTTCTCTGAGCTCCTACACGCTACTGAAACCTCTACAACTAGCGTTCACACACGGGTTGTAAGAGATTAGGGCGCAGGTACACGCGTGCAGGCCTTCTGCAGGCCGCGTGTACCTCTGTGTGTCCCGACAATTGTCGTCAAGCAATAGTCAAGGAAAACTGGTATAAAGAACCAGGTTCCCTGCTAGCTCAGGCTTTACAGAAAAATACAGGAAAAGAAACAGAAAATCTAATCTTTTAAACTACCCACAAACTCTACTAAATCCAGAAACCCTAAAGAATATTTCCCCAGTATGGTCGCCAACTCTGTTGTTGGGAAAAATACCCTACGGACTAGCAAACTAGGGTCAGACTTGCATGCATATTTTGACCATAAAGAAATTACTTTTTATCCTACCACCCAAAACTTAAACCCCTCTTTCGTGATATATGCATGGAAAGAAATTACTAACCTTTTTACTGATGTTTGGTGTAGATCCTCCATTGTGCTTTGCCCGCTTGCTTGCTTTGCTCCTTCCAAAGATAATCCTACAATCAAGACAAACCACTATGCATGCATTCTACTTTTCTACTTGAGGGTTAGAAATTAAGCATAAATTAAACAAATCATATATAACTCATGCATTGGGACGGGAAAAGTATTCTTTTATTATTTTCAAAATGAATCAACTTACAATCAAAGTCGAGACCGGCCACCGCTCCTTGATCCTGATCCTGGGCTCCTCCTCTTCTGTCCTCCAACTGCTTTGCGTTAATTCTCCTTAGGCTTGAGGAAATGCTAAAGGGTTGGGACAATGGATTCGGCAAATGGGCGGAGTTTCTTTGCTATATTCTTCCTCTTTCAAATGGTACCCCTACCCCTTCTTTTATAGGCTAGAAGGAGCCAGGGTTTTGGACGAACCCTCGACCATGCATGGCCGGGAGTTTCAGTTAACTGACCCATAGCTTTTTGTCCCGTCGGCAACTTTCATTTTTTTCGTGATTCTGAAGGTACACGTGGACTGTAGTGGGCCTGCTAGCGTGTACTTTGTAGGTACACGTGGGCTGTAGTGGGCCAGATAGCGTGTACTTTTAAAAATGGAGTTTTTAGAAGAGTTGTTCAATAGTTTTTGGCAAAGAAGGGATATGAGTTGGCCTGATGCCAGGTAAGCATGTGTGGTGCAATTTAGGGTTATAACATTTCTCTTAACACACCAATCAACCACAAAGGTATGAAGGGTATGATTGTTTTTATCTTTAGCTACTATAAGTGTAAGATTAATATTATTAGGAAGAAATGTGAAAAGTAGAAATGGTTAAGAATTAATAAGAGTGGTTGAGGAATAATAATTAGTATGTGCTAGCAGGGAAAATGCCCCTATTACTATATTGGTTCAAGGTACATGCAAAGCACTGAATTCCCTTAAAAGAAAATTCTATTCCTAAGCCACCCCAAAACTATCTAAACTTAAATGACAATATAGAGGAAAGTAGGTGTACCTTAGGTCCTTTCGGCTAGTGTAGACCTCTTTCGTCTTTGGAGCTTCCTTGACGACTGGTCTCCTCCCAAATCTGACCTGCAAAAACTTAGGAAAACAATGCTACAAGATATATGATCTCTACTTATCATTGTTAATGTTCATATATAGATATAAATGCATAAATCAAATGAAAGCATAAAGACACCATGTATTGTGACAGGAAAGAACTATTTTATTCAATATGAAGATAAAAAAGATTACAACCTTCTTCGGCTAACACTCCGTGAACCAGGTCTGGGCTCCTCTATTGTTGCTCCAAGTGCATAATTCCCATGCTTTCCTTTCACAACCAACTGATCTCTTTGGAAAAGGGAAATGATTTTATAAGGAGAAAGGGATAGAGGGGAATGTTGAGGCCAAATCTCATAAAGGGATGCAAAACTTGGGCTAAGAAGGGGAAGGGATTTTGGTAGAGTTTACTTGTTCTCTTGCTTGTTGTTGTAAATGGGACCCCAAGACCTCTTTTAATATGAGAAAAATATGGTTATTTGGTTTGGGGATGGGCTACAATGGGTGAAATGGTTGGGAAACCATCGATATCCCATAAACTTCGTTGAATTCCTTGCAATTATATATTTTTTGCAACTTTTGGAGGTAAATAAGGGTTGTTTAGCATGCAGCTCACATATGTACGTGGGCTAACTATAATGCAGCATGCGTGTGTACGCGGGCTATGTGTTCAACAGGGCGTGTAGATGTTCCAAAAATGGGTTTTTTAAGAAGGAGCCTCAACAACATTTTGGCAAATTATGTAAGTGGAAAGGCCAATGTCTTGCATGCATAGGTAAGACATTTTTGGACTATAACAAATGCCCCCTAATGTGTGAGGTCAGAAGACTAACTGATGGCCAAAATAAATTACAATATCTTTACTAGTGGGAAGGCATGGAGTAGAGTGATCCTGGGATGAGTGTTCGGGAGCGTGCCATCTGCAAAACAATGATAATCTCTCTGAGGCAGGCATACCCATGCTCGGGATGAACTAAGCATGGTTGTCAATCAAGTACACTATAGATCCATGTCATATAAATGTCTATATAAAGTGTAGCCACGAGCAATACACAACAGATATACATCTCAAAATCATTTGATGATATATAAGTACAATATAATATGCATATTCAAGAAGCATTGACACCTGTGGCTGGAGATGAGAATGTAATAGCTCAAGCAACAACTTCAAGATCTTCAACAGCTCAGATAGGAGTACAATAGGAGTGTAAGACTCACTACTCTGAGGTCTTTGACATGTCATCGGGGAAAGATTGGAGGATCTCGATCATCAAGCACATAACTTCATAGATTTTGAATCATAACTTGATTGGATTCTCGGGATGGCCGAATCATGAAAGTCAAGAGAAAAACTACAGAATAGCTGACTCAGGTTAGGTAAAACTTCCCTTGGACAAAAGAATGAAAAATGATGAGACTCAGGCAGTGTAATATTGACATAAGTATGTGATACAGGAGGAACCACAAACTCTCCATATGTTTGGAAGAGTAACCAAACAGAGGACACAACTCTATGTAACGAGAACAACTTCCTAAGGTCATGCTAGCTCCCAATTCTTGATGAACAAATGAAAGGATGTGATTTGTCGAAGGGTGATTGTCTTGCTACCAAAAAAGGAGAATATATATCCCGACCCCTCTTTTTGGAATATTTGATTTTTTTGTCTTTTTCAAATATTTAATGAGCTGTAAAAAGAATAAAAGAATGTTACATTTCAAAGGAGGAGTAAGTGTCGCAGGAAAGAAAACTAGCTCCAAGTGCATGGAACATACTAATGCCCAGTGCAAGGGTACATGTGAAAGATAAGGACACTCGGGAAAACCCTCCATGGGTTAAGGTGTCAAATCGCAAGGGACAAAAGTGTTGCAAGGCTTGCATTTAAGGAATGCTTTGAAGGTTCAGTTAATAGAAATATAAAGCCGACATTAGGCCAAAGACACAAGGAAGAGACATGAGATGCAATTAAAGATGACACAACAAGACTCCTTCCATGTGAAGTTTTACGAGCCTAGAGAAGGTAAGATTGGTGGTTTTTCATGTTTAGAAAGTCTGAAAAACACTAAAAGAAGACTCCATAGTGTTCCTTTTTCGTAATTAGTCTAGTTGGTTCGAAAAAAAGTTAAAATTATACCAAAAATATGTCTCTTCAAAACCATTTTAATGAGTGTGATTGAGACAAGATCACTCAGTTATCTTTTCAATTTTAAGGAGTCTGAAAAAAGCTTAAAAATGGACTCACAACCTTTTTCTAAGTTTAGTCTCCTTAGGCCGAAAAAGTATAAAATATAACTTAGGAGAACTCTCCCAGTGAGACAAGTCTCCTAAGGCATACCTTTTTCCTAGATAATCTATTGGCCAAAAAAAGGGTTAAACTTATGCCAAATAGATGTTCTTTCTGGACCAATTCACGAGTGTGAAAGAAACAAGGTCACTCGACGATATTTTCATATTTAGGGAATCTGAAAAGAGATTAACTATGAACTTCAAGGGGGTTCCTTTTTCGTAAGTAATCTCCAAGTTCCGAAAAAGAGATAAACCAAAACCAAGGAGAATGTCCCTTTTTCAAAAATTTAGTCCCTCTAGCCCGAAAAAGGGTTAAACTTACACCTAAGAATACTCTCCTAGCAAACTGAAGCTCTGAGGGCATACCTTTCTTCATAAATTAACCGTCTGGACTGAAAAAAGGGGTAAACTACCGCTAGACAGATGGGCCTTCAAATTTTGGTTTGACGAGCATGAAGGGAAACAAGATAGCTCGACAATGTTTTCAATTTTAGAGAGTCTGAAAAGGGATTAAAGAAGACTCCGGGGGGCTTATTTTCTTAATTAATCCAAATGAGACCGAAAAGAGTAAATAATATCTCTTTATATGTCTCTTTCAAAGTTTAAGTGAGCTTGAAAGAATACAAACCATGCTCTAGGGGAGTCCCTCGGGTATAGGCCAGAAAAAAATGAAGAAGAAGAGTGAGGCTTCGACACAAAGTCATTGTGGGACTAAATAGGACTCCCATGCCTATGAAGTACTTCTGCATGGGCACCAAAAGGAAAATAAGACTCTAACTAGGATTCCCATGGAAGGAAGGCTTTATCACATAAAGTACGACACATTGGTTAGCAAGGAAGGTTAGTGTCACAATTCAGTGGGGTTGATCCTAAGGCCAAATGAACCAGGAAACAGATAATGAAAAAATGCAAGTAGGGAAAAACCTAACCTATATACCAATTTTTAGGTCAATACCTGTCAGAATGGATCGATATGATGAACAAATGTCAAAGAAAAAACGTCTCCAAGATCCTGCATATAAGGCCATTAAAACTTATCCAGAAATTAATAAATCCAATATAGATAACAAATTCGGAAAATAAGAGGTGTTATTGAATACAAAACTTGAAAACAAAAAACCTGGACTGTACAATATGTACAAGGTACCGCACAACCTTACGGCTCATGCGTGGTAGTAGTTCAGGAAGAGCTCATTGTTAGGCTCTGACCAAAAGTCTCTTCAGTAGTCAACTTTAAAAGTCTCCCAAAAGGGAAGGAAACATAAACCATGGTGTAATTCTTCCCATGGTATAGAGACCATAGTCATGGCTTCATGGATAGCCTCATCCAAAAACAATTCAATATACGAGAAATGTTTTGAACGAGGAGGGTCAATGGTCCTAAAGGGTGAAGTAAACTGACAATATTCCATATGAAAATGGAGGTTCTGGTTAGGACCGACAGAGTCTATCAGCAAAGAATCACAAGAACAAAGGCTTGAGGATCTAAAAAAAGTGAGATCAGAATCAAAAGGAGACTCAAAATCACTTGGACCAATAGGGGGAAGCAAGGGCTCCCATGCCCCTGTTGGGTAAAAAAATGGATCAATTGTCGAGACCATGTGTTGAGAAGGTAAACATGATTGCACAGGTTCCTGCTTAGAAGTTATTGAACATCGAGGATAAGACGCCACATAGTTTATTCGTGGTGGGGTAGAGTCTACATGAACACTAGGAACATATAAAGGGGCAGCCTAAACTAACATCGAATTATGATGGTGATTATCAAACGTCAGCTGGTCGATAGTGACAATGCTTCCATTGTGAGGGAAATGCATCACCCAGAAGAGCGTAGACACCAAAAAATTCATAGCATATACATAATCACGCCCAAGAAGCAAATTCAAATCCAACGGGCTTTGCACCACTATAACATCGACAAGGACAATATTCCCACCTAAAGAGATAGGCAATTGAGGAAGAATCCCCAAATATTCACTAGGATGTATATCAAAATCCAACAACTCATGAGAAGAAAACACAAGTTTGGGAGAACCCAAAGCTTTCCAAGCCAAGTAGGATAAAATACTTGCAGAGGCTCCTTCATCCACAATACATCGGTAAATGTTTTTTGAGTTAACTTCAACCCTTATTTGAAAAGGTGTAGAAGAACGAAGGTGAGGCTCAACAAGGTCATTCAAATCAAAGGAAACCATCCTTGGACTTGGAGGGGGTGTGCTCGAAGTGAGAAGAATTCACCCTTGATCTGAAAGTACTGAACTGGAAATGCTAAAAATATAGTCGGTAGACACATTACTCCCCAAGATAAGAGTGGGATCAACTAAATATTGTGTTGGCATGACCACTTTGGTAGACTCGACACTCTCCAAGAGAAGAGTGAGATCAATTGAAGATTTCATCGGTGTGACCACTTTGGTAGACTAACCACTCTCCAAGAGAAGAGTGGGATTAGTCAAATATTGCATCGACATGACCACTTTGGTAGACCCGACACTCTCCAAGAGAAGAGTGGGATCAACCGAAGATTGCATTGGCACGATCACTTCCTCAAGCATGTGAGACAACATGGTCTGAAGGAACATCACCCCTCAAAACAGGAGTGGGATCAACCAAATATTGCATCAGCATGACCACTTCATCAACCAAAGGTTGAATAGGTTGTGAGACAAAATGGTATAAAGGCACATCACCCCCCAAAAGAGGAGTGGGATCAGCCAAATATTGCATCCGCATGATGACTTTCTCAACCACTGGTTGAATAGACTGTGAGGAAACCTCAGAAGACTCAGAATCATAAGAGCTTGCAAATAGAGACCACAATGTTCGTGCCTCTGGAATTCCAGGGCATAGATGAGTAAGGTGATCTCCCTTGCAAATATTATGATAGTACCATGATTTTCATAGCTAAGTTTAGAGGTTTGTCAATAGTTTGCAAAGTCATGCCTGTTAACACCATTATTGTTTTTATGCATGGCATCACCTAACATCTTCAAGGGTCGGTTTCAAAAGGAAAATTTATCATTTATTATTTCCATTTCCATTTGAAACTGCGCAATGCAAAATTTGTTGCGTGTTGGATTTCGCCGCGCAGAGGATGTTGTCACGCAGTGGATTTCATCGCGCAAAGGATGTTGTCGTGTAGTGGACTTCACTGCGCAGAGGAGGTTGTCGCGCAATATATTTCATCGCACAGATGATTTTTTCACACAGTGGGTTTCATTGCGCAAAGGATGTTGTCGCGCAGTGGGTTTCATCGTGCAAAGGATGTTGTCACACAATGGGTTTCATCGCGCAGTGGATTTCAGCGTGCAAAGGATGTTGTCACGCAGTGGGTTTCGTCGCGCAATGGGTTTCATTGCATAGTGGATTTCACCATGAAAAGGATGTTGTCGCACTGAGGATGTTGTCGCATAGAGGATGTTGTCATGCAGAGGATGTTGTCACATAGAGGATGTTGTCGCGTAGGGTATTTTCCTGCGCACAGGCTACATGGCGCACTGCGTAAATGACTGGTTAAGTGGTCAAATTCAAGATCACTTTCTAACCAAAATGAGAGGAATTTTGAAAATCCCTGAGAGTTTTTTTCTAGGACAAACTGAATAATAAAAACCTCTCTCAGATTTGCAAAAGGTGTCACGGATTGGGAGATTCGAAGGAATCTTTGAGCCCTATTTTTCAGTTTTCATGATTTCCTATTTGAGACATGTTTTTGCGACAAGTATTCCTACCATCTGGAGATGAATTTCAAGAAACTGAGAGAGTTTTTTCTCTATAACGAGCTTACCTACAAAAACAATTATCATATTTTACAAAAATGTTACAGTTTGAGAATTACAAGTGGCGTTTTGAAGCCTATTTTTCATAATTCTGCCTCCTGAAAAGCAAGAAATCAATTAAAACGTGTCACTTTCTGTTTGTAACTATTTCTATTTTGGGAAAGGGGTTGGGATTCGAAATTGTGAGCTGGAACGAACCTATAATGCTATATATTTCATGGTACAAGAGCAGAGAAGGGTTGGACCCTTAGGGCATTGGATTGTGTATCTTTTTTTTGAATATCTTTATGAGCTAAATGCAGAAGTACCGTACTTTCATGAAGCAGAGATTCATTACGTTGTTGTTTTAAGTATGTCTTTTCTTTGTAATGTTCGTCTCCATAATTTTCTGTTCTTTCCAATATTTATCTGAGATTAAATGTTTGGAATTCATCCATCTTCGATGCTCCAGTCATACGGTACATACTTGTTATGTGTTTAATGATTGTTGGTTCATAATTCATCCATGCTTGTTTCTCTGCTCATAGTAATCTATCTTTTTGTATTTCATCTAAAGTTACATTGAGAACTCATCCTTTGCTAGATTCTCTTAGTGTGATGGGCTTCCCCTTTCTCTTTTATGTTGCCATCCAAAATATTTCCAATTGTTGAAGAATAACACTTACTTTTCCTTTGTTCTCTGAGAGTACACCACCAGTCATTAGCTCAATATTTTAAATTCAGAATTTGACTCCATTACCTAATGGTAATTTCTCTCTTGCTTTTTCTACCATCTCCTTAAAACAAAAACAAACCTATCCTATTACAAAATCTGACCTCTGTGCATTTATTGATGAATCATTTGAGTTATTAGCAGTCATTAGACATCTGAGAGAGCCCTCTCTGGTTGTAAAGTTCAGAATACAATCTAAAGTTGGTTGAAACAATTACCTTGGGGTTTTCTTTGATATAGCCCAAAGAAATTCTCGAGTGCTAACATTTTGGCATCGTTGTCGGGGAGCAAAAGTTGCATTTTCCTCAGGAAGAATGACATTGTTTTAGTTCTAAGGTCTGAGAGTAGAAGACACTTAGGCACATATTGATTGTATTTCTGCTCTGGTGACTCCACACATCAGAAAATTAGTTTGAAGGTGATTCCACTGGTAGAAGAATCCAGAGCTAAAGTTTTCATGGCAACTCCAATCAAGCTTCAAATGTGATTCAAAGACTCCACTGGAGAATGAGACACGTGGATAGAGATATCAAAGAGCAGTATGGAAAAATCGGGTACTCGAGCTTAAGTTTAGTTCAAGAAGTTCTTTTATGTTTCACCAATATCTTCTTGTCCTTTCTTGAGTTTTTCAAAAGAATATTTCTTCACTTACTGCGTTCAAATGAATCCCAGAGATCTACCCTTGTATATCCTTCATTGCAAACTGTAGGTATACCTCCTTCTTGTATAATTGATATTCAACAAGCTCCTTCCTCTGAACCATATGATGTTCATGATCATTCTTGTGAGCTTAATGAAACCAAGGATGAGCTTGTACCTCCTGTTCTTAATCTTGCACCCTCCAAGATTCAAGAAAGATAGAGTCCTCTTAAATTGCCTTCCATCCTTCATGACTTTCCCCTGAAACATTATAAGTACCTTCCTAGGTTCGATGGAGAGCTTGATGGACATTCAATTGAAAAAAATATTCAAGTCTTTGAGCATTTTTAAGACCTTTTTGAGATTAAACATGATGATGTGTCTATGAGGTCCTTTTCTCAATCCTTATAAGGAGATGCCAAAGCATGGTTCAGACATTTGCAGCCTCAGTCGATTATCTCGTGGGATGAATTGAGGGAAGCTTTTCGTAGATTTTGGGGTGAGAAAAAGTCATGGAATCTACTCCTTTCAGAGTTTTATGCCATGAGAAGAATGAAAGATGAAACCATCTCAAATTTCAGTAGGAGGTTTGCTAGTCTTTATTATAAACTGCCTAAAGAATTCCAACCTCTTGAAGTTGTTGCCATGCTCCATTATGTAACAACCTTTCAATCAGACTTATCTTTTCTTTTGATGGAGAGGAATTCTATGTCTTTGCAGCAGATGTTCAATAATGCTCAAGAAGTGGAAGACAATATTCAAGCATGTCAGAGGCCGCAAAATCAGAATTTGAAGAGTGTTGCAAATACAGAGAATGATGGTGTAGCAGAAAAACATGAGGTTGTGCATAAACAAGAAATTGATTTACATCCCGATCGTTTTCAACATGAGTAGAAAATTGATTGTTTCATGCATTTTTTCAAAGTTTTCAATAATGACATTGTTGTAGAAGATAAGGATCAGCCTACTGAAGAGCAAGTTGATGTACCAAGTTTTTTCCTTGTGGATGACATTGCAGATGTAGTTGACTTGCCCAAATATGATGAATATAATGATAACTGTGAGATTGATTTTTCAGAGCAGCCAACTGCATGTTCTCCGTCAGGGAGTGTTCAGTTTCAGTAGTTTAAGGAAAGAAGGCAACCTTCATGTTTCAGCTGTGACATCGATGAAGAACATGAGGAAAGTATTGAATTGGGTGAAAGAACTTTTCCATTGTGTTTTGCTTCTTTCAAATTGCTGAAGCAAAATGTTTATAATGTTTCAAATAAAAAATCCTCCAGGCATGATGTTGAATATGAAGAAAGCAGTGGACTTTCCAATGAAAATTATCTTTCATTATGTTTTTCTTCCTTTGAATTGTTGAAAGTAAATCATGAGATAACAAAGGAAGTAGGGAAATATGACCACATTCATAGTGACATTGTTTTACATGAGCAAATTGTTATCAGTGAAGAGAACCAACAACCTTCTCATACATTTAATGATAGTGTTGTTGATTACATGGAAGGTTAGTTCAGTTCAGATTTGCAACCCGTGATCAACTACCAGCTTGGAAATAAAGATGATGGTCAATCAATGCCAGTGTTAGATATGGATTACTTACCACCAGGGTTTTCATTTCAGCCAACACTATCTTCTTATTCAGAAGATTGTTATTTCCAACAGTCTCGACAGATTTTTCAGCCCCTTTGTGGCAATCAACGGGTTGAATTACATGAAAACAAGGATGCAGTGGAAGGGGTAAAACATGATTGTTGTTTTATGCATGTTTTGGAGGATCCATTGCAGTTTTGTTGGAGGTGGTAAACAATCCCAATGTTTTAATTTTTTTGAGATTTGAATTTATAGATAAATTTTTGAATGAATTATCAATAAACAAGCTTTAGAGAAAGCATGTGCAAAGAAAGCAAACAATGGATAAAGTTCTTGCATGGTTGCATTGGCATTTTGATTTCACTTGATTGACAGTTTTTTCGGCAGTTAGGGTAGGTAGTGTTAGGATATTTAGACACTTAGGATTTAGTTAAGATCTACTTGGTCTAATGTGTCGTAAGGTAAAAGTGTGTTTCTTAGTGTGTTTCTTTAGTATGCATTAGTATGCATTTGTAGTTAGGAAATCCGTCGGTCATGATATGTTCCCAACATAGAGTGATCCGACAGTTCATACTCTCCTCGATCTTAACAACCATTGATCTGTGGATTAACACCTAATTGGTTTATGATCTCTATTTAAAGAGCATGGAGGGTCATTTGTCGATGATCGATTGTGAGAAACTCTCTTGTAAAATCTCTCTGTAATCTTTTTCGTTTGCATTAATAAACTGCTCCAAGTGGTCGCATTGGTTGGGGTCGTGGATGTTTCCCCGTAGGGGTTTTACCACGTGAAAACATTGGTGTGTTGATCTTTTATTTGGTTATGTGATTGGTTATTGAAGGTGTTCATCCTCTTTTGGAATACCTGTGTTGCTGAAAATGGTATCAGATCATGTTTGAAGACATGCTCATGTTCTATATCGAGATCGTGAAGTCAATTTCCTCATCTCCATTTTCTGTCATTTATATACATTTTTGGTTTGAAAGGACTATTCCATTGCATCTGGAGCGCTTTTTTTAGTCAGGAATACTTTTTGTTTCACTTGAAAAGGTTTTTGTTTGCCCAAGATACAACCATTTCAGTCAGATCCGGAGGTATAAAGCCTGAGTATGCATTTTTTAAATTTTTGCAGAGTATCATTTTGGTTTTATTTCGGTTTTGTATTATTTATTTATGGGTTTCTACTCTTTTAGATCTGCGTACGCTCTTTTTCCCGTGCCCTGTGCGATATTGGAAAATCAGAAACAGATAGGAAAAGGTGCATCTTCCGGGTAAGCTAACCAAGATCTAACCCTTGTTATCATCGAGAAGCGAAATTTTTTTTCATGTGTGAAAAGAGTTTTTTTTTAGCACGCTCTCCGAGTCTGACGACAACAACTCCAATCCTCTTCTGAAAAAATATAATATGTTTTAATAGACCATTTGGTTAAAATTTTTCTTATTAAGTAAGTCTTAAGTTCAAGTCTCTCTTTTGTTAATTTTTTTGAAAAAGTTCATGCTCAAATTGTAAAGTGTATTTCACTTCAAGTATAAAAGTGAATCACTATAAGTAGCTTTAATATTTTATTTTAGAGTTATTTATTTTGCATGCAACTTTTCTTTTGTAAAGTAAATTCATTGTAAATGTGATCCCCACTTCTCTTTATAAAAGTGGGTCACTTCATAAAGCAACTTACACTATCATGTGGTCCTTTGATTACCGTTTATGCCTTTTTTTTTAAAAACACATAACTCTCACATCTGAAGTCCGTTTTCAGTGCCGCTTTTTTTAAAACCGCACAAATTTTTGAGATGTCTCCATCCAAATCATCATTTTTAGTTTTTAAATCCATATTATCTGCATATTTGATATGACTTATACAAGTAATATATTGTTTACCAGCACCAACTACTTCCAATGGAAATCTCATATGGAAGATTTATTAAGAAGTAAAAGATTGTACCAGATTACCTTGGGAAAGGAAAAAGCACACTGATGATGATAAGAAAATCAAATGGGATAATAGGAGTGACGAAGCACGTGGACTAATCAGAATGTCCATATCTCCTTATTCAAGGTTCAACCTTAAAGAAATTGATGACCCCCATGAAGCTTGGGAAAAAATTGAATATGTGTTTGGTAAACTCAATATTATTCGAGCACAACAATTAGAAAATCAAGTACTGACCTTAAGTCCAAGTGATTTTTCTTGCCTTGGAGACTATCTATCTAAGTTTAAAACACTCAGAATGTTATGTGAAGAATGTGAGATAGAAATGGAGGAAGAGCGTTACATCTATCTTATTCTTTCTAAGCTAGGTAGTGCATATTCTGTGTTTATATCTACCTTTTATGCCATGAGAGAGGGTCTATGGAAAGCTTATCAAAAACCTACTCTTGAGTCCTTTTGTGCTACTTTGATTAGAGAGGAATATAAACTTATACAACTTGAAGTGATCAACACTGCAGGTACCTCCAACAAACATTGCAACTTTTGCAAACATTGCAACTTTTGTGATAAAGATGGTCATGATGAGTCTAAATGTTTCAAGAAGATGGCAGTTTTAGAAGCAGCGATGAAGAAGCACAACATCAATATTGATTCTAATTCTTCTTCTTCTTCTCATGGACATGCACTTTCCACTTAGCTCTACCCTCCGCAATCTGCTACAACGACCTGCACTTAGCTCTGCAAGTCTCTTACAGTCATGCACAAAGCACTTATAGACTCTACTTGCACTTAGCATACATTCACATCACATAGATGCACTATTCGACTTCTTCTTACATTGCCTATCCTTCTATTTATACATACAAAATATGCCTAAAAATGGGTAAACCCATGGGCCAACATCCCATTCCCGTTACATATTCCCAAAAATCCAAAAAGGATCCAAAAGTGGGCCAAGATCCCGTGATCTCCGCTTCATCTTGTGCTCCTCCTTCGATAGGTTGTTCAAGTCCCAAAATAGGTCACTGTGACCAAGAATCTCCCAAAACTTGGTCAAGGGCCAACAAGCCCCCAACACTCACCTATGACTCGTCCTGAGTCACTCTAATCTGACTAGTTCTTCTTCGAAGGACTTGAACTTGGATCGAGTTGCTTTGACCTGTTGTTGTGCTACGGTCTCTTGCTCGGTGAATTCTTGGATCATTGTGTCATTCACGGGCCCTTCTAGGCGTTGTTCTGCTGCAATGACAACCTGTTCTAGCTCTGCTCTTCATCTTTCAACCTCTGTGAATAACTGGCATGCCTTATCTTGTACTGGTTGAAGCCATTGAGTAACTTCCATCACTCTGCTTTGAATCATATGGATCTGTTGTTGGGCGGTGCGTTGCTCCTGAGACCACTTCATTCTTTCTACGACTGACAGGGTTTTCAGTTGCGCTTGTAGTGTGTCTGTGTGTTGTTTTTATTCCTTGAGCTGCAACTCCAAAGTCCATAACTCTGGGTTCTCGGTGAGTTTCTCATATGTCTTGGCACTCTGGTTACTCCGTTGCTTGCACTCCAAGGCAAGATATTTTAATCTGTCTACTACACTGGGGGCAATTGCTTCCGTTAGGTCTCTTACATCCTGAGGGGTCTCGGGCACAGTGCAGAGCTCCAAGTCTGTTATGCATTCTTAGAGCTGCTGGATTACCTCTTCAAGTTGTGCCACCTGCTATGGAACTTGTTCTTCAGCCTTTACTTCGACGACTTTCATAGGGAGAAGTGCTTTGTGAACCATTTCCTTTACTTTGAGTTGCTCGATGAGCAATTGTTCCTTGCTTTGTTGTAACTGTGTTTTTTCTTCATCCCACTTCTCTTGTAGAGAAAACTTTTCCTGTTCTGCAGCACTGGGTTGCTCCTCAAGGTATTTTTGTACTTACGCTAAAGCCTAGGTGGCTTGTGGTATCCCTTCTTGATCTCATCGAGGGCAAGATTCGATTATATCGGCGATGCGGTGTAGTTGAGCTGGCTCATCATCTAGTTTTGGTGTTCCTGCTGACAGAGGTGCAATAGAAACTGTGCGGCTAGGCTGTAATGCCTGTTGTGCCCCTTGGAACTCATCCTTAATCCGATTGAAAACCTCCTCCTTGTTAGCTTCTTGCTTCACTGCTATCTCCAGCGAAGCATCGTTCATTGTTGCAACGATGAAGTCGAAGTCATCTGAGGTGAGGGTGGTCTCAAATTTGGTCCCGGTTGCTTTCACTTTCCTCCAGGATGAGGGTTTCGATGGGGAAACCTTCCTTTTCTTTGAGGGGTCCTCCTCGTCTCTAGGCGATGTAACCTCGCCTTTCTTTTATTCAACTTCTGCGCCATCTATCTCTGCCATCTCCTCCTTGCTCTGTTGAGATGGAAGTGGTCTTCATGGATGCGTTGTCAAAATCATGGACCTCTTTGGTCTACTTTATCTTGCTAGGTCCAGGTGTATTAGGCGCTACTTCTGGACTGTCTAAGTTAGACATCTCTGCAGGGTCTGATGGAATGAGGAGGTCTGTCAACTAGTCCTTGGTGATCTCCTCCAAGTCCTCCTCCGTCAGCTTGTAGTAAGATTGTAGCTATTCCTTCTGTTCGTCAGCTCGCGCTGTGATATAGATGAAATGGTGGTCTGCACTGAACTTCATTAAGGGATGAAACCTGTGGAGGGTATTCGGGGTCATACGAGGTTGGGACCAGATGGCTACCTTCAACTGGTTGTAATATGTATGGAAAACGACTTTTGAGTGCCATTACTTGTTCATGTTGTTCAAGTACCACAGTGTACTGAACTTCACGGCCAGAGGTTCAAACGACTCGATGTCCGGGAAGGTCACACCTTCTGGCATCTCCCATGTGATGAAATCGATCAGGATCAATAGCCAATTGAAGTGAAATTCATATCCTTGATTCTAGTCTTCCCTGCAGTCCAGTTCCAACTGGTTTACCAGGTACTACGCCCAATTCATTTGAAGTCCTTCTGTGCACTTCCCTGCGAGGTTGACTACAAAACCAGTGACTTGGGTGGGTCGATTCTTTCACACCAACTTTCCTGCGATCAATTGGCAGGCGATGCGCACTGATTCGCTCTAGATATAAGCTACCTTGTAGCCTTGTGTGCCCTTCTCGACATCTCTGTGGGTGTCTTTAATCTTTTGCGCAAGAGCGCGATCCATGACTTTTCCCAGGTAAAAATCATGTGGGTCAGGGCCTTGCATGCTTAGCCCTGTGATATGATTGATCAACGTCGGATCCACTGTGATACAGTGGTTTAACCATAAATATCTACCATGGTAGCAAGAAAATAGCAGTTTGACGCATGCATTCACTTCTTGGTGCCTTCATAAGTGAGGAATCTTCATTACATTGAGCAGTGTGGACTGCGCGAGGTTATGGGTCCATGATTGAGGAATTATCTTTGAATTATTTCCTTTTGTTCTGGTCAGATACTTATGTGGGGCGAGCATGCTATAGACCTTCCTGTCGCCGAGGTTGAAGTCACTAAACTTCAACGCTGTAATTTCATCTTGGTTGACGTGAGCTGCGTGTAACCCCTTCGAAAGGTACGTAGTGACCAAAGCGTACTCAAAATATCTGGGCACACTATCTTGATTTATCGCGCCGCTCAGAGGGGGTAGATAGGTGGGTAGTATACTCGGGATTAACTTAGAATTTGTGAGATCATCCCTATGCTTAGTTCACTTTTCATCTACTGGTTGGGATGGACCGGCTCAAGCAGTGGATGGAGAGGTCGGCAGTCCTCTCGTCAAAGATGCTTGTACACCTCTAGACACTCCTCTCTTTGACATGAATCTTTTAGTCATTAAGTCGAGGAGAACTTCTATTACTGATTCTTCAATTGCGGTGAGCTCGTCGGACATACGCGCTCAGGATTAAAATTATCGGGGTCACGATGAACTTAGATAAGGCACTAGAACAAACAACAATAGCTCAATGATCACTATATACAATTCACTTAGTCTGCGGGCTCAAACTCTTAGTTAGCAAAAGTGTTCTCCATGCATGGCGCGACGGGATAAGTAGGCAACTCGGCAACGGTTCACTTGTAATGGGTATGAAGCCTCATTAACTCTTGTTATGTTCATTATGGTGCGGTCCAATGGTCGGGTGTCAAGTTGTAAATGTGTTTCAACCCTTTTGGAGCAGGAGTCGAACGGATATATTGGCCCCAACGACTATATTGCTTCGTCCTGGCGAAGTACCATGTGTCATTGTTCTGATATCCCGGCGAAGTTTCAATTCTACAAATTTTATTTCTGCGAAGTTCCCTCTGGAATCTTTTGTAACTTTTCAATCTTAGCCCTCTTCTTACTTAGCTTTCTATCCTTCTTTCCAGTGAGCTTCGACTTGGTATGTTTTTTTCCATTCTTATTCTTATCTTCTTTTAACATAGTCACTGCGCAATGTTGAGATTCTTTCCTAGGATTCATGGGTAATACCTCTTTTTTATCTGGAGTAAGTACTTCAGTATTATGTGGGTATTCTAGTGTTCTTGCAGCTTCGAAATCAAGGTCTCTAGTGTCAAATAGCTTTGATCTGTTCTCATGTTCTTCAATCAATTGTGTGATCTTTCTGGTCATGAAATCTTTTAATTCCTGTTTCTTCTGCTCCAAAACTTCTTCTTCTTCCTTTTGTCTGGCTTGAGCTCTGTTAATCCAAGGTTTTCCTATTAACATGGTAAATGAGGCATCGTCCTCAATAAATTGAATAATCTCAAAATCTTCCTCTGTCAAAGTTCTATTGATGGTCATAGGTATATGATCGAGCCTTCCACACAGGTTTACCAATTTTCCTCTAAATAACCCTATTCCTTCTAATGAAGGAATCATAGCAAGCCTTCCTATATCTTCCCAAGTTCTCTTTGTCATGATATTCACCTGTGTTTCTTCATCTAGAACACAGTCAATGTCGAAGTCTCCTATTCTTGCTTCAAGTAGTTCCTTGTCTTTAAAGATCTCTAATAATCTAATATGTCGATGGTCATTCAAGGTTTCTCTCATCTGTAGCAATATTTTATCTGATTCTTCTTGGGGTTCTACTATAGCCTCTAGAGTTGCCTTAGGGTTTTCTTGATTTAGATTCATTCCTTCAAGCTTAGCAATCATTCTCGGGCAATCCAACACTTCATGGTCCATAGCTTTGCAACAAAGACAACTAGGTCTTCTCCCAGGGTATTCTTTAGCAAGATGTCCTGGTTTTCTGCAACTGTAACAGAGGGTTAATCCTCTCTTTCTTTTAAATGACCCCCAACTTTTCTTGTACTGTGTGGTAAGATCGCGGTGGCTAACTTGCAAAAAAATCTTTCTAGGGTCCTTTAAGTATCTGTCGAAGCCACAAGGATCTAATGCATAGATATAATATATCTTTCACCATTCTTATCAGATCTACTCATATCAAACCTTCTTTCAGCTATTAGTGCCCTAGTTTGCAAACTAGGACAGATTCTATTAAACATACCTAGATCCATACTCTAAAAACAAAAATTCCTACGTATCTTACTTCTAGAGAGCACAAAGCTTCTAGATCTAAAACTTGTAACTATTCTTACCTTTATCATACCACAGAGCTTACAGATCTTACCTCTTTTAATAAGAAATTATCACTTTTACCTTTCTTAGAGCACAAAGCTTTCAGATCTTGCTTCTTTCCTTCAGATCCGACCTCTTTTCTTCAGACGGGTTTCCTTCTTTAGCACAGAGCTTTATAAATCGAGTAGGAAACTACTGATCCGGATTTTATGAGCAGAACGAAATGAATACCGATTATTGACAGGTGCTTAACACAAAAATAACAGAGATACAGTAAAACTGGTTTTCTATTAAATAACGAAATAAGTTGAAACTGTAAAATGCAGCGGAAACAAGC
>ML790579.1:74072-94200 GCA_009831015.1 Picea engelmannii | reverse complement strand
AATATGCAGAACAGAAATAAAATGCTAGAAATGGCAGAATAATAGTAAAATATCCAGCATAATCTTCACAATACACAGAAATGATATACGAAATAGCAATAGAAAAGCACTTTGATTCAGAAAGCAATGTTCACAGGCCTCTTCGAGGGGGGCAACCTCCAGTCGAGCAGCGCTCTATTACAATAATCTCCAAGATAGGGTTTTCATACCCTCGACTCTTATTTATACTAAATATGTCTATTAAGAGAAGCATCTAGAGGAAGATCTGTCTAGAAGTGGAAGCTTCTATTAGGTCTTCTTACATCCGCCTTCTTCTATTTTATTGAAAGGTCTTATTAATATTGACCTTTATTACATCCGAATACATTGATCTACCTATGTGCGGGTTAGGACCTTAACAGTATAGGAAGGGTAAGTAAACCTAAAGATCCTCCTGAGGCCTGAAACACAATAGGGCCAGAATCACTCTTAGAGTATGTTGGACAGATCCAAGTGTCTCAAAGGTCTAACACAAGTCGAGCGAGTAATGCTACATGATCCACCCCCAATACACACTCTCCCAAATGCTTTGTCAAGATCAAGAGTGGATATCTCCATCAATGTCCTCCACGCAACCTCGTGTTTGACTCCTATGTGAGAGGAGCTTCCCGGATTGAGTAATTACAAGGTGTATTTTCACACCCTAGCACAGACACCTAAGTTAAGTTTTGGTTGGCCTTGGAGAGTTTACCTCTCCACACCTAATCCAGGGCCCTAGCCTAAGCTATTGGTGAACCCTAGAAAAAGTGTTACTAATATATTTTAGATTAGTGTGTTCATTTTATGGGATTTTCTTACTCAAGGAACAGAAGTGCAAGTTAGGTAGTTTGATACTCTTATGAAAGAGAAACTAATTAGAACACTGGAAAATAAGACTTTACACTAATTTTACAAATGAAAAAGAGTTTCAAGAAAAAAGCATGAACAATTCTTCAAACAAAAAGATGCAACATTTTCTCCTTTGCATGCAAAATGCACCACACAACTTTCGAGTGAAACAAAAGAGCAAGTAAATTAGTTGTTTAGGCTAGGTTAGTGTTAGATTTAGTTAGTAATAACTTTAAGAGAATAGTGTTTGAGTGTTTGATAAACCTTCCAACAAAAGAGAGACAAGAGACTAGTGCCTTTAGGGTTTATGGAGTCAATTATATCAACACATTAACTTGGAGAGATAACAATGATTATACTAATCTAAAACACAACAAGGTGGAAGCTTGAGAAGTACTACCTTAAGTTCTCAAGCACCAAACCTCAAAGAGAAGGTTCAACTAGGGTGTAGGCACTTCTAGGCCCTAGCGATTTCTCCTATCCTTGGACTCTTGAAAAATATTTAATGCAATAAGAACTAGACAAAGCTTCTAATGTGATAGCACTTTAGGGCTTTAGAAGTTTGTCTAGACAAGATCTTCTTAAGCAAAATTGACAAAATAAAGAGCAAGAAAGAATCACCTTATGTTTATTACTCCTAGGGTTTCAAGCAAGCAATTTCATAATCTTACATATGAATAAGTAAACATACCATAAACATTTATCATGAAATGAAAATTGTAGATTTACTTACTTCACCAAGAATAATCAAGCACAAAACCCCTAGATTTGCCAAAATTTCACCAAGAAATGATCCAAAATGCATCCAAAATAGCCTCCAAGCAAGTGTGCCTTGGTAATTTCAGCCAATAACCCATTTAGGGAGAAAATTTCAGTCCTCCCTCTTGTGAGAGGTGAGTTATGATGTAAAAATGAGAGTAATTTATGTTTATTTATACAAAATTTTGACCATTAATTAATTTCCACGTCAAAATAAGGATGACATGGCCATTTTACAATAAAATTCAAATTTGACATAATTAAAATTAATTTGCATCTAAATACACATCCAAGGGTGACATCATGCCCTTCTAGGGTGACGTTCAAGCCCATAGGTGGAACGTTGAGCTAGAAATGTGGGACGCTTGGCCCCCAGAAGCCCCAGATGATGCCCACGTGTGCCACCAGGCTCATAAATTCCTCCAAAAGGAAGACCCTAGCTCTAGATGATGCCTAGGGTCATGATGGTGACGTCCAGAGTCCTCAAGGGCCAACGTCCATGTGGAAGAGCAAGGTCCCCCTAGGTCTGGGTCTCCCAGGGTGCCTCCAAAGGAAACATCCTTCTTTTTCCCGGTGCAAATTTTCAATTTCTTCTTACCCCTGGTTGGGGTTGCAGCATCCATCTGTGGGCTTTAAGCACCCATTAAATTCCAAGATAATCATTCCCTCATGTGTACCTATCCACCGGGAAATGTCCTACAACAACAACAAGTACGCTCTCCAGGGGTTCATAAGTCACATGGATCATAGCATGTAAATCACATCCAATAATTAAATTACCCAAAGATGTGCATCAAACCCCCTTAACCCAGACAAATGCTCAAAGACGTTATGCAATTTGACAAGTTAGGTTTGGAGAAGGTCTCAGGGCATCCTATTGGGCTAATCTCCCTTAAGTTTGGGGTGTTTCCCAAGTGGGATCTAATCCAAATCATGTAAGTGTATGAGGTGGCATGGGGTAAGTGTTTGGGAATGGGGTGCATGTAATAACAGGGAAATGTAAAGTCTTTCATGTGGGTGCCTTTGTAGAGGGTGAGTTGCACCTTATCATGAATGCAATTGTTTCCTAGCCCATTCATTTCCTTTTATTTTTATCTTTATTTCTTTTGACCTTTTTCTTTCAAGGTAAAAGTTGAGGGCCACTGTCCTACCTTGATGACCATAGGTGACAACATTATCCATAAAAACCTCACGGAAATGAGAAGGTTGGCTTGTGATGAGACCCACTTTCTCTTGGTTATGCCACCAAGAGTCACTACCCTAGTTTGATGGTCGGATAGGTGTTATTCTCATACCTCTAGATGCCCATGGTCATAATCGGTCGGCTCATGATGAGACCTCCTATTTATCAACTAGTGCCTTGAGTGTTTATGTATCTTATGGGTCCCCTTTTCTTACTGAGAAACCTTTCACATCTTTCTCAGGGATCCCTGGGCGAAGCATCTTAAACTTTTCAACATCGGATTTTAACTCTTGCCAACTACTTTTACCCTTTGGTCCTTTAGCCCCTTCTTCCGATAAGGCAAGTTACAACCCTTCCAAGCGTAGCCAATCCCAATGCCCAAACAAGGATAGAGGAGATGGAAGGAATAAAGATGGAAAGTGGTAAGTATGGAGGGATGGACAATGACTTTTCACAGATCCACCCAGTGGCAACCCATCCTAAAGGGAAATCAACTTACTAGGGAATCATGTCACCCCCCCTAGGATGAACAAGGGAAAGAGCATAATTTCCAAGAAAACGTCATCAAATGAAGAAGGATTCAATACACCATATTCAAGTGCTTGAAAAAATCAAAGTGATACATACCATGATACCCGGACTCATTATCTCATGGAGCAAGACCAACCGCTACTTCAGGATCAGGATGGTGGGATGGATATTGTTGCTGGTGAAAAGAGGGGCCCTCCGTAGCCATGCTCAAGTCGTCTGGCTCTCAATACTCCATGTCTAGGACCTGTGGGCCTCGAGACATGATCTCCTTAGTTATCCCTAGGCTAGGGGATAACATCTGGCTCCAAATCGGGGACATGTTCTCATCGTAGAGTGCATGAGAACCTCAACATCTCTGGTATGACATGTGCCAGATAAATTTCAACAAAGGATATTATTAATCCTTAGGGTGGTGATATCACCCCTTGTTCATATATGATATAATAAAATAAAGAGAATCTCTAATCTAGCATGTGATCATGAGTGTACATATATACATAATGAAACAATACAATATGAATATGTAACTACAACTATAATAACATGATATGCAAATGGTATATACAATGGATGCAAATGCCTACCTACCCTACCTCACTTGTACTTACCAGTCAAATGAGAGGTATAAGCATACAACCAATACAACCACACTAGCAATGTATCATAACACCTGCTTCGGTGCTTCATCATAAACCAAAACATGACAAGTTATGCACAAAATCAACATGAGTTAGAGCATGAATTATATCATAGGCAATCGTAAATTCTAGCTCATGGAGGTAGGAGGGAGGGACAAAATCATGCCAATTCACCCTTTCAGAAGAGTGATCAATCCATGTCAGAAAAGGATCGTGAGAAGTCAAGGACTCAAAGGGTTGGCTCAAAGAATATGAGGTTTCACTACCTTGGACATCATCACTCCCTAAGGTATGATAAGGGATTAAAAAGGACTTAGAGGGAAACTGACAACTTCTTAGGGGAAAGATGAAAGATTGAGATAATAATCTTCTTAAGGCATTCAACCTCCCCTTGAATTCTAACGGAAATTTTTTCCCTAAAGAAGGCTTGAAACAAGAGACATGTTCCCCAACTACATCCTTAGTGACATAACAAGGTAAAGCAATCAGAAGGAGTTGGACAACCTTGTCACAAGTATCCTGCTTCAAGAAAGAAACGTCCTCTTTATCAAAAATTGAGCACAACGATAGTTGATAATATTCTTCATAGAATAAATCCAAGTGGTCAAAGGAATATTCATCAAAATCCTCAAGGTATGACCGAAAATTATCAGGAGGACATTGCATTGGGTAATCCTTGGGTGCTTGGAAAACTTATGTAATTATATCATCATCTTGTTTCCAGACGTCAAAATTATTAGCAACATCATATGATTGTTGTAAAGGAAACATTAGAAGATATCTTTCTATATCATAAATGAGATCCTCATTAGAACTAATCACATCCCATTTACGTCTTCCAACATTTATGAACTCATCGATATTATCAACCATGTCACTACCTTTATCATAACATGAAGGATTTAATGCATCCAAGGGATCCTCTACTACTTCTTTGCTTTCCAAATCACAAAATAAAGTATCATAAAAATCTTTGAAAGGTAAATGACTTACTGTGTTCACTTCTTGTTGTGCAGTAGCATCAAAGGCTTGGATGACTTCATCAAATGGAAGAGCATCCAATACATCATCCCCAAGACTCGTCTCTTTAATCATGTTTTTTCCTTCATTATAAAATGAGGGACCTAGCTCTTCCAAGAGGTCCTTTACTTCTTCACCTTCTGAATCATAGAACAAAGGGTCATCAAAAGCCTGGAAAGAAAAATGATTCACCTCATTCTCTTCATCTTGTGCATGAGAGATAGGATCTTTGTGAGCTTCAAAAAATGGAGGAGCGGATACTAGTATGTCATCCTCATAACTCACTTCTTTAGTCAAGTCTTTACTGAATTCTATTGAATCATGGGAAAAATGTTGCTCCTCTTCAAGGGGTTGAAAAAATTCTTCATAAATCTCTCCTTTTATATCAGAGAATTCTTGGTATTGAATATGGTATAGATCCTTGAGATCTTCCACAATCTCAGTGGTGAATCCTTCATCCTCTAGGGCTATTACGAGATTTTGAAAGGCATCTTCATATGTCTGGCATTGTGGTTTCACAAACTCAATAAACCTAGTGATGAGGTCTGCAAAAGATGACATACTCTTATCTTCGCAACAACCCTTAATCCAATCTTTCAAAAAAGATGGCAGGGAAAGTATGAACAATTTTACCAGAACATCCTCCCCTTCAAATTCTATCTCACTTATATACTTCAAGAATTATACAATATGAGTAATTGGGAGGCCTCCAAATCTTGGAGAGTTGGTTAATCATTTTATATCAAGATAATGTGGGTATCCTTAAAAACTTTTAAAATCAATAGTCGGATACACTTTTATCCCAGGGCGTCATGATCCCATATCTTGGAAATGTCACAAAGTTGAGAGTAAGGTAGAACCTTGGAAAAGGTTAGTGGAGTCGCCATATATCCTCTTAAGGATTATCAAAGGGAGTGAGGGAATCACCATGAGTGGAATCGCCTGGTAATCTTTGTAAGAAGAAAGCTTTTGAGGGAAAGACTTATAGAAAAAGTTTCGTTGAGGAATATTGACTTAGTGTTCCCCGACAACGGCGCCAAAAATGTTATCGCGCAATCTGTACTTTCCCAAATCCCAAGGCAAGTGAAACAAGATTGGCGTAACAAGGGGGTGACCTATCACTGTTACCTTGATAGGAAACCCCTTTATGTTTAGGAGCAGGGTAATACTACCCCAAGGGAGACATCCCTAGTGACCTAAAGGGTCAGTGAAACTAAAGCAAGGATGCAAAGATAACCCCCTTCTCACTAGTCAGTCAAGTCAAAAGGTCTTGTTGAGTTTATGTCTTAAGAGATAAAGCGAAATGTAATGGGTGAAGTGTACCTGCCTGGAAAAAGACAACAAGAAAAATTATGGCAGTTTTAAGTACAAAATGATGTTAGTGCTTCAAAAAGACAAAAACCAATGAAATATATGCTAGCTGATATAAAATTGCAGCAAAATGAAAATTTACAACAACAAAAGGTATTTTGTAACAACTGCAAGAAATATGCCTCAAAACTGCTTGGAAAGACAATGAAAAGATGGCATTTAGTAGGCATAATGATAATCAAATGTCACAAGCAATCTTAGAAGTGTTGAGCTATCATTCAATGTAGATGATGCGGAAAATTTGGTGCTTTAAGATGGTTGTAGAAATGATTTATAATAACAACAAGTAAATTAGTTGTATAGGCTAGGTTAGTGTTAGATTTTGTTAGTAATAGCTTAAGAGAATAGTGTTTGAGTGTTTGATCAACCTTCCAACAAAAGAGATACAAGAGACTATTGCCTTTAGGGTTTATGGAGTCAATTATATCAACACATTAACTTGGAGAGATAACAATGAGTATACTTGTCTAAAAGATATCAAGGTAGAAGCTTGAGAAGTAGTACCTTAAGTTCTCAAGCACCAAGCCTCAGAGAGAAGGTTCAACTAGGGTGTAATCACTTCTATGCCCTAGTGATTTCTCCTATCCTTAGACTCTTTAAAAATATTTAATGCAATAAGAACTAGACAAATCTTCTAAAGTCCTAGCACTTTAGGGCTTTAGAAGTTTGTCTAGACAAGATCTTCTTAAGCAAAACTAGCAAAATAAAGAGCAAGAAAGAAGCACCTTATGTTTCTTACTGTTAGGGTTTCAAGAAATCAATTTCATAATCTTACATATGAATAAGTAAACATACCATAGACATTTATCATGAAATGAAAATTGCAGATTTACTTACTTCACCAAGAATAATCAAGCACAAAAACCCTAGATTTGCCAAAATTTCACCAAGAAATGATCCAAAATAGCCTCCAAGCAAGTGTGCCTTGGAAATTTCAGCCAATAACCCCTTTAGGGCGAAAATTTCAGTCCTCCCGCTTGCGAGAGGTGAGTTATGATGTAAAAATGAGAGTACTTTATGTTTATTTATACAAAATTTTGACCTTTAATTAATTTTCAGGTCAAAATAAGTCTGACCTGGCCATTTTACAATAAAATTCAAATTTGACATAATTAAAATTAATTTGCATCTAAAAACAACTCCAAGGGTGACTTCATGCCCTTCTAGGGTGACGTTGAGGCCCATAGGTGGAACGTTGAGCTAGAAATGTGGGACGCTTAGCCTCCAAAAGCCCCAAATGATTCCCACACATGCCATCGGGCTCATAAATGCCTCCAAAATGAAAACCCTAACTATGGATGAAGTTTAGGGTCATGATGGTGATGTCCAGGGCCCTCAAGAGACAACATCCATGTGGAAGAGCAAGGTCCCTCTAGGTCTAGGTCTTCAAAGGCAACATCCTTCTTTTTCCTGGTGCAAATCTTCAATTTCTTTTTACCCCTGGCTGGGGTTGAAACATCCATCTATGGACTTTAATCCCCCATGAAGGTCTAAACTAATCATTCCCTCATGTGTACATGTCCACTGGGTAAGGTCCTACAGCAAAAACAAGTATGACCTCCAGGGGTTCATAAGTCACAGGGGTCATAGCATGTAAATCACATCCAATAATTAAATTACCCAAAATTTTGCATCAAGCCCTCTTAACCCAAACAAATGCTCAAAGACGTTATGCAATTTGACAAGTTAGGTTTGGAGAACGTCTCAGGGTGTCCTATTGGGCTAATATCCCTTAAGTTTTGGGTGTTTCCCAGGTGGGATCTAATCCAAGTCATGTAAGTGTATGAGGTGGCATGGGGTGCATGTAATAACAAGGAAATATAAAGCCTTACATGTGGGTGCCTTTGTAGAGGGTGAGTTGCACCTTGTCATGAATGTAATTGTTTCCTAGCCCATTTATTCCCTTTTATTCTTAGCTTTATTTCTTTTGATCTTTTGCTTTCAAGGGAAACGTCGAGGTCCACTGTCTTGGCTTGATGACGAGAGGTGACAATGTTATCCACAAACACTTCATGGAAATGAGAAGGTTGGCTCGTGATGAGACCACCTTTATCTTGGCTATCCCACCAAGAGCCACTACCCTGGTTTGATGGCCAAATAGGCGGTAATGTCATACCGCTACATGCCCATGGTCATAATAGGTCGGCTCATGATGAGAACTCCTATCCATCAACTAGTACCTTTAGTGTTTATGCATATTATGGTTCCCATTTTCTTGATGAGAAGCCTTTCACTACTTTCTCGGGGATCCCTGGGAAAATCATCTCAAAGGTTTCAACATTGCCTTTTAATCTTGCCAACTACTTTTACCCTCTAGGCCTTTATCCCCTTCTTCCCACAAGGCAATGTACAACCCTTCCTGGTGTAGCCAATCCCATTGCCCAAACAAGGATAGGGGAGATGGAAGGAATGAATATGTAAAGTGGTAAATATGGAGGGACAGACGATGAATTTTCACAAATCCACCCAGTGGAAACCCATCCTAAAAGGAAATAAACTTTCTAGGGAATCATGTCAGCCCTCCAAGTATGAATGAGGCAAAGAACATAATTTCCAATCAAATGTCATGAAATGAAGAAGGATTCAATACAACATATTCAAGTGCTTCAAAAAATCAGAGTGATACATACCATGATACCCGGAATCATTTCCTCATGGAGCAAGACCAGCCACTACTTCAGTACTAGGTTGGTGGGATGGATACTACTGCTGGTGACAAATGGACTGCACTGAAGAAAAGAGGGGCCCTCCGGGGCCATGCTCAAGTTGTCTGGCTCTCGGTACTCCATGTTTAGGACCCGTGGGCCTCGAGACATGATCTCCTTAGTTATCCCTAGGACAGGGGATAACATGACATATGCTACAAGTTTTTGACGACAAAGGTTGACCTCAATGATCAATGGATGTTACAATTCCCCTTGAATTGCAGGGATGTCATTAAAATATAGTTCTCTCCTGGAAAATTATTTGGAGCCAGGAGAATAGGAACATACCCAACCAACCTAATGAGAAATCCATACAAGATAACAATGGCTCTTCTAAAAAATTTATATGGCGAAGGGGATGCTACCTAGTTCAGAGAATCATGGGTGCCCCTAATTTATGCAATCACCAAGATAGGCACAATCTTCAACTAGGGAGCAATACTATCTGCTACAATGGTCCAGGATAACTTTGTGGAAAAACATATTTCCCCTAGAACACATCCATCCTTCTACATGACCTCGTATCCATTGCACACCACCTGCTTTGTCAATGCCTTCCTCGGGATGGGTTGGTAATGGCAATCCAATGATCAACCTATTCATATATATAGCCAAAATTTATGTGAGCACATGTATCAAATCCATTACAATCAAATATTTGAGTAGTTTGTAGCTTGCTTATATCAACTACTTGTTGGTTGTGGAGCCTGATTATCTTTCTGAATAATAGGTCTTGTTTCAACCGTGTTTGGATCCCAGTTCTTGATTATTGGGTATATGTTATATTATTTGCATGATTATCCCCATGGGATAAGGTAGTCAAGTAAGGTCTTGGGTGTCAAATCTTCAGCATCTAGCCCTATCCTAAACTACATTGACCCTATTATATAATATGAAGCCCCTCGCGAGGGGGTTCAAGGGCAGTGCCCCTGAATTTTTGTTTTTTGCCTCGAGAAACGTGTCACATATTTAGGTGGTTTTTTGGCACATGGTTTTTTGTCGATGGTTTTCTATTTCTGGTTAAGGAATTAGGGTTGTTGACTAATCCGGGTCATTGGGTTAGGGTTTTTTATACAGTTGGCTCATATATGTATAATGTATTGTAAACAATGTAACACAATGAATGACTATAGAGTATGTTGGTTTTCCCGGTTTGGGTTTCCAGGGGAAAAATCTATGTGTAATGTTTGTATTTGCCATTGTATATTTTCTGTTCTTTTACTGAAAATATGTTTGTAGTAAATATTGTACAAGGTTAAAATCTACATTTGGTATCGGAGCTTTGTTGGCTTCAGGGGGACGCCTTTGTGGTCAAGATTTTGGCTCGTGACTGTGATAAGCCTTGTTACAGTGGGAGATCTGTGGTATTGATTTTTCAAGTGAAAATAAATGGTAAGAAATTTGAAGATGGAGATCGAGAAGTTTAATGGGCGAAGTTTTGAGTTGTGGAAGCTCAAGATGGAAGATCTGTTGGTGGATAGAGATCAGTGGATCGTGGTAGATACAGGTACTGCACTTACAAGAACTTCAGCAGATGAATGGAAAAAGTTGTATCGGAAGGCAAAGAGCACAATCTGACTGTGTCTCTCAGATTCAGTATTACTGAATGTGTCAGAGGAAGCTACAACCAAGGATTTATGGGATAAGTTGGGGAATTTGTATCAGTATAAGTCCCTAGTGAATAAACTATTCCTGAGAAAGAAGTTGTATAACCTGAGGATGAGATATGGAGACTCGGTGGCAGAGCATTTGAATGCCTTCAATACTGTGGTAAGTCAGTTAGTATATGTTGAGATTAAAATTTCATATGAAGATAAATGTATCAGTTTACTGTGTTCTTTACTAGACTTGTGGGATAGTATGGTTGTGGCCATAGGTAGTAATACAACTTCCTTGAAGTTTGATGAAGTGGTCTCATATTTGTTGTCGGGGGAGATGAGACGAAAGAATATGGAAGGATAAAGCACATACGCATTATTTGCAAGAGGACGTTCCCAGGAAAGAAATAGATCTAAGTTCTACAGTGGGAGATCTAAGTCTAAGGGTGGATCTAAATCTCCCAGAAAGTTTGTAAAGGTATGTTGGAGATTTGGAAAAGAAGGGCACTACAAGAAGCAATGTAGATCCAAAGTTGAGAAAAAGAAGGGATCTAAAGAATCTCCTTCTACAGAAGAAAAGACCTCCAAGGAAGAAGGAGGGAATGTGTACTTGGCTTCTTCAAACACACATGCAGATCATGAGGCATGGTTGGTTGAATCCAGTGCATCATTTCATATGACTCCCCACAGGGAGTGGTTCTGTGAATATGAAAAGTATGATGGAGGTAATGTTTTCTTATGTGATGATTCGACAACTAGAATCATAGGACGAGGAAAAGTCAAGTTGAGGCTCATAGATGGAAGGATTAGAACATTGTCTGGTGTTCTGCACATCCCAGGTTTGGCGAAAAATTTGATTTATGCAAGAAAATTGGACGATGCAGGGGTAAAAACAATATTTGAAAAGGAAACCTGCAGGATGGTTCGAGGAGCAATGGTGTTGTTGAAGGCAGTTCATTTTGGAACTCTGTCTAAGCTGCAAGGAAGCACTATTAGTGATGGGTGTAATAGTTCCATTGTTATTGATATTGGAGTTGAAGAAGAAAGAACTCCTACAGTCTCTGGAGAAAAAGTTATGTTGTGGCATCAAAGACTGGGGCATATCAGAGAGAAGGGTCTTCAACTACTACATGGTAAAGGTATGGTTGAAGCTATGTATAACTGCTCTCTGGATTTTGATTTATGTGAACATTGTCTATATGGGAAGAAAAATCGGGTAAGATTCCCCTCTGGAGCAATGAGGGCAGAATGAATTTTACAGCTAGTTCACAGTGATGTTTTTGGACCTGTGTCAGTGACATCATTGGGAAAATATGTGTACTATGTCTCATTTATATATGACTTCTCGAGGAATACTTGGATATATTTCCTCGGGAAGAAATTTGAAGTCTTTGACAGGTTTAAAGAGTTTAAGGCTCTTGTTTAGAATCAAACAGAGAAAAGAATTAAGGTGTTGAGGACAGATAATGGCGGAGAGTTCTACGGAAATGAATCTGAAGAATTATGTAAGAAGTACGGTATAGCAAGGCAGAAGACTACTCCATATACACCTCAGCAGAATGAAGTTGCAGAAAGGAAGAATAGGACGTTGATGGAAAAAGCAAGGTGCATGCTCAGTGGTGTCGAGTTAGGGCAATAATTCTGGGCAGGGGTAGTGGGTACTGCATGTTACCTAGTCAACAAATCACCCTCATTAACATTGGATGATAAGACTCCACAAGAGGTATGGATTGGTAAGGAAGCTTCTCTCGCACATCTCAAGGTATTTGGATGTGATGCATATGTTCATGTTCCAAAGGAAAACATGAGTAAGCTAGATAAGAAGGTTGAAAAGTGTATCTTTATTGGATATAAAGATGGTCTCAAACATTATAAGCTTTGGAACCCAGAAAATAAGAAGGTAGTGTATAGCTGAGATGTGGTATTTAGAGAAATGAAAGATGTTGTTAAACAAGAATTCCTACCAAGTAAGGAAGAACCAAAGAAAATAGAGTTTGATTTAAAGGATGATGAGCCAGACTCTACAGAAGAACAAGAATCAGAAGAAGAAGATCCTCATACTGTAGTATTGAGGAGATCGATTCGAGAAAGAAGGCTACCAGAAAGGTATACTAAATCTGATTTTCGTTCAAATTTTTCTTTGTCTACTACTAATGATGATCCTAGAACTGTCAGGGAGGCAGTGGATTCAGAGGATGGAAATCCCTGAAAAAGGGCCATGGACGAAGAAATGGCATCTTTGGATAAGAATGAGGCTTAGGATCTAGTGGAGTTGTTGACTAGAAGAAATCCCATTGGAAAAAAATGGGTATTTAAAAAGAAGATGAATGTAGAAGGAAAAGTGGAGAAATACCGAGCTTGGTTAGTAGCAAAGGGTTATTCCCAGGTTGAGAGAATTGATTTTGGTGAGATTTTTTCTCCTGTTGCCAAGTTAACCTCTATAAGATTTATGTTATCTATTGCTGATGTATTTGACTTTGAAGTAGAACAAATGGATGTGAATACAACATTCCTACACGGGGATCTAGAAGAAGAAATCTATATGAATCAACCAAAAGGTTATGTTGTGAAGGGAAAGAAGGATTTGGTATGCAAGCTGAAAAAGTCCCTGTATGGTTTAAAACAATCACCAAGGATGTGGTATCAAAAATTTGATACTTATATGCTGGGACTTGGCTTCACAAGAAGCAAAGAGGATCCCTGTGTGTATTTTAAATTAATTGGTGATCATTTGATTTATTTGGTATTGTGTGTGGATGACATGTTGTTGATAGGAAACAATAAGGAGACTATCCAGGATGTGAAAACTTAGTTGTCCTCTAAATTTGACATGAAGGATCTCGGTGCTTCAAATTTCATTTTGGGAATGGAAATTAAAAGAGATCGGGAAAAGAGGAAACTCTGGTTAAATCAGAGAAAATATGTTGAGACAATATTACAGAGGTTTAATATGTAGGAATGTAAATCGATCAAGGTTCATATTCATGTTGGTGTAAAGTTATCTGCGGATCAGTGTCCTGAGACACGGGAAGATTAGGAGGACATGTCTTGTGTTCCATATGCAAGTGCAGTTGGCAGTTTGATGTATGCAATGGTTTGTACTAGACTGGACATTGCAGATGCAGTGGGAGTTCTGAGAAGGTATATGTCAAAACCCGGGAAGGAGCATTGGACAACAGTAAAAAGGGTATTTAGGTATTTGTGTGGCACTGCTAGCTATGGATTGTGCTACAAAGGAAGACTGGGATTGGACAAAGTGGTGGATATACATGGCTTTGTGGATGCAGACTAGGCTGGAGATCTGGATCGTAGGAGATCTACAAGTAGGTATGTGTTTAACCTATTTGGAGGAGAAATAATTTGGATGAGAAAAAGACAGGTTGTAGTGGCACTTTCAACTACAGAAGTTGAATACATGGCAACTACTCATGCAAGCAAGGAGGCAGTATGGTTATAAAGATTATGTTCAGGTATTGGGTTGGTACAACAATCTATAAGGATAGAGTGTGACAATCAGAGTGCAATTTTTTTGGCAAAGAACCCGGCTTATCATTCAAAGACAAAGCATATTGATATTCAATATTACTTTGTGAGAGACATGATTGAAGAAAATAAAGTATCGTTGATGAAGGTGGACACTTGGAAGAATGTTGCAGACTCATTAACAAAATCTGTGAGCACTAAGAAGTTATCTTGGTGTAGAGGATCCATGGGCATTGTTGCCCTGGATTGTTGACTATGTAACCCTGTAACCCCCTGTATGCAAAGAAAACAACAAGTGGGAGAATGTTGGGTATGTGTTATATTCTTTGCATGAGTAAACGTGTCACATATTTAGGTGATTTTTCGGCACATGGTTTTTTGTCGATGGTTTTCTATTTTCGGTTAAGGAATCAGGGTTGTTGACTAATCCATGTCATTGGGTTAGGGTTTTGGATGTCGTTGGCTCCTATATGTATATTGTATTGTAAACAATGTAACACAATGAATGAATATAGAATATGTTGGTTTTCTCGGTTGGGGTTTCCAGAGGAAAAATCTATGTGTAATGTTTGTATTTTCCATTGTATATTTTATGTTCTTTTACTGAAAATATGTTTGTAGTAAATATTGTACAAGGTCAAAATCTACATTTGGTATCAGAGCTTTGTTGGTTTCAGGGGGACGCCTTTGTGGTCAAGGTTTTGGCTCGGGACTGTGATAAGCCTTGTTACAGTGGGAGATCTGTGGTATTGATTTTTCAGGTGAAAAGAAATGGCAAGCAATTAGAAGATGGAGATTGAGAAGTTTAATGGGCAAAGTTTTGAGCCGTGGAAGCTCAAGATGGAAGATTTGTTGGTGGACAGAGATTAGTGGATCATGGTAGATCCATGTATTACACCTACAGGAACTTCAACAGATGACTGGAAAAAGATGGATCGGAAGGCAAAGAGCACAATCCAACTGTGTCTCTCAGATTTAGTATTACTGAATGTGTCAGAGGAAGATACCGCCAAGGATTTATGGGATAAGTTAGGGAAGTTGTATAAGTCTAAGTCCCTAGTGAATAAACTATTCCTGATAAAGAAATTGTATAACCCGAGGATGAGATATGGAGACTCGATGGCAGAGCATTTGAATGCCTTCAATACTATGGTAAGTCAGTTAGTATCTGTTGAGATTAAAATTTCAGATGAAGATAAATGTATCAGTTCACTGTGTTCTTTACCAAACTCGTGGGATAGTCTGTTGTGGCCATAGGTAGTAATACAACTTCCTTGAAGTTTGATGAAGTGGTCTCATCTTTTTTGTCGGAGGAGATGAGACGGAAGAATATGGAAGGACAAAGCACAAACACATTATTTGCAAGAGGACGTTCCCAGGAAATAAATAGATCTAAGTTCTCAAGTGGGAGATCTAAGTCTAAGGGTAGATCTAAATCTCCCATAAAGTTTATAAAGGTATGTTGGAGATTTTGAAAAGAAGGGCACTACAAGAAGCAGTGTAGATCCAAAGTTGAGAAAAAGAAGGGATCTGAAGAATCTCCTCCTACAGAAGAAAATACCTCCAAGGAAGAAGGAGGGGATGTGTACTTGGCTTCTACAAGCACACATGCAGATCATGAGGCATGGTTGGTTGACTCTGGTGCATCCTTTCATATGACTCCCCACAAGGAGTGGTTCTATGAATATGAAAGGTATGATGGAGGTAATGTTTTATTAGGTGATGATTCGACAACCAGAATCATAGGACAAGGAAAAGTCAAGTTGAGGCTCATAGATGGAAGGATTAGAACACTGCCTAGTGTTCTGCACATCCCAGGTTTGGCTAGAAATTTTATTTTTGTAAGAAAAATGGACGATGCAGGGGTAAAAACAATATTTGAAAAGGAAACCTGCAGGATGGTTCGAGGAGCAATGGTGTTGTTGAAGGGAGTTCAGTTTGGAACTCTGTCTAAGCTGCAAGGAAACACTATTAGTGAATGGGTGTAATAGTTCCATTGTTCCTGATATTGGAGTTGAAGAAGAAAGAACTCCTATAGTCTCTGGAGAAAAGGTTATGTTGTGGCATCAAAGACTGGGGCATATCGGAGAGAAGGGTCTTCGACTACTACAAGGTAAAGGTATGGTTGAATGTATGTCTAACTACTCTTTGGATTTTGATAAAACATTGTCTATATGGGAAGAAAAATCGGGTAAGATTCCCCTCTGGAGCAACGAGGGCAGAAGGAATTTTACAACTAGTTCACAGTGATGTTTTTGGACCTGTCTCGGTCCCATCATTGGGAAAATATGTGTACTATGTCTCATTTATAGATGAATTATCGAGGAATACTTGGATATATTTCCTCGGGAAGAAATCCGAAGTCTTTGACAGGTTTAAAGAGTTTAAGGCTCTTGTTGAGAATCAAACAAAGAAAAGAATTAAGGTGATGAGCACAGATAATGGCAAAGAGTTCCACGGAAATGAATTTGAATAATTATGTAAGAAGTGTGGTATAGCAAGGCAGAAGACTACTTCATATACACCTCAACATAATGGAGTTGCAGAAAGGATGAATAGGATGCTGATGAAAAAAGCAAGGTGCATGCTCAGTGGTGTTGGGTTAGGGCAAGAATTATGGACAGTGGCAGTGAGTATTGCATGTTACCTGGTCAACAGATCACCCTCATCAGCATTGGATGACAAGACTCCACAAGAGGTATGGACTGATAAGGAACCTTCTCTCACACATCTCAAGGTATTTGGCTGTGATACATATGTTCATGTTCCAAAGGAAAACATGAGTAAGTTAGATAAGAAGGCTGAAAAGTGTATCTTTATTGGATATAAAGATGGTCTCAAAGGTTATAAGCTTTGGATCCCAGAAACTAAGAAGGTAGTGTATAGACAAGATGTGGTATTTAGAGAAATGAAGGATGTTGTTAAACAGGAAGTCCTACCAAGTAAGGAAGAACCAGAGAAAATAGAGTTTGATTTAAAGGGTGATGAGTCAGACTCTACAGAAGAACATGAATCAGAAGAAGAAGATCCTTATACTCTAGTATTGAGGAGATCGGTTCAAGAAATAAGGCTACTGGAAAGGTATACTCCATCTGATTTCCGTTCAAATTTTGCTTTGTCTATTACTAATGATGATCCTAGAACTATCAGGGAGGCAATGGATTCAGAGGATGGAAATCTCTGGAAAAGGGCCATGGACGAAGAAATTGCATCTTTAGATAAGAATGAGGCTTGGGATCTAGTGGAGTTTTCGACTAGAATAAATCCCATTGGTAGCAAATGGGCATTTAAAAAGAAGCTGAATGAAGAAGGGAAAGTGGAGAAATACAAAGCTCGGTTAGTAGAAAAGGGTTATTCCCAGATTGAGGGAATTGATTTTGGTGAGATTTTTTCTCTTGTTGCCAAGTTAACCTCTATAAGATTTATGTTATCTGTTGTTGTTGCATTTTATTTTGAAGTAGAACAAATGGATGTGAAGACATCATTCCTACATGGGGATCTTGAAGAAGAAATCTATATGAAGCAACCAGAAGGTTATGTTGTGAAGGGAAAGAAGGAGCTGGTATGCAAGCTGAAAAAGTCCCTGTATGGTTTAAAACAATCACCAAGGACGTGGTATCAAAAATTTGATACTTATATGCTGGGACTTGGATTCACAAGAAGCAAAGAGGATCATTATGTGTATTTTAAATTAATTGGTGATCATTTGATTTATTTGGTCTTGTATGTGGATGCCATGTTGTTGATAGGAAACAACAAGGAGATTATCCAAGATGTTAAAACTTAGTTGTCCTCTAAATTTGACATGAAGGATCTCGGTGCTTCAAATTTCATTTTGGGCATGGAAATTAAAAGAGATCTGAAAAAGAGGAAACTTTGGTTAAATCAGAGAAAATATGTCGAGACAATATTGCAAAGGTTCAATATGCAGGAATGTAAATTGGTTAAGGTTCCTATTCTTGTTGGTGTAAAGTTATCTATGGATCAGTGTCCCAAGACACAGGAAGAGGAGGAGGACATGTCTCGTGTTCCATATGCAAGTGCAATTGGCAGTTTGATGTATGCAATGGTTTGTACTAGACCGGACATTGCACATGTAGTGGGAGTTTTGAGCAGGTATATGTCAAAACCAGGGAAGGAGCATTGGACAACAGCAAAAAGGGTATTCATGTATTTGTGTGGCACTGCTAGCTATGGATTGTGCTATGAAGGAAGATCGAGATTGGACAGAGTTGTGGATATACATGGCTTTGTGGATGCAGAATGGGCTGAAGATCTGGATCGTAGGAGATCTACAAGTGGGTATGTATCTAACCTTTTTGGAGGAGCAATAAGTTGGATGAGCAAAAGACAGGTTGTAGTGGCACTTTCAACTACAGAATTTGAATACATGGCAACTACTCATGCAAGTAAGGAAGTAGTATGGTTACAAAGATTGTGTTCAGGTATTGGGTTGGTACAACAAGTTGTAAGGATAGAGTGTGACAATCAGAGTGCAATTTTTCTGGCAAAGAACCCAGCTTATCATTCAAAGACAAATCATATTGATATTCAATATCACTTTGTGAGAGACATGATTGAAGAAAATAAAGTATCGTTGATGAAGGTGGACACTTTGAAGAATGTTGCAGACTCATTAATAAAATCTGTGAGCACTGAGAAGTTATCTTGGTGTAAAGGATCCATGGGCATTGTTGCCCTGGATTGTTGACTATGTAACCCTGTAACCCCCTCTGTGCAAAGAAAACAACAAGTGGGAGAATGTTGGGTATGTGTTATATTCTTTGCATGAGTAAACTTGTCACATATTTATGTGGTTTTTCGGCACATGGTTTTTTGTCGATGGTTTTCTATTTCAGGTTAAGGAATTGGGGTTGTTGACTAATCCAGGTCATTGGGTTAGGGTTTTGGATGTCGTTGTCTCCTATATATATATTGTATTGTAAACAATGTAACACAATGAATGAATATAGAATATGTTGGTTTTCCCAGTTTGGGTTTCCAGGGGAAAAATCTCTGTGTAATGTTTGTATTTTCCATTGTATCTTTTTTATTCTTTTACTAAAAATCTGTTTGCAGTAAATATTGTACAAGGTTAAAATCTACAATGATAACTACCTTTCATTATTATATTATTTTCTCTAACTACTTACTAGACATATTTATTAACCACCAACTACCAAGTGGGCCTATTTCTTGAGTATGGCCACATTACATTCATTATCTACCTTGGGTACCTCCCTAGGTACGCCATATTATCCTTCCTAGGTACATTACATTCCATCCACCTTCACATGTTTCATCCTTGAAACATAAGTGGAAGCCATATAATATGATTTGCTAAGCAATGTAGTCAACTTGTACCAAGCAAAAACATCCATCCATCTTAGTGAACTGTGAACATGTAGTCAAACTACTTCCTTGCCAAATAGATCTTGATTTTGGTTTCTCCTTTGGTTCCATGTTGTCGATGTGTTAGTTCAACATTTCCATGCATTGCTTTGAGTCCTCCATGTGCCTCTATATTGGGTGCCTTTATAATTCCAATTTGCTTCATAATAAGTTTGTTGATGCTCACAACCTTCCTTTAATGAGTGTTGTTTCTCAGGGTGGTGTGGTTAGCTATACACAACAACCTTAGTTATCGATTCTTCTTTCTTTGAGTCTTCAACTCTTGGTTTTGTTGAGGAATGTTTCCTTGTAGATTCTTCTTCATTTTTATGCCTGTCCTAGGGATTTTCTTTACGTGCTTATGTAGACTATTCGTTTGATTCAACCTTATAGTCTTCATTTTATGTGTTTGTATGTACTGCATTGAGTTTCTCAACAATCATTTTGTTAAGGTCCTAACCCGCACATAGGTAGATCAATGTATTCGGATGTAATAAAGGTCAATATTAATAAGACCTTTCAATAAAATAGAATAAGGCGGATGTAAGAAGACCTAATAGAAGCTTCCGCTTCTAGAAGGAT
>ML790579.1:43429-56482 GCA_009831015.1 Picea engelmannii | reverse complement strand
TTAGTGGGATTTAGAGGATGCTTGTGATGGTTGGTACATGGACAATTGTCTTTTATGGGAAGACAAATACTTTCACCTTATATTTGATGACTCTACTCCACCATATGTCAAGAACATCATTGAGGGTAGTGAGTATCTTGTTATGACTACTTGTGTTCATCTTGGATAATCTTCAGTGGTAGTGTTCCTTCCATCTCTAGAACTTACCTTTTACAATTGTGTTTATGATCTTTTATTGGATTCTGTTTATTTGGATCCACATGATTGTGGTGGGAATTTGGAGCACGATACTTAGCCATTCATCAAGCTTTAGAGTCATATGTTGGGAATTATCATATCACCTAGACATGGGACCTACATTTATGGATGAGCTCCATGGGTTACTTTAGCATTGCAGTTAGTAAATGTGTATGGGATACTAGTTACTTTAACATGGAGATCAACACTCGTACATGGGACCCATGACTACAAACAAGTTTCTTAGATTACTCTAGCATTGTGACTAGTCATTGTACACGTGACTCTAGTTTCTTGGGCTACTTCAACATTGTGGTCAACACATGTACATGGGACCCTGGTTTATTGTTGTACATCCTCACTGCAAGCATCGAGGGAATCACTTTCCAAAGGGGGATGTAATGTTGGGATCCTCATTAGGGGTGTAATGGGGGAGTTGAAGGGCCCATTACAATAATAATAATGTAGTTATGGTGGCTATTCAATGTAAACTGGACTAGGTTCACTAGTTAGTTAACATGGAATAAATGTAATGTGACCTCATTAAAGAAGGTCCACTAGATAGTTAAGAGGTGGTTATGATCATGATTTCATACATAGCTATAAATAAGGATGGAATCCTCCTAATGAAATGTATATTGAAGTATATTGTATTTGGATCTTATCTCATTGAGAGGTCACCCTACCTTAAGAGGCAAGTGAACATGAGTGGATTCCTTCCATAAAAGCATCATTGTGAGGTGTTTCCCTACCTTAAGGATATTTTGATAAATAAAGTGTGAGCATTTCTTAGATATCTTATGTGTGATAAAATTTTGAGATCTAAGGTCAATATTAGTCTAGCTCTATTTAAAGTTAAACTAGGTAAACTATATGTTTGTTTAATATTTTTCTTCTAAATTTACTTGGTTTATACAAACCAAACCAAACCTTGAGGGCATTCCAAGTTTTCCTCCTCCCATGAGGCATTATGATAGGAAACATTCCTTCAATTTTTTTGGGGAGCATACACTATAATAAAATCCCAACATACAAGCCAATGAGATTCAAAGAGCTCATTTTCTATCCATCTCCAAGAAAGGGTTGTTTCTTCAACAATGTTAGATGTGTAAATATTAGTGAGTCCCAACATTTGCCTATCAAAATCCAACATGATCCACACAAATCTCTATGTGGGGTCTGTACCCTAATCCATAATAGAAGAGGCAATCTAAGGCAATGCAAGAACTATAACCTTATGTTTGTCCTCTTCATGTTGTTATTTTTTTGTTGCTCTAATTTGTTCTCCTAGGAGGAGAGTGCACGAGTGTTGAATGGGATTTTTTCCAAGATGGGTGTTCCACATGGGAGAGATTTCCTTACATGCATATGAGATATTCCTTGCACTTATGATTCCTGGAATCTTTTTTTTGGTCAATGTAAGCTTATGACATATTCTATGACAATTATGATAGATTCCTCTTACACAATGATGGTAGCTTTATGACGGATTTCTTACATAGTTACGACATAATTATGATGGATTCCTTTCATAGAAGAATGTGTAATATTTTTTTCTAGGCATAGATATGGTGCATTTATTAGGTTCCTTTGGATGTAGGGTGCTCTCTTTGAGGTCTATTATTAGCATTTAATTTTTGTAACTACTTCCGCCCCTTGCCAAGTTTTACTATATGGGGGGGGGCACAATAGTTAGGAATATATATTCATATATGTAAGGTGTATGAACATATGGTTAGAGTGCGAAACATTGAGAGATGCCATTGTAGTTCTTTGATGATAGTATTGTTTTTTTATATGTGTTAATTAGAAGATAGTGATTATTGTTAAAAAAATTCAGCGTGTTTTCTACTACATTAATGTTTTTGTTTGTTTAGATCATATTATTTTGTGTGGCTGATATCATCTCTTGATATGTGGTGTTTTCACTTTTGAGTTTTTCCATTCAACACTTCTATTTATGTAGATCTAAAAATTGCATTGGTGTTTCAATCCTTCTATTTTAGTCTATGAAAAATGCTTTGAGTGTATATATGTGTATCACGGAGATGTAAATTACAACATGATATTAGAGTTATGCATTTGAGATTATTCATATCGATGTATGGAATGGACACTACCTATGATAGGGGGTTATCAGAGGATCTTAGTGGGTGAGATGCCCATAAGACTCTATAGATTGGAGTGGATCCTTTTCTTGAGATGGGAACACTGAACTTGTGATAGGTTGATTTCATTGGCTAATTTTTTTATTGAAGTGTGTTATAAGCTTGCAAGATGACAACTCTCAGTCTTCGAGAGTGTCATCATCTAAGGGTGCTTCCAAATTTACATAATGGAAGCAGAGATTGCAGATGTTGTTAAAGGAGATGGATATTTGGGAGATTGTTAAAGGAACCGTTATTTCTTTGACTAATGCTACTTTGTTGGATACACATAAGAAGAGTGTTTTCAAAGTGAAGAGAATGATTGTGGATTCAAAGAGGGATAATTTATCCCTCACAATGTGGGGTAGTCAGTTGATGAGATGATGCAATGTTGATCAATTATGCCACATATCTAGTTACTATGATGGGATTTGTCTCTTTTTGCATACCATCGATAGATGTTATTGAGTTGAATGATGTTTTTTATGTTCATGCTTTAACCAATAATCATCTTTCAGTTTCATCCATGACAAAATTAAGCATGTGACTGAGTGTGATTATGATCAAGTCATCATAATAGATCATAGCCATAAGGATGATCAAGTCTTGGCCAAAGGTGTGAGAGAACGTGGTATGTGCCAGTTTCTCACAAATTCAGTGAAACAAGGTTCTTTAGTGCATTACTATGACAAGTTGGTAGAAATTTAGCACAAGGGTTTTTCCCTTGCACTATGAATCACTTCCACTCTTAAAGGACATACTTCAAAGATAGCCAGACTTCAAGATCCAAAATCTAGGAGTGTATAAAGGTCATGTACTTGGAAAACATGTGAATAATTTTTATCCAAGTAGTGAGCATATATCAAGAGAGATTTTTTATCTGGTTCATTTAGATATTTGTGGACCTATATCATTGATTTTTTTAATAAGTAACATTTACATTCTTTATTAATAGATGATTCCTCTAGAAAGACCTCGATTTACTTTATGAATACCAAGGAGGAAGTGTTTGGTAAGTTTCAATATTTTAAAGCTCTTATGGAGAATCATATAGGTAAAATGATCAAAGTATTGAGGTCTATAAATGGAGGAGAGTACACCTCTAAGAACTTCAATGCATTTTGCAAGGAAGCAAGAATCAAGAGGGAGTTAATAGTGCCTTACAACCATCAACACAATGGGGTTTTAGAGAGGACGAACCAGTCCATCATAGAGACAATGATGGTTATGATACATGGATTGGATTTTCCCATGTGTCTTTGGGTAGAGCTATGCAATAAAACTATGTACATGTTGAATCGATGTCCTCATAGGGCATTAAAGGACAAGATTCTAGAGGAATTCTTTACTAGTGAAAAACAACAAATATCTCACTTTTGTGTGTTTGGTTGTCCATTCTATATTCATGTGCTCGACAAGAACAAAACTAAGTTTGAACCCTTGGTATTAAGGGTATTTTTGTTAAGCACAATGAAACATCCAAGACTTAGTGGATCTAGATTCCAATGAAGTGGAAGATAGTGCTACTCTTATGGTGCCAAATATGAAGTTATTTGTGACTTAGATTCCAATTAGATAGGCAGATATTTTTATAGGTAGTTGATTGGTTGTGTTATCACATATAGTTGTCAAGAGGAAGCAGGTCGTCTGAGTTCATGGTCTGCACAGGAAGCATCAAAGCGTTGCTTTCACACTAGTCCATTTCGGGCTTGAGGCCCAAGCAGCAGGCAGTTTTAATCTTTCAAGCAGGCAGGCTCAGTTTTCAATGGTGGAGATCTCCTGTGAAGATTGGATTAGCGGCTCACAAGATTTTGGGAGTCCAAAATTGCGCGAAGTATAGCGCCAGAGAAAAAGTTTTGAAGTGCCAAGGTGTCTGAGATCCCGAAGCGCCCGAAGTGTCGAAGCGCTCGAAGTGCCCGAAGTCTTGAAGTGCCCAAAGTGTCGAAGCGCTCGAAGTGCCCGAAGTCTTGAAGTGCCCGAAGTGGATCTCGGTTGTCCAAATACAACAGCCACACGTTATCGGATCCCTATCTCTGGAGGATTTGCTTGGGGCAAATAAAGTTTGAAGTTTGAAAAGTCTGAAGCCCAAATCGCAAAGCAGATCTCGGTCATCGATTCGAAAAGGGAAGATCTGATCTATTGATCTGAAGACGACAGATTTGATCCGCGTTTCAATCTCGATGCATGTAGTTATTCAAAGTGAGAGAGGTGGTTGAAACCTCGTCTCACCACATAAATGGAAAGCCAGGACAGACTATCAACAATTCGGTTCTTTTGCAGGTTCCTACTGAAACACGATTGCGTCTGACAGAAGACTACATGCACAGTCTGCCAGAGAGCATGCAGACGTAAAGCCTTGAATGCAAAGACCCGGGCATGCCTCTGCTGGCAGTGGCGAATTGTTCTGAGTATATATGAGTCATTTTGATATTTTGTGACGGTCGATGGTTGAGCTAGGCTCCCGCATTGTAAAGTTTTGATGAAGCTCTGGTTCATCTGGTTATGTATCTATATTTGAGACTTCTTGTTTAATGAAAGTCAACTTCCTTTCCATTTCTCTGTAACAACTGTGTTATAACACTCAGACATGGATGATCCAGTCGAGGGTAGTTATGTTGTTGTGATGTAGGTTTGATCATAGTGGCATCATGACCAGTTTTAATCAGTTTCCTTTGTTGTTTTTTCCCTCTTACATTGGATGGCTCGGGCATGGAATATCCAGTCGAGATGTTGCAGTTGCAGGGTGCTGAAGGTTTGATCATCCTGCTGCTGTAACTGTGTTGCTTGCACCATATTTCAGTGTCTGAATCTTGATCTCAAGATTTCTCTTAAGTATTGAGTTTTTCCTCTCTGAGATGCTGGAAGGCCTGATGCCCATAGTAGTCTCATTCATCTTTCTCGCTAAGTCTTCCCTCTGCTCACATTTAAGCTCAACTTACTGACTGAAGTTGATCAAGACCTCACCTACTCGTGCATGCTGGTCCTAGTTTTCTGAGTTAAAACAATATCATCTTGAGTCTGTGCCCATTTGACCTCTTTAAAACCAACCTGTGACATAAAAATATGATGGGTATTGGGCTTACCTTCTCTGCAATCGGAGGGTGACTTCTAGTGTTAACATTTCTGGCATCGTTGTCGGGGAACGAATTGAAGACCTTTCCCTGGGTAGAATCACAACGAGCTTCTAATTTTGAAGGTGCATCAGATATCAGAGCTATTGAAGATTGCACTTGCACCTGACGACTCCACTATTTCAGTGTGGATGCCTCTGGCTACAACTACAACCCCTTGGGAGAACACAACGATCAGATCTGGTCTTTGATGGTGAACAAAGACTAGACACACTCAGACGACGTATCATTCACCTGGCGACTCCATGGTTAAAGGATCGATTGACGACTCCACTGGTCTGAAATGGACAAAATTCTGGCTTGAAGGTTTGCTCCTTTTAACTTCTCTGATGTTCCTGGTTTTCCCAATGTTGTTCCTACTCTAAACGAATGGGGCGATTTTCTGCCCAAATTTAGAGAGCATAAAGAGGACAACCCTGCAGAGCATCTCCGTGAGTTTCATGAACTCATGCATCAATGGGAGATACATCATGAGGATGTACTTATGAAGATGTTCACGTTCTCATTAGCAGGAGATGCTCGTGAATGGTATCATTCCTTACCTCTTGCTAGTATCTCCTCCCTAAAGGAATTTCATGTAGCTTTCAATAGGCGTTGTCAAAAGTTCTATTCCTTTGAGTTTATTTGTCATAATTGTTGTGAGGAATATAAAGACTGTATTCAAGATATGGATGTGTCTGATGGAAGCTGTGAGGATGAATACTGTGAAGATAAAGGAGATGCTTTGGGTGAGTTGGTGGAGCAAGTAAAATCACTTTCTGCAGAATTAGAAAAACTGAAGGCAGAACGTGCTTGTTGCTCGTTTGAAAGGGATGCAGAGAGGTTTCCAGTCCTAGGAGAAAATGTTCTTAGCTGCCCTGCTCATGATGGTGAGGTTGAGGATTGCATAGCCATAGAGGCATCATATTCTGCCCCTGATGCACCCACTGTCTCAGATTTAAATGAAGAAATAGTTGTATATTTAGATGAAGAGCAGTAGATCCCTGCATCAATTTTTGATGACTTGGGGAGCATCCAACCTGTGTATGACAACTATGAATCAAATTCTTAGTTGGATATGAAGGAGTTCCAACAACATGCAACATAACCATTTCATTTATACATTGAGGAAAAACATTGTATGGAAATCATCCATCCTGAGCCTACAGAAGACCAAGAGGAGAGCTTTCCCATGGGTCTTGTTTATGATAATTATGACTCTGATTCTTGGGAGAGCCATGAAGAATGAGAGGAAGAGCCAAAGGAGTTGTTTATATCCATCCCAGAGCCTATAAGTGAGCAACCGTCACCTAGGATCCATCGGCCTACATCAACCTTTCACTCACCTGTGCTTACCAGAGACATCCAGCCAGGAATGAGTAACTGGCATGGAAGATCCAGTCGAGTTGTTGCAGTTGCAGGGTGATGAAGGTTTGATCATCCTGTTGTTGTAACTATGTTGCTTGCACCATATTTCAGTGTCTGAAGCTTGATCTCAAGATTGCTCTTGAGTATTGAGTTTTTCCTCTCTAAGCTGCTGGAAGGCTTGATGCCCATAGTAGTCTCGTTCATATTTCTTGCTAAGTCTTCCCTCTGCTCACATTTAAGCTCAACTTACTGACTGAAGTTGATCAAGACCTCACCTACTCGTGCATGATGGTCCCAATTTTCTGAGTTAAAAAGTTATCATCTTGAGTCTACGCCCATTTGACCTCTTTCAAACCAACCCGTGACATAAAACTCTGATGGGTATTGGGCTTACCCTCTCTGCAATCGGAGGGTGACTTCTAGTGCTAACAGGTTGTTTTACGTGTCTTGTGAATATTGGGCCTAATATTTTCTTTTCATTGAATCCTTAGAATCATGGTTGAATTTAGGCCGATTTGTTGGAAAATTTCCAAACACATGTTCAAATATTTGAAGGGAACAATTCATCTTGGCATGGAGAGTTGTTTCTATATATATTTGTAGATTTAGATAGAGAAAGAGATGCAAGTGCAAGGAAGAGTACTTATGGTTACCGCTTCAACTCGGGATCAAATGTGATTTCATGGTTTAGTAGGAAGTAGACAACAATTGCACTTTGTTCAATTGAAGCACAATATATGACAGTGTCAGTGACATGTTGTGAGGCTATTTGGATTCACAAGTTGATTGCAAAGTTGATCGATTATATGTTGGAGCCCACAAATCATGTACAGTGACAATCAAAGTTATATCAATCTCTTTAAGATTCCATTGTTTCATGATTTCTCCAAGCCCATTGAAATTCGGTACCATTTCTTGAGAGAGAGAGTACAAAAGAGAAGAGATATTATTTTGATTATGGTCTAGCTAATTTATAGGTTGCTAACATTCTAATATAACCCTTGAAAAGAGGAAGAGAGTGATTCTAAGTGGGAAGCTAAGATTGGTATATAACACCTTACTCACACAGAGAGTGTTAGTTTTTGGTTGATGTGAGTTGGTATCCTGTGAAGAGGGTGCATAAGTGTTGAAGGGGATTCCTCACAGGATGGATATGACACATCATAGAGATTCCCTCACACACCTATGAAAATATTCGTTACACTCATGATGCTTGGCCTCTTCTATTTTTGGTCAATGCAAGGTTATGGTAGATTCTATGAAAATAATGATAGATTCCTCTTACATGGAAATGGAAACTTTATAATGAATTCCTTTCATAGTTATGACACGATTATGACAGATCTCTTTCATGGAAAAATGTGTAATAATTATTCTAAATGAGGAAGGGTTATAATTTCACTAGTTAGGGTTATATATTCATACATCTGAGGTGAACATATAGTAAAATCTTGAAGGCTTGAGAGAAGCCACTGTAATTCTTTGAGAACAATATTGTATTTTCCTTATGTGTTAATGAGAAGATAATGATTGTTGTTACAAAATTTTAGCATGTTGTCAACTACATTCATGCCACTACTTGTGTAGATTGAATTTCATCTTTTGTAGGGTTGACCTCATCTCTTGATATGCAGTGTTTTCACTTTTGAGATTTTCCATTGAACACTTTCCTTTATGTAGATATTAAGCTTGATTGATGTTCTAATGTTTTTATTTTAGTTGCAGGATAAATTATTTAAGTGAATATGTGTGTATCACATAGATGTAGAATTATGACTGTAGATTTGGGAAACTTATCGAAGCTCTGAACTCTCTAGCAATAGCGAACAAAGTTTTGGACAATTGATTGTACACTTAGGATAGAACCTTCAGCTAGCTCTGACTTGTGGCGAGCTTGGTCTCTTGGCTGACAACTAGGAGGCACTGGATCCTCCCTACCCTCTACCTTGACTGATGAGACACCCAACACAGTTGCAGTTATTAGGGAGGGGCCGACTTAACATAGAGACTCCTACATTTATTTTTTTAGTTGTGTGGTGGTCTTGTCGAAGGTTTGGAGCAGGTGTTGTTGAGTGAGGTGGCAACCATTATTTAGTGTTTCCCGTAGCTTCTAGATGGAGACTGAGGTTAGCGCACTTATGGTTGCGGCTGACGAGGCCCTCTAGAAGAGCACCGATATTTTTACCTCGGTTGACGAGATCAGTGCAGGTATTGTCATACTTGGTATGCTTCCTCCCTCCATTGGACGTAGCTCCATTTCACCCCTGGTCTCTACTGAACCTACAGACCCCCTCTCACAGTCGCCTCCCGATTTCCTACCTAGTTTAGTATCTTCCCATAGGATTTCATCTACGAATTTTCACCGTAGTGTGGGGAAACATACTGGACACCTCCCACAAAAGAGATGGTTGCCCAGAGACCCAGGCACTAAGCGAGTGTGGAAACCTAACAAAGCAAAACGAAAACTAGTCATGGAGTTTGATGTTGGATTGGAGGAGAGTGTTCGGTTGACACTCTGCGCACTAGTGGGTAGGATTTCCTATTGATCACTCTGCAATTTCTCTCTCCCGGCCTGGATTTCAGGCGCCTGGTCTTCCTTGTTGGGCTATGTCCCATAAATCATTTACCTTTCACGTGGCTTGTTTGGTCTCTTATTCAAGACGTCGAAGGACACACAAATGATTTTGGATACATTGTGGGCTATTAGTGGCTGCAACCTGATGCTCAAAAGATGGTGGGTCAGTTTTGAACCTGCCACAGAATACTTCCGCTTTCGCCATCTGTGGTTCGTGCTGCCCAATCTGCCTTTACAACTCTGGATAGAGAAGGATTTAGTCATCATAGGTAATGAACTTGGGCGTTTCATTATCCTGGATGATAGCTCACTTAAGGGTCTTGACACAAGGATAGCAAGGATTCTAGTGGAGATTGACATACACTTAGGACTTTTGGAGTCCCTGGATATCTACTGGAGAGGCCAAACGGTGACACAACACCTTGATTATCTTAGTATTCCCTTTCGTTGCTCCATCTGTTGTAGGACTGGACATCTACGTCAAGATTGCACTGGAAAAATGGAAGCAAAAGGGTCAGAAGCTTCCTATCTTAGGAAAATATCACGAGAGGACTCTCCCGATGTAGACTCACTCGACGTTGTTGCTGGATACAATGTGGAAGAGGGGACTGGCCGACTTCTTCATAGGACACACTATTAGGTAAGTTTAAGCTTCTTTGTCCTTCTCTATACTTCACTCTGTCTTCTTGGGAACGGTATTCCTTGGACACATCTATTGCTCTGTGGTTGGGGCTTCCACAGGGTACTTCTACCGAAACTTCGTCGATACTTCCACCTGCTACAATTTTCTCTCCTTTGGAATGGGTGGGAACATAGAATTTGACACAACCTTCACCACCACTGACTTCCCCCGAGATTGTAAGGTCCCCTCTCTGACACCTGGTGGGGCCTCCACTTTACCTACAAGTCTTACCTCCTTCATTAGACCTACTACCTAATGTGCTATAGGACTACACTCTGTTGAATCTGTTTTGGTTGGGGACGTTCTATTTGACACTAGGGACTCTGCTCCTGGCGATACCACCTTGGGTAACATTTTGAACACTTTGATTCCTACATATAAAGAGACACTGTTACCTGTACCTTTACCCACTTTTCAAGGAAGGTATCTCATCCATAGAGAGAAGTTGGCGTCCTCCTCTTCAACTCCTTGTGATAACTTTGGTGATACACTTGGGAAAGACTTCTTCTGGTCATGGGGATTGGGGCTGGAGAGCTCTCCAATCAAAACTTGCAGTGCTCGGAAAAAAAACTAACACTGCTATTACTCTCTTGATTACTTCTACTTATGACTCATCTAATCTTGGGGCGCTTAGAGGCATAAAATCCCTAGACAGGTCAAGATCTTGATACTACTTTACCTTAACATTAGAGGGGTGGGAGGCACCCTAAAGAAGGATTCCCTAAGGCGACTTTTAGACAGAACTTTACCCGACATCATTTTCCTACAAGAAACTCTAGTCGATGAACAAAGAGCTCAGGTTTTCCTAAGTACCTTAAGACCCTTGTGGTTTGTCTATGTTGTAAAATCAGTTGGCAAGTCGGGAGGCTTACTAGCGGCATGGGATGCCAAAAAATATGATTTGGAACCTTTCCTAGTTGCGGCGGTATATTGCTGACAGGTACCTATTGCGTAAAAAAAAGGCAGCTTACTTTACTCAATGTTTATGGCCCCTGCACAGACATAATCACTTTATGGGATAAAGTCTCTGCACTAGGCCTTCTATATGGAATGATGATCCGGATTATTTTCGGCACGAAATGAGAGCGGAGATATAATAAATAAATGCACAGAGATATCGCGTATATCCAATAACATAATAGAAATGTATCAGAGATGCAACCATAAACACAAAGATACAATAATACACGATTTCTATTAATGAAAGAAATGTACAGAGATTGTAAAAATACAGAGTAAAAGACTCGCTGGAATGGTGGCAGCTTATCTCTGAGAAGAGATGTGACGGCTACTCACATTCGCAAGAAGATGATTACAATGAGGCTCTGAAGTCCTTTTTACAATAAACGGGAATGCCAAAAGTCCTAGACATCCAAAAACCTAACCCTAGGAGATGAAGCACCAAAAGTCATGTGGGCCCCGTTTGGGTAAGTTAGTACATCAACTTCCCGGGGTCGTAACTTTTGCATACGATCTTCGTTTTAGGTGTATGATAGCTCGTTGGAAAGGTATCGTCGAGGAGATTCATTTTGGGGGCTCAATCATGCCTTCAGATATCATTGAGAACCTTGATCTCGAAAAACCTTCATTTGGGCCCTCAAAATGGCCCCGGAAGTTAAAACCTGCTAAAAATAGTAAATTGCCAAAATTGCCAGAAAACTGTTTTGAGCCAGTTGAAAAAGGTGGGTGGCCACCGATATCCACCTGGATCAATCCTCCCTCCTTAGGAAGCAATGGTATCCATTGCGTTGAGTTCCCGGGGGAGAGGGAAAAGCGTTTGCTGGATCTGCATCTGGGTGAGCTTCTTGTATTGCTGGAGATGTCGCGCTGCTTAGTTTGTGGAAGTCTGTCATGAACCTTTTGAAGCTGAGGTTGTTCAACAATTCGAGCTACATGAGAGGAAGGTGTGCAGAAGGAATCTTTGCGCTTTGCTGCAACCTTGTCGACCTGCTTCTGTTGGATAGAAGGTGTCGGGGGCGAGGCTGTAGTGGTTGCAGTGTCTTTTTGTTCCCCTCTTGAACATATTGTGAAGAAGCTGAATTTTGCAGTATGAGATACTACCTTGCGACACTTTTTAGGTGGAACAATAGTTGGAACTACCTCTGGTATTATGTAGAGATGACCCCCCAAAGTAACAATGACACTACGGGGTCGAGACTCATAAACAACATGGTGTCTCCACATATATGGTTGGTCCAAGAGAACATCACAGACATCCAGTGGGGCAACATCACATAATACCTCTTCCTTGAAGGGTTGGATGCCGTATAACAATAGACACTGTTGGCTAACACAGAGATCTCGTCCTTGCCGAAGCCACCCGATGTTGTATGGCTGTGGGTGTGGTGTTGTCGACAATCCCAACTGTTTGACAACCTCTGCTGAGATGAGGTTTTTTTGGCTTCTGCTATCAACAATAAAATGCAGCGGGGTCCCCTTCACCCACATCTGTGAATGAAAAAGGTGCTCCCCCTCTTCATGATCTATTGGTTCTTCTGGTTGAATTACTGCAGTCGCGACAATAGCAGTGGGGTCTGCATCAATGATCTGTCCTTTACCAGTATTTTCAGAATCAGATTCTGAATCAGGGTTCAACTCCTTATCTTTGATCTCGGCCACCAATGACTGTTTTGAGTGACATTCATCGGTGTTGTGCCAGGGGCTTTTATGGAAATCGCACCATTTTCCGGTGTCCTTCTTTGTCTTCCCGTGACCCTTCTTTTCCTGTGTCTTGAATTGGTTTTCGAAAGACATTTTGTTAGGGTTGTCTTTGTCATACTTTGGTTGTTGCGGATTTGCAGACCCAAACTCCCGTTTGTTCTGGTGCTTAAATTTCTGCTCGATTTTAACAACATATCGATAGGCAACACCGAGTGATGAGATGTCCAGAAAATCCATTTCAGTTTGGATGTATCTGTGTAGAGCCCCACGGTA
>ML790579.1:0-42433 GCA_009831015.1 Picea engelmannii | reverse complement strand
CCGCCATTGAGGGTTTCTTGGGTGTGCGAGAGCGATTGTCTTCAAGAGAGACAAGCTCGAGACCCAACTTTCTATACTCGGACCTCGTCGGGGACATGCACTGAAAAAACGATCAAGAACAGCCTGCTCTGATACCACTGATCTGGATTATTTTCAGCACGAAATGAGAGCGGAGATATAATAACGAAATGCACAGAGATATCACATATATCCAATAACATAATAGAAATGTATCAGATATGCAACCATAAACACAGAGATACAATAATACACGATTTCTATTAATGAAAGAAATGTACAGAGATTGTAAAAATACAGAGTAAAAGACTCGCTGGAATGGTGGCAGCTTATCTCTGAGAAGAGATGTGACGGCTACTCGCATTCGCAAGAAGATGATTACAATGAGGCTCTGAAGGCCTTTTTACAATAAACGGGAATGCCAAAATTCCTAGACATCCAAAAACCTAACCCTAGGAGATGAAGCGCCAAAAGTCATGTGGGCCCCGTTTGGGTAAGTTAGTACATCAACTTCCCGGGGTCGTAACTTTTGCATACGATCTCCATTTTAGGTGTATGATAGCTCGTTGGAAAGGTATCGTCTAGGAGATTCATTTTGGGGGCTCAATCATGCCTTTGGATATCATTGAGATGCTTGATCTCGAAAAACCTTCATTTGGGCCCTCAAAATGGCCCTGGAAGTTAAAACCTGCTAAAAATAGTAAATTGCCAAAATTGCCAGAAAACTGTTTTGAGCCAGTCAGAAAAGGTGGGTGGCCACCGATATCCACCTGGATCAAATGAACCTTATTGTTGTGGGCGAATTTAACTTCACTCTAAATGCAGATGAGGTGTGGGGAGGGTACAACATTACAAGACCAGGCAACCACACATTTACGAGCGATCTTCCTTAGAAACAAATTGGTGGATATCCTCCCGACGGTTATAGTTCCAACTTGAATGAATGGTAGAGCGGGTTTGGAGAGCATCTCTAAGCTACTGGATAGAGTATTCATTTCTGAATACCTCCTACAACACTCGGGAAGGTACAAGTCCTGGGTAGCACACCCTTTCTCTCGGACCATGCCCCTGTCTTCTTGCAGCTTGACACTTCTATTCACCGATCGACTTTCCCTTTCAAGTTTAATCTAGTGTGGTTACAAGACTCGTATTTTTCGCGGTTAGTCACTGAGGTTTGGAAAGGTTAGAACTTTCTACAAGAATTGGACTTACAGAGACAATTTGCGTGGAAATTGAAACTCTTGAAACAAAAGGCCAAAAGATGGGCTAAACTACAGAGGATTAAAAAAACTTTTAGATTAGCACAGTTGGAAGAAGAAATACAGACTTTGATCCTGGAGTACTCATTGGGGACTCAGTTTCCCGAGATGGACAATACCTTAAAGACATTAGAGGAAGAGCGAAACTGACTTTTACTGGTTGAAGAATAACTTTGGTGACAGAGGAGCAGAGCAACATGGATTAAGAGCAGGGATCAAAATACAATTTTTTTTCACCATTTTGCTAGCCACAAGAGAAATTGAAAACACATTTGGGAACTAAAATCAGAAGATGATGTGATTATTTCGAGACAAGAAAATCTTATTATAGAGGCCCACCGTTTATTCAAAAGCTCCTACAATGATTCAGGCCATACAAATTATACCGACCAAGTTGCCATCATCGATCATTTTACTAGACTTGTTAGTGAGGAGGAAGCTACACAACTCTCTAGAGCATGTACTAAATATGAGATCTGGAATGTTCCCAAATCATTCACAAGGGAAAAAAGCCATGGACCCGACGGATGGACTGTTGAGTTCTATCTACACTTCTTCGAGCTTGTAGGAGATGATCTGTGAGATTTGTTTGAATATTCCAGGAACAGAGGTGGGGTTAACAGAGCTATAAAATCGACATTATTGGCACTTATTCCAAAATCAAGCATCCTGGCTACCCTTGGAGACTACAGGCCTATAACATTATGCAATCTGTGCTATAAGATCATTACAAAAATCCTAGCTAATATGATCAAACCATTCCTTACTAGAATTTTATCTAGAGAACAGTTGGGTTTTCTTAAAGGTCGACAGATCCTCGACACCATTGGTACTGCACAAGAATGTCTCCAAAACATTAAACTGAAAAAGTTACAGACACTTATTCTAAAATTAGACCTCAAAAAATCTTTCGATTGTATTAATTGGGACTACCTGAGATTGATCCTCCTACAATATGGTTTTGGCATTCATTTCACAAAGTGGATTTTGGGTTGCATCTCCAGTGCTACTATTGCAGTTCTGGTAAATGGTGAGGCAAACCCTTTCTTCCAGAGTGAAAGGGGATTGAGGCAGTGATGCCCTCTCTCTCCCTTATTGTTCATCCTGACTATGGAAGGCTTAAGCTTACTCCTCAAGAAAAGCCAGCTCAAAAGGAGACTAAATGGAATTAAAGTTTCAAGGTTAGTTCAGATCCTTCACATATTTTTCGTGGATGATGTTCTACTTATGAAAAAAACAAACATACAGGAATGGAGGGAGATAGATTCCATCTTAAAAACCTTTTGTCTAGCGTCGGGGCTCCATATCAACGTGACAAAATCTACATTTCATTATTCTGGGATTTCAGGGGTGGACTTAGAAACCTACAAAGCCATCTTCTCTTACAACTTCACTGAGATCACTGATGGCTTGAGATATCTCAGATATTTCCTCAAACCAGACAGATATAAAGTGGAGGATTGGAGGTGGTTACTTATTAAATTTGAAAAAAAAATTGGGTTCTGGTGCAACAGGTGGCTTTCGCTCAGGGGGCGATTTGTCTTGATAAAATCTATCTTGGAAAGCCAAGTAGTATACTAGATGGCGCTGGCTACCATTCCAGTAACTGTCCTCAACAAGATTCGACAACTAATCTTTACATTTCTCTGGTCAGGAGGCAGTGATAAAAAACACTTACATCTTTGCAGTTGGGACTATATTGCTAGACTGAAACCTTCAGGTGGTTGGGGATTGAGGAACATCTTCCTATTTAGAAAAGCTTTGGCGACTAACACTCTATGGCGAGTGCTAACAAAAGACAAGATATGGCACCGAGTCATTATTGGGAAATATCTCCCACACAGTTTAGTTTTGTCCTGGCTCAGACAAACAAGCTCCAACTCACCTATTGCTTCCCAATTCTGGAAATCACTTATGAAATCCTTACATATTATCCAACATTGGCTTTGTTGGAAACCAGGGTCGGGCCACTCTGTTCACTTGGGCCAAGATGCATTATTGGGGTTGGGGTCCACTTCTTACTTGTCCCGGGAGCTCCTTGTTGTATTAAAATACCATAATATATTTTTCCTCTTCCAGGCCAAGGGTACTACAGTCTCGGGGACCATCTTTACTCAGTGGAAGGATTGTACAGACCTCAGGGAACTTGGCAGTGGAATGACATTGATATTGTAGGGCACTTCATGGAGCGGGGATCCAACTACAGGACCAGGCTGACGAGCTACATTGGAATGGGGGAGATATGTCTAGGAAAATTACTCTAAAAAATATTTATGAGGCATTAGTATAAAAAATATAGAATCATAAGTGCACTAGTTGGAGGAAGAATTTTTGGCACTGGAATATCCCACAAAAAGTCAAACTCTTCACTTGGCTAGTAGCAACAAACAAAATACTGACTTGGGACAACCTGCAACATCATGAATGGGAAGGACCAAACATTTGTCACTCGTTTCGATTGGACTCTGAATTTGTAACACATCTTTTTATTAATTGTACATTTACTCAATAGGTTTGGAGCATAATCAAAACAACTCTAAAGCCTAGGACTTCTTGGGTGGGACCCTCCTTGAGCATTTGTTTAGAGGACTGGGCAAAGGAGGAGTCATTGTATCCACATCTCCCATCCCTGGTTAGTTGGCATATCTGGTTGGAGCGCAACAAGACTATATTTGAACATAACAATCCTTCTATCAATACAATTTATTACAAGATTATGGGAGGACTGGAGTGTGCCAAGACACAAAAAGAACCAATATAAAGATTTTTACAGCCTACTTTACAACAGGGTAGGACTACTGCCTAGTTTGACGGAGCAACACAAAACTTTGGTCAACAATTTGGAGTTGGAGGTCTGATCAGGACTATCGATCACATTATTTTTAAGTGGACCTATAACTGTGGAGCTGACACAAATACTAAAGTTGAACTTCTTGGCGTCAGGGAAACACTCACCCTCGCTACCATCATTTACATTACATATTTGCAAGTCTTGGGAGACTCCAGAATTATTATAGATTGGCTAAACAACAAAGGCAAACTACAAGTCATAGCCCTAGAATGTTGGAAAGACAAAATCACTGAGCTCATCAAGGGGTATACTCTGATCAACTTCACACACATTTACCAGGAATTAAACATGGAGGCTGACCTACTTTCCAAGCGTGCTCTACATGAGCAGGATGGGAAAATAACATACCATCAGTGGAAATATGGCCAAGCGGGACCGACATTATTTTTAAAACTTTTTTAGAGGCAATCAAAGATATTACAGTAACATGTTTTGTTTATATTTTGAACTTACTCAGGGGCATAATACAATCCTTAGTTTCATGTCTAACACTCTTGTAAAAGCACTAAGAGTCGGATAGAAGGGAATTAGAAGCATCAAATCTGATTTGTCTGAGTACACATCTAGACAGCCCATTTTGTGAATTTTGGAATGGTGATATAGCTCCCATTGCTGGGAAGCAGTCATGTAACTATTTTGGTAATACCATACATTATATAAATATAATGAGCAATTTTCTTGTGGAAAAAGATGTAGAATTATGACACATGCATGGACATGAAAGTGACCCTAGTCGACCAAATATAGGTCAACACATTTGTTAACAAAAACCCATAAACTTTCACTTCTTACAAATAATAAATTCAAATACTTTGAAGTTGGGAACACATCTTATAGACCACTATTTTTTTGAGGGGGTCGGTGAGTCCTTAACATTCCACATTGCTACCTTCATTAATAAATAGTATAATATCCATATTATCCTCATCCACATTTTGTGCAATCCAACCATGAGTTAGAGAATGGTTGAAGTCCCCACAACCTTCAAGGTTGGGACATAAAAATCTTTTGAGGTGGATAATTTGAGCTTCTTTTGGGACTCTTTGTAGTCTATACGGCTTCTTGGGAATTCAAAAGGGGAGATGGGTAACACCCCATCCTATCATTGCATTGAGAGGAGATGTTTTAGGAGGGGCACCCCACATCCTTTCTAGCAACTGAAACTATGGGTTTATTTGCCATCAACATCTCAAAAGTCATCGATTTGTTGGGTTGAGCCTTTGAGGCTATAAAATATTTGTTTTGGGAGTTCTTCCAAAGTACCTAAACCCACCTTCATTAGGGTTATAATTGGCCTAATTAGTTATCTATATCTAAGCTTAAGGGACTTGGTTGCTTGAGGTCCATGGTGGTTTGTCTTGGCGATTAATGCATAATCAAAGATCTTATTGTTTAGGTTTTGGCATCTAAAACATGTGTTGGAAAAATTGTATCTGACATGTTTCTCGATCATTATATCCCATACTTGGATCAAAACAAATTATTTTAGTTCCTTGGACATGTTGATCTTAACACAAACCCTTTTATGAGGTCGAGGGTTGAACAAACAAGTTGGATCATGGTAGATAGAGCTACTTATCATTACATATATGTTTTCAAGGAAGGGCCAAAATTACATATGAAGTTCAAGGAATTCCATCAACATAAGGCAATAAAGTTGAGCACTTTGTTCAACTAATAAATTCTTAGTCCAACTAGAAAAACAACAAGGGTATTATGATAAACCCATGGATTGTCAGAAACTTTGGTAGCGTAATGAATCTCATCTAAGAAAGAAAATAGATAGAGCCTTTGGTCAAGCTATAGGTGCCATGCAAGTGTTAACCATGTGACTCCCATACCTCCTTCATTTAGGCCCTAATCATGGTCTTCAAGGTTATGTGACCATCAAAGTACTCAAGCAACAAGTGATTTTTATATGATTTACAAATAACATCTCATCCAAAAGCAAAGACATCAACGTGAATGTCCTTAGGAGGTCATTATTACCTTGTAGAACAATTTCACTAAGTTGCTTTGAGGGGGACCCATGCTCCTTCTCTCCAATAACAATGTCATTGTAAATTACCAAAGCTAAGATTGGATTAAATGATCCATCCTTAAACCTCATAAGAGCCACACATAACTCTTATAAACCTTATGGTAGGTGACAAACTACTAAAAACTATCACAAACTATCCCAGATAACATAATATCAAACCAAAACAACCTACACTTTAAGCTTAAACATAAACTTAAATAGATCTTTCAACTATTCTTTGTAAAAAATGATTTTGTTTGATAATATAACTTAATTAAAATAAATAAACTAAAAAATGCCATTATTTTAAATTATATTTTAAATAAACTATGTTTTCAAAATGTTGAAAAATTAAAATATATTTATTTTTAATTGACATTGCAATCCAACACGTTTCAATTAAATCTAACAAAGTAGAAAACTTAGAACACACATTTTAAATATCTTTGATATTTATCATCCTTGTACATTGAACATTCTATGTAGATAAATAAGAGAACACATTTTAAATAATTATATTTGGGATAAACTATGTTTAAAAAGTATATTTGGGATAAATTATGTTTAAAAAGTGAGACACATATTTTGGATAAACTATGTTTAAAAAGTATTGAATTATTTAAAAAATGTTTGATTGATTTTTAATTAGATTTTTAAAAATTATAAAAATAAATAATATTTGGGATAAATTATGTTTAAAAAGTGAGACACATATTTTGGATAAACTATGTTTAAAAAGTATTGAATTATTTAAAAAATGTTTGATTGATTTTTAATTAGATTTTTAAAAATTATAAATATAAATAAATATTTTTTAGTAAATGTATTTGTAAAATTTTTATGAATATTTTTTAATGATTTATAGATGGGTGACTAAAAGTAAACATGATAAATTAATTTATTAATTGAGCTAACATTATAAACATTATTTATTTAAACATGATTTATAATTTTAATTTAAAAAATAGTTATATAATTAAATATTAAAATTTAGTTTTAAAAATAATAAATATTTTGAAAGTGAAAGAATTTATCATAACTTAGTTGTTAATTAATATTGAGGATCACCATTATTTAAGGAAAACCATGCTATCTAAAATAATAATAGGTTGGTGGTTTGGGTCTTGAATGTGAAACTATTTCCTTACATTTGAGGAAGACTAACTCTCACCCAATCAAAAGAACTTGTAAGTCTTACTCAAGGATCAAAACATAGTTTCAACCTAAATAATATTACAAAAAAACTAGTATCCCTTGTGACCATTGCTAAGACAACGTCCCTTTGCCCATTACTAAGACTACCTCAAATAAATTCATATGTTTTTTAACAACATTTAACCTTAATCCTATATATAAAACCAAAGACTACATCTATTCACAATAGAAAATATATCTATACAATCTATCTTTTTTTAATATAAAATTTAAAATATAGTTATTAAAATAAATAATTAAAATAATGAGAAACTGCGACTCAGGGGCATCTAAACCGTCAAAATCATCCGGGGATCGCACTCGGCCTGAGCCACACCAACCCTTAACATGGTTGGATTTTTTGTCCCCGCAGGTTTCGAACCAATGACTTTAACATCACGGAGTGGCTTAACAACACACTCCGTCACCAACTGTCCTCCACCTCAGAGACTTACACAAGAAAATATTAAAAGGTCAATAACGTTATAATATTAAAAAGGTAACTAAATATTATAATCGAGATGAGCACACTTGACGTCTCTTCACCATAATGGAAAGTTTATAGTTGCGTCTTTGATTAATACTTTCATATTAATCCTTAACCCTTTACATTATTAAGAAATATTTTATGAAGAAAAATCTGAAAAAAACGCACCATAAGTTTTATCTCTAACTCCAACAAATTCACTTCAAGGAGAGAGCTTATCAGATAATGCCATGACACAATGGTTTCGTATTGTAAAACACTTTTTAATGACAATGACCGTTTATCCGCCCTCCCTTGTTTTAAAAAAACAAGAAAGAATTTGCGTCTTAATCCTCCGCCCGTCTACAGAATTCTATGTGCAATTCAACGCTACAGATGCAGCGTGCTTACTGGTTTATAGGATATTGTGAAATAAATAATCCAATGGTTTATTATTGTTTATTATATTTATAATGGTTTCCGTTGGATTGTGGAAAATTGAATATATTTTTTAAATTTAATAGTTTATTCTACCTAGATAATCGTGTTCATTAAATTGTGGTTTAATAACTTCATTCCATTAGCACAATTTCCATGACCGACAAAATGACTCACGTTGAATCATCATGGCAAACAATAAAGCAACCTCTGTGCTGACATCAAGCCAGCGTAACAAACTTGAAAAACTAAACTAATCCCAGTCAGGGTTCACCAAGGCCTTAAAAGAGCGTTGGAATGGTCTTTACAAATCTTTACCATCATTTTCTTTTATCAAATTGCAATGAAAGCCAATTCAAGCAAGGAACCTTCATGGCTTTTGGTGTCCTATATTTTTGTCGAGATATGAATATTTAGGCTTTCAACAGTCTTCACATAGACTAACTGAAGTACCCTTTATTCCCGCTGTCCGCAAGACTATCATTGCCTTTGTTTCCCGCAGGCTGAGAAGACGCAGGAGATGATTTCGGAGCATTAGCAGTCAACTGTGATAATTTGAAGAATACCCACTTTGATTTTCTCAGTCTTCATCTATCCTGTGAGTTTTATTCGTTCTAAATCGTCTGTACGAATCCAACCATGTAGAATTAAAGTTACAGTCCTGAGAAAATTTAGAAGTAGAATAATCATCGTAGATATTTTGAAATAAGTGGGTTTTGTTTGATCAATGATATCTTGGAAGAGGAATTTCATTTTCTGTAAGTTGCTGAACTTTATTCAGGGCTTGTTCTGATTAAACCTCATTAAATTCAGGCTAAACCTACTTTGATTCTGATCGAGTCTCATTCAATTCGGACTAAACCCACCTTGTTTCTGATTAAACCCATTAAATTCTGACCGAACCCACTTTGATTCTGATGATACCCCATTAAATTCTTACTATACCCACTTTGAATTGCATGGGAAATCACTTTTTTTGGTCTGTTGTTGAATGAATGAATGCTGTGTGTACGGAGTCTGAAATTAAGGCCCCTTATTACTCTGAGTTGTCTTCCCTACGACGATTGAGGACTTCTGAGTAGGGCTTATGTTGTTTGTGCAATTATAATGTATTCATAGAATTTGTAAAGGCAAAGTGGTTGACAATGCGTACATATTACAGGGTTGCCATTACCAATTTCATAATTGAAATGAAAATATCATAAGCGATTCTTACATATTCAACCGATATAAGCGTCGTAAGCGGAAATTCGTAACCGGGTGGTGGGGGTCTCCCAAGCCACTAAGAATGTGGGTGCCCAATATAAGTTCGAGGATACATTTGAACCCCGAGCTTCGCCAGTTCATAATAGCATACAGTTGAAATGTCTGACCTGAATTTGGAAATTTTAAGGCACACACAGTATACTTGATTAGCTTAGAGCTTGAGCTCCTCTAAGGTAGTAGGGGTCGATGCCCTTTAGAGTTGGAAGGAACTGTTATTCTATTGCCTATGTTATTTGTGCCAGCGAAACGGTTCCAATTGTTTTGGAATTGGACCATTGGCGAGTAAATTTTCAAGCTATACTGGTCTAAAACAATCCTATTAAACTTTAGTTAATTATAATATGGGAGATTCTTTCAGCGTTGCACTATGGTAGTAGTGGTACCCTTTGGTACTATGGTAGTAGTAGTATCTAATATCTATTGTTCTTCTTGTTTCTTGGTTATTATCATGTCCGGATAGTTTGTCTAATCATTTTCGGTAATTTGCTGCTTGTTATCTATTGTCCATGTACCATTGTTTTCAAACAAAATGTATCATTTTCGGTAATTTGCTGCTTGTTATCTATTGTCCATGTACCATTGTTTTCAAACAAAATGTAGCCTTACTCTTCGTGCCCCTTAAAGTTTTTCACTTCCCATAAAGGTAGATAAGACAAGATAATTTAATTTTATTAATGTCGGACTAATGACCACAAAAGTAGGTCAAAGGGACTGCTGAGTACAATAATGTCGCCAGAGTACCAAAAGGTCTCCTATAAAAGGCAAGATGCAGAAAGTAAAGCTTCCAGAACTTTCCACAAGCCTGCAGTGTTTGTTTTGCAATTGTAAGCGAGAGTGAAAATTTTATAAGCCAATCCATATTTCATTCTAGTATTTAAGTTGTGTTGACATATGCCAAGGCATAGCTTCCCATCTATCCTAAGCATTTTCTATGAGTCTCGGGACTGCATTTTTCTTTATTAGCACTCATAATTTTGAAGTTTGATTCTGTGATTAAAGTTTGCATTCTTAAGACATGAGAAGGACAAGCATAGTATCTTATCAACCAATTTGTAGGAAAGAGGGGCTTGAAGCTGATATCTTGAATCCTGAGTAAAACTTTTTGGCATTTTGTTGATGATTTTGCAAACTACACATTGTATTCATTATTCCAGTTTGAATTTTTAACTGAGAAACAAGATACTATTATTCTGATAATTAAGATTTCTTTTGTCGGAGAACAAATCATTTAATATTCCTGGAAACTTACATTTCATAGTCATGGACATTGGAAATGAGAGGATTCCTAAGTAACTAATTAATACATGTTCAGATATATTCATTTAGGCTTTCCCTGGTTAGTGATGGTGCAATTGCCTTTCTTTTCTTGGCATCCATGCCAAGGTTCCCCTCCTACTCTTCAAAAATAATAACAATAACAATAATAATCTAATTTTAAGGTCATGGCCTAGCTAGGCACCAAAATGATGTATGAGACCTCCTTGTTTGTGGGACAAGGGACCCCCATTGTGCAGCAATTTCACTGCTTAGTCTATGGAGGTGTACATAACCTACCCCCTCCGGATTCGAACTGGTGACCTCCAAGAAGAAAATACATGCTCTTTATTGTTAGACCTTTTAAGCAAGGCCCACCTAAGCAATTTGTTGAAAGGGTATTGCTTTTCTTATTAGGAATGTCTTCGTGTTAGGTGGAGTCTAATTTAGTACCAATGTTGTTGGGAGCGCCCCCCCAGGGGCCGCTCCTCCCCAAAACCGTGCTTCGAGTGGGAGCGTCCTCCCAAAATTAGGGAGCACCCTTTGGGGCTCAATAGGACACTCCCTGCGACTGTGGGGCATGTGACGCTCATGGAGCAGGGAGCACGCTCCCTCAACGCTCCTTGGACACATTGAACCATGATTGGTTTTTGAGTAGGTTTGACCAAAAATGTTGGACAAAACTTTCCGATAAGACAGGACCAGGTAGGAGAGCATGGGCCCTTTCAAACTGGATCCCTTAAATGGGATTGTTAACCGGTCAATAAGATCCGACAAAGAGCCTGGTTTTTTGAACTTCTCGATGATTGGGAAAACTTCCACTTCTCAAGGACTGGGTGTAATACCTCCAAATAGGCTAAGAGGATTACACTCTTTCAAGGGTTGAGTCATCGGCTTACAAGCTGTACACTTAATAAGTTAGCTTTTCAAGTACAACGAAACAAGAAGGACCCCCCTCCCTAAAGGAGTCGGAGCCAGTCCCCTTGTTAGCTGGTGGAACTCTATTCGTCGGGAGTGTCATTTTCCAAAAATCCTCGGGAGCGGAGTGTCCGGGAGCATCTGTTTTATATATATATATATATATATTGCGTTTATATATTCAACAAAAACATGTAGAAAGACAAATTAGTTGTAGAATATATGAAAACATGCATATTTGTGCTTGTAGATGAATACTACATTATTATGAAGTTTGAAATGCCATCCATAGTATATTAATGATTATATTGAAACTTTGAAAGAAAGTATTACAAATAAACAAACAAGAACATTTAATTTTTTAAATGACAAACACAGATGACAAGCAATGTTTCACCATCGCTTATTTTGGCATCCACATCATTAGTATCATCCTTCATTCTTTGCCTCTTGTCAAGCCTTTGCTTCTACCTCGATCCTCTGGGGACATCAGTTGACACCACCCAATTTTGATGAAACTAGCTAATCCTAGCCTTAAAATATGGTAGAAAAAGCTTAACATGCCTAATCAATGCTTCTGGTTTGAGTGAAGGGTACATTTTTGTTAAGGCCATGACAAAGGAGTTTAACAATCAACACCACCAACATTGGGGTACATAAAGGGCTTGGTGCTCTTGATTAAATGCCAATCACATACCCTCATACGTGATAGAATCCAATGAAAATGCTACAATCCCATCAATCTTGAAATCTCGAAAACTGTTAAGTCTGCTGAATTTTGAATGGGATAGGAAATTCTACTTAACAGTTTTCAGGATTTCAAGATTGATGGAATTGCAGCATTTTCAGTGGATTCTATTACGTATGAGGGTATGTGATTGTCATTTAATCAAGAGCACCAAGCCTTTTATGTACCCCTTGTTGGTGGTGTTGATTGTTGAACTCCTTTGTCATAGCCCTAGCAAAAATGTACCCTTCACTCAAACCAAAATCATTGATTAGGCATGTTAAGCTTTTTCTACCATATTTTAAGGCTTGGATTAGACAGTTTCATCAAAATTGGGTGATGTTGACTGATGTCCCTAGAGGATCGAGGTAGAGGCAAAGGCTAGACAAGAGGCAAAAGATGAAGGATGATACTAATGATGAGGATCCCAATATAAGCGATGGTGGAACATTGCTTGTCATTTAAATGTTCTTTCTTGTTTATGTTCTTGCTCGTTTGTTCATAACGCTTTCTTTCAAAGTTTAAATATAATCATTAATGTACTATGGATGGCATTTCTAACTTCATAGTAATGTAGTATTCATCTACAAGTGGCACAAATATGCATGTTTTCATATATTATGCAACTAATTTGGCATTCTGCATGCTTTTTTTGAATACACATGCACACATATATAAAACACTCCCAGGATGCTCCACTCCTGAGGTTTTCTGGGAAATGACACTCTCACTCCTACTCCGGAAACATTGTTTAGTACTAAAGGTCTCCTTAATTTAAAATGTTAACAATAACTTATCGTGTTGTGATAAAAAATTATGTATTTAAGAGATACTTAGGTATGCTGGTTCAACTTTCTGTAACCACTGCATGATTAGATATAGAAAGAGATGTAGGGAAGAGAAAGGTAGATATATCCTGGAGAACTAGTAAAATGCTGCCTGCCTCCATTGGGACTGACTATCCCACTTGTATTCCATTGTCATATCAATAAATGCATTCTTGTCCATATTGTATCTTTATGGTGTAGCATACTTTGATGTACACGTGCATGCCAACATCTGGTGCCATTGCAAGATTGATCTCTGGTGAAACATTGAAACAAGAAGCAAACATAAGGATTTCTTTTTGGGTGGGCGACAGCTGACACAGAACTCAAAACTGCAGCATGTTGTAGTTTAGGTGCTTCTGCCCTATGTAATTTCTACCATACTCCTCAATCAACACATGGACGATCCTCCCTGGCTTCAGTGGTTCCAAATTTCCCTTCTTCTAGCCTGTATGCCCTGAGTTACTCTCTAACCTTCCTTGCAATAGTTGGATACTATTTAGCCTTTCGATAGCTTTGTAAAGTCTGCTTGTGATCGCCCTACCACTATCTCTATTTAAGACAAATAATCAAGGCTCCAAATCACATGCTGCTGCATGCAAAGTGGTATGCATAATCTGACATCCGCGATCAATTATTTCCCAGATGTCCATGTAGTCATTTTCCACATTACTAAATGCAGCAGCAATGGCTTCCTTACTATGGGCCATGCCCTCAAAAATAAAACCCATATAAAGGGTGTCACCATCAACCATGCAAAGCATATCAACAATAGGTTCACACATTTTAGAAGCTTGGAAGTACTTTCCCAAAAGAGAGTGTCTGCCTGATTTTGCTGTAGCTCTGAGGGCCGCTGTTCAAATCACACAGAGTCCTTGAGCTGTGAGCGTTGTTGTTGAGCTGCCATTCAAGCAGAGCTTCTGTTCAAGCATAGCACAATAGAGTTATGATTGAGATGATACCATTTTGTGTGAGGGTCATCAATTGTTCATTTCTGCCATCCTGTTGAGTCATTCTTCGCTGCCATTCTGTGCGAAGGTCCACTGCCCGTTGCCCATTGCCTGCTTAACTGTGGTGTCCACTGCTAAGCTGAGAGGCAGTCAAACTTGCCAAGGGCTTTTTGACTTGTGGTGTGTTGACTGATTTTTTTGTAGCTCTAAGAGCTGCCGTGAGTGCTGTTGTTTAGCTGCCACTTGAGCAGAGCTTCTGTATGAGCATAGATAAGATAAGATAATTCTATTAATGTCCAACAAATGATCACTAAAGTAGGTCCATGGGACTGCTAGGTACAATAATGTCAATACAAAGTGGGAGTGCAAAAGATGGCTTCTATAAAAAGGAAGATGCAGAAAGAAAAGCAAAATAGAGTTATGATTGAGCTGCTGCCATTTTGTGTGAGGGTCATCAATTATTCATTTTTCCATTCTATTGAGTCATTCGTTGCTCCCATTCTGTGCGAAGGTCCACCTCCTGCTGAATCGTGGCGCTCCACTGCCCATTGCCTGCTGAACTGTGCTGTCCACTGCCAAGCTGAGAAGCATTCAAACTTACCCAGGGCTTTTTGGCTTGTCAATGGTAGGAATTTTTTTAACATTTTTTTGTTAAATTTTTTTATGAAATTTATGTTAAGCGCTGATAGGCATTTCTACAGAAAAAATCTAATTGCCTTCAAAAAATCATAAATAATATCTTAATTTTTGAATTTCGTTTTCAAACATAATCATAAGATAATGCAGAAACCTAATCAAATGGCACATCAACTTCCGAAGCATGGAAATACATAAATCACAAGGCCTGCAATAAACTCAAATGCCTGTTATTTGGGCATCCCTTTTCTGGGACTTTAACAAGAGTAATGGACCACCTCCTTGGTATCATTAGTGGGTTTGGACTCATGTTATTACAACCGGACCTGGCCAAAGGTCAAACCTGGACTGGACCAGAACCAGCCAGAAAACCAAGTCAAAGAACTGGTTGACTAAAAATACATAATATATATATATATATATATATATATATATATATATATATATTAGGCCAGTTTTTCTGACTTGGAATGGCTCTCAAAAATAAGGTCCCACCAGAATGACACCATGCCCAAAATGCTAAAAAAATTAAAGGAACAAAAAGCCTTGCGTGCTGTATACATGAGCAAACTGTGCATATTTGGTGTCCAAATATGCAAAGTTTGCTCATGTATACAGCATGCAAGGCTTTTTGTTCCTTTAATTTTTTAAGCATTTTGGGCATGGTGTCATTCTGGTGGGACCTTATTTTGAGAGCCATTCCAAATCAGAATTGGTCAAACTGGTTGGTTGAACTAGCCTGTTCGAGACGAAACTGACCTACTAGTGTAGTTCAGTAACTGGTTTGAACCATCTCTGGTGTGAACTGTTCCGAACCTATCTGTTCTGGCCCAGTATGATTTGTTCAAGTCCGATTATATTGTCATGGTTGTGTCATAGCATGCCCTGGCACGACTTTGGAAATCAAAGTGGTACTACAGAAAGAAGATGCCAATTCAATAGCACAAAGGGAAAAACTAGAATAAGAAGCAAAGGAATAAAAGGGAGATTGGTGGGTCTTCATCCTCCATTGCTTCCCTTTCATCAAACTTGTCTACAAGTTCATATTCCCCATCAAAATCAGGAGAAATCGGGATATTAAACACCTTTTGGAAACTGGTAGAGAAATAACAAGCTGGTGATATAGTTGGGTTTTCTTTTATGCATGTTCTATCCCATTTGATGTGGCCAAAAGTCCATATTATTTGAACGGATTTCGAAATTCAGTTGAGTTTGGTAAGGGGCATGTGCCTCTTAGTTCCGAGGATTTGAGGACTACACTATTGGTGAGGTCAAAGGAAAGGGTGATAGTTAAATCGATTTCTATCTCAAAGTCTTGGAAATAGACAGGTTGCAAAATTTTGAGCAATTGTTGATCAGACATGTGCCATATGCCATTGATTAATGTGTTGCTTGTTTATTTCCCTGAGACTGGCTATGGAGGTATTAGTCTGATTCCCTCTATCCACCATGGCTTGAAGGTGTCCCACTTGCGCTATATTCCGGGAGTCCCATTTATGTTCCATGTTGGCCAACTGAGAGTCAAATTGAGTTTTCCATTGAGCAAACTGGAGGGTCGTGTAGGTCAAATCCCCCGGATATCCATGATATCCCTATTGCAATTGTTGAGGCATCGTTTCAGGGCCCTTACTTTGTATAAACCCCTAGATTTTCACCCTTGAAAATCTTGAGGGTTAAGAGCTAGCATCCATTCCTTTGGTTGGAATTCTGAGTTTCACTCAGAGTTTAGCACTTGTGGTTAACAAAGGTTGGTTCCCATCAGAGGTAGGTATATGATCGATACATGGTTGTTTGGTTCATAGTTAGGGTTGACTTTGTTTCCCATGCATTTTGAGAGAGATGTATACATACGACAGGTGTGCTACTTTTTAGGAGACACAGTTTGAGTGGGTCACTTGATAGTTTGGAGCAGTTATGAGCATACAGGGAGGGTCCTTGCATGATTCTAGGCCCGATAACACTTTTCTAGGCGACATGCAAGAACTTTCTATTTTTAGCAGTTTGAGCTCCAGGTCCTAGATTTAGATTCTGAGCACATATTATGGATCCTTGAGACATTTTGAGTGTTTTGGACCTCTTTTGGGATGATTCATCGCAAATTTCTAGTTTTAGCAGGTTGAACACCAGGGCTCACATGTCGATTCTGATTACGAATTCGGATTCAGATTCCTTGCGGAAAATGGAATCCAATGAATATAATATCATGGGCATGCAAGGAATTTCTATTTTTAGTAGTAGACAAATGATGGTGGTCTCCTAGTCATCCTGAGCATTTGGGGAAAGTTTGAGTTAGTTTCAATAAGTTTTGAATTTTTGGGACCAGATGGCTAATTTGGGAAATTTTTATTTTTAGCATTCATCATCATCTCCAGCAGTGCCAAGTGGCAAGATCAGATTTTGACATGTGGAAGAGTATCAGGATGATGTGGCATCTACATGACATCATGGGCCAAGGGTGCATTTTCCAAGGATTATGTATTAAATGAGAATTAATTAAGCTAAAGAGGTGGTGCATGGGTGAGGTGGCATTTTCTGGAGAAAGTTTAGTCACTCAAGGCTAATTTTTCTCACTCTATTCATCTCACTTTCCATGCAATCAGTGTCTAAAAATTCTCCCTAAATTGCTTTTAAGTGCAAAACTCCTAAATTTTAGGAAATCCCTAAAAAATAGGGCGAATTTCCTTTTAACTCATAACTCCCTCATCCCTTGGTCAAATTTAGCAATCTAACCTGCGTTGGAAAGCTAAAATTATCCTCCATGCATCTTAGCCATTATTTAACTCACTATGTGCATACACTCTCAGTCATAACTCACCCATGCACATTACTCACTCACACTTATTCCCTCATGCACACTAATTCCTAAATTTCTCACTCACACTTATTCCCTCATGCACATCAACTTCTATTTTCTTCACACTCCTCTCCTATATATTGGATAATCTTCATTGGTTATTGGTCGGATATTGTAGCAGCTAGCATAGTGTTCTTTCTCATTCCTCTCTCTTTCTCTCTTAGTCTAGTGACTCTTCTTTGAGCAATGTGATCATTGTACTTGTTGTGGACTTGCCTTTTGTGGTGTAGCCAACCCTTTTGCAAGCCTATCAATAAAGAATTCGAGTGTTTGTGTTCTAACCAAAGTTACCAGAACCAGACCGATTGTTGAACCGGTTGACCCAAAAAACCGGAACCGAATCGAAACCGGATAAAAAAACCGGTCACTAAAAATACATAAAATATTCAAATTTTGAAATATATATATATATATATATATATATATATATTCATGTGCATCCATGTGAATCCAAACCATTATACAGAAATTTGCAAAGTTTCTCATATATATATAACAAGTAATAGTGTATAAAACCAAAATAGCACTAAGAGTAAGTGCACTCCATAGTCATATGAATATCTGAATCAAAATACATCATCAAAAAGACTCTAAATGGCCTATAAAGTCCAAAAATAACTCTAGAGTCTAGGCTAGACTCTAGAGAGTAGAGACTACACAATCTAATAATCTGAATTTGCATACTGAAACTCGGACTCAGAGGATTTAGACTCGGACTCAAACTCAGACTCAGAGTCATCATCTACATCCTCAACATGAGTAGACTGAACAGGAGGATTCTGAGCCTGGCTTGATTCCCCTGGTCCAGAAGGAAAAGATACAGTTGCAACATCAGTGCACACATTTTCTTGATGTGGCTCGGGATCCAAATCCATCCAGGAAAGGTCTTCATTGTCAAAAGCTGTTGGCTGAGTCTCCACAACCCAATCTAATGAGGGATCAACATCATCCAAGAATATGTTGGTGGATTCAGGGGTCTTGTTCAACAACTGGTCGTGCCTCAACCTAAGGTTATACTGAACAAATACCATATCATTCAACCGTTTTTGCTCTAAACAATTTCTCTTCTTGGTGTGTATACTCTAAAAAACAGTCCAGTTGCGTTCACACCCAGAAGCACTGTATGTCTGGCTCAATATCCGAACTGCAAATTTCTGCAATTCATGGCACTGAGTACCAAATTGCTGCCACCAAAAAGTTGCATGTAAAGACAAAGAAGATTTAGCAAAGGAGTTTGAAAGTTTGATTTAATTTTTTCCATGAATAATATAATTGAAAGACTTTACAATTACGTACCTGGTGGATCTTTTTCTCTAATTCGAACAACCATAGCCATGCCAAAGGTACCAATACTCTCATCGAAATGCAAGAGTTTGCTGTGTATCTCATCTTGTTTGTTGGAATCAGGGACCATGCGCTCAGTGCATTTATATAATCCTTCTTTTACCTCCCCATCTGCTTCAAAATAAGAGTCAATGAGTTTGAACTTTGAAACATTAGCTAAAGTTTAAACATTTGCAATTAAAATTTAATAATATATCTTAAAAACTTTGAAATTACTTACTACTTACCCGGGATTCAAGTAATATCCTACAACATGTAAAGGCCGATGGAGTTGTTTATTCCATCTTTCATCAATGATTCTCCACAAAGGAAGATACTTTTGTCTTTTACCCTAATATGCTTCCTTTATTGCCTCCTTGGCTTGATCCATGGCCTCATGAACAAAACCCATGGCTGGTTTATCACCATCCACCATTCTCAAGACTTTCACAAGAGGCGCACTAAATAGTACTATCTCCTCTGCTCTTTTCCAAAATGCTTTCTCATACACTTTTTCAACAGTCTCTTTTCCTTCAGCCTTCTTGCTCCATTGAGATGCATTCCACTCATCACAAGAGAACATCTTCCTCAGGTTGGCTTTTTGGTCGATCATGGATTGCAACGTAAGAAAATTCGTTGCAAAACGTGTGATAGCTGACCTGGCAAGCTCTTTTCCACCAGTGTTTTTTTTCATAAGGTTCAAAACCCATGAGTGGTTGTAAATGTACCTTGTTATGCTTTTACCTTGTTCCACTGTTTTTTTCACCCATTCAATTTTCCCAATATCCTCAAGCATGAGGTCTAAACAATGGGCTACACATGGAGTCCACCAAATGGTACAATGCTTTTCCTCTAACATCCTTCCAATTGCAACATAATTTGAGGCATTATTTGTGATAACCTGTACAACATTTTGCACCCCCTCCTCCTCAACTACTTCATCCAAAAGACGAAATAGTAAATTTGCATTTTTCACTTGATCAGATGCATCCACTGATTTAAGGAACATAGTTCCTTTAGGGCAAGCAATAAGGAAGTTGAGAATGATGCGAGATTGTTGATCAATCCATCCATCAGACATGATTGTGCACCCTGTTTTAGACCATGACTCCTTGAACTCTATGAGGTATTCCTCTACTCTTTCAACTTCATTTTTTAAAAGATTCCCCCTAATATCCTCATAACCAAGTCCCTTGAAGTCCGAACCACATGAAGCTACAACATCCAACATAGGTTGATAATAAACAGGCCTTGCAACATTGAAAGGTATGTCTGCATCATACCACCACCTAGCAATGCATTCCCAAGCAACCTCCCTTTCTATCTTCTTCCATTTGGCATCAATAGTGGGTTGAGCACCAGGGGTAGTGCGGGGTACAAAAAATGACTCAAGGTTACCACGAGGCCTTTTGGATGCTGATGCACTAGCACCACTTCCACCAACATGTTCTACTTCTTCCCTAGGATTGGTATAAGGATCACGCCTAGGGATTAGGAAAGTAGAGGATTCCTCAAAACTAGGCATTCTATCTTGAAGATCACTATCAAATCGAGTTCCACTACTACTTCTCCCCACCTCTTTTTGAACCTTCTTATTCTTGGCTTTGTCTGATTGAAAGGCATCAAGAAGGCCCTGCATCTCATCTTTTAGTTCATCAGAAACTTCCGAGCATGGTTTTATATTCCCCCTTGCATGGGCTAAATGTTGTTTGATCCTATGAATACCTCCCCCACCAACCTCCTTTTGGCAATAATTACAAACCATTTTCCCATCAATCAATTGACAATGAAGCCATGCTGGATCCCTCTTTTCTTTAGGAGCCATGGAAACAAATAAAAATCTGCAAATAAAAACCCTATGTTTTTTTAATTGCTAGGAGAAAACAACAATAATTTTAAGGAGAAAACAACAACAATTTTAAGGAGAGTAATCACTATGGTTTTTGGGAGTAAGTGCATAGTTTACATACCTTGAAATCTGCCCCCCAAAAAAAGCTCCAAATCTGCCGAAGAAAACTTGTCCAAGTCAGCTCCAAATCTGGTCCAAGAAACTCAGAAAAGAACTCTCCAAATGAGCCCAACAATCAGCTCTTCAAATCAAAGCAACCTCTCCAAATCAGCCCTGCAATCAACTCTCTAAAATCAACAAAAACCCTTAGCTCACAAACTCAAGAGAACCCAAATGAGTAGTGTGAGTGAAATAGAGGGGGTGGGGTTGCTTTTATAGCTTTATTAGGGGCTCTAGACAATTCTAGAACCTTCCCATGCATGCCCCTTTTCTTATTTAAAAAAAGAAATTGATTTCCCCCTCACTTTTCCGGCCATAAGTCATCTTCACGGAACCGGTCGGTTCGAGGAAAAAAATCGGTACCGTATGGAACTGGTCACAAGCAGTTTGATGGGGCGGTTTGGACCGATGGGGTCTGTGAACCGGTCGGACCGATCGGTTTTATTGGTTCCGGTCCAGTTCTAGTAACCTTGGTTCTAACCTTGTTTCTTGATGACATCTTGTGAAATTTGCAATCTGATTTGTCATTTTCTGCACTGTTCATTGTGATTTTATCAATCTTTTGAGTAGTTTTTTGTTCTATTTCTATTCCATAGCCATTTTTATATCGCTGTTATAACAGGTCTATCAGCTCAATTTGGAGGGTGGAAATTTGTGCTAACAAATTGGCGCCGTTGCTAGAGAATGCAAGCCTTGGTGACAACGACATTGGTGAGTTTTACTTTAATTGGTTTAATTTTTCTAAGTCACTTGGTGACTCCACATGATACAGGGACAACTCCACAGGGGACTTATGCAAGAAGATTTTTCAGTTTCGATTCCCTCACAAGGTCTAGTTCCGAGCTTCAACAAATCCTAACATCTTTCCTTGGAACAAGACTATCCCTTCACCAAGAACTCCTTTTGAAGTTGGTAAGCGTACGAGTTCTTAGGTAAGTTATTTTTCGATGAGCATTATGGTGAGTGTATCTTCGACCTCTTCATTTTTTGGTTTATTTCCATCTCAAGCTAGTAGTAGGGTAGTAGCTGTTCTTTTTTCTATCTGAGACTAACAATATGGATGCAGTTGTGAGGCCACCAGTAAGGTGGATATTTTCTGCTTTTGACCCACTAAGTTTTGTTGCATTCCCAGATTATCCTCATGACTTATCTGCACATAAATGGCTTAAACACATACCTTTGTTTGCAGGGAGGTTGGGAGAATCAGTTGAGGATCACTTGGCTAAATTTTTGCAAGTGGTGGGCGATTTTGATGTGGAACATAAGGATTTGGTGATGAGGATGTTTGTGTCAACCTTCGAGGGGGAGGCACAAGCATGGTACAAGTCCCTTCCTGATGCTTCCATTGATGGATGGGATTCCTTCCAGGAGAAATTCACTGAGAGATGGGCAAATACACATGACATTTTCTTCTTATGCACAACTTTTTCAATTATTAAGAAGCATGAAAGTGAAAATGTTTTCCAATTTTACGCTCGTTTTTCCAACTTTTACAATCGAATTCCTTACAAAGTAAGGCTCGACGAAAATGCTGCTTTGATTTATTATCTTGAGACATTTGATGGTATTTTTGGTGTTTTTCTCAAGAATGAAGACCCTCAAAATATGGAGGAGGCGCAAGTTGCCGCTATCAAGTTAGAGAGAAATTACCTTGCAGCTTGTGAACTCCCTCTAATCCATGTCCTAGACCAACTAGTGAAGGTAAGTGCACTCGATGATCTTCGACCATTGGTTGTTACAAAAGTGCAAGAATTCTGTGTTATTGAAGATGAACCACAACTTGCACTGTATCAAGTTCCTAAAGATGAACATGAGGGTGATAGCCTAATTTTAGATGTTCCAGAACCAATAGTTGCACCATTTGAGTCACATGCAACTCCGAGAAGATAAAGGTGAAGATTTGAATACTCAGGAGTGTTCATTGGTTCCTCTCATTAGTGAAGATGAAAATTTTCAAAATGATGAGGAGGAACCACAGGTTAACCAAGTAGAGATAAGTCAACAGGGGATTTCATCTGTGCCCATCCTAGTAGAGGCTTCATCCTTGCCTATCACAACAGTGGTTCAAGAACAACTTGATCTGATACCATTAGAGCATGAGGAGCCACTTTTGATTCAACCAAAGGATGATGTCCCTTACACTTTGCCTATGATTCTGCATCTCGAGGTTATTCTTTAGGATCCTGAGATTGATCAGAGATTGGATATTAGAGTTCATCATGACCCAATCAAGCTCATAATGATGGAGGTATTTCAACAGGTAGATGCAAAGAGTTTTGGCTCTCATGCATTCATGCTTGTTACTGTTGAAATACCATGTTCTAAGTCCCAACCAACCTTCGATCAACCAACAACCATCAACTATGCCTTCACTATCAAGGCGATTTTGGGTCATATGAGATTTCATGGTTGGTCCCCTTGGAAGGTTGACTGTGTTGACCTTTCTCGTTAGATTGATCATCTGGCTCCATGGTTACATTTAATCATGGCAACTTTGAGGTAAAACTTTTGGGTTTAGGGTAGTTGTTTTTCCTTTCAACATTGTATTTCCATGTCTTTCCTTCTTGCTGATTTTTTATAGTTTTAGGACAACAATCTACATTTCCCTTGCAGTGTCTTTTCGCTTCGGTATTTTACTTCAGTCTTTGCTCAAGTGTCGTTGATTTTTTCCTAGTTATATCAGCATGTGGTCACGTCTTGTGTGTCTTTCCTTTCATAAATAAATGGCTTATATCAACATGTGGTTGCGTCTTGTGTGTCTTTCCTTTCATAAATAAATGGCTGTCCACTAGTGATTTTTCTGGGTCAAAATTTGAATGTCTATCTTACAGCATGCCATACCTTTGTGACTATCATTAGAGTGAGCCTGGATGGGGGTCCTGTTTGTCATTGTTCTCAAAGCATTGAGCCTTTAGGATGGATAGTTTGAGGAGACATAGGAGAGTCTTGAGTCATCTTATGTTTTGTCTCCTCATCTCTTATCATTGAGTCCTTTGCTTTGAGTCAGTTTTCCTCCCATCCAACATAGAGATATGGTACTTGGTTCTTTCATCTTGATCTTCTTGAGTTATCACTTCGTGCTGAGGGAGAGAGACATCATTGCTCTTCTTTTCAGCAGGTCATCCTGTATCGACTTCGACGCATTATCTACAAATGACCCAGAAGTAGAGCAGTCGTTAGCCTCATTGGTGGTTATCTCGCATCCAACAAGTCTGAGTATCATTGGGCCTTGATTGGGTGATTCTTGTCATTGTTCTACTTTAGAACATCTTTCACAATGATAGGTTGTGCTCGTACCTTAGGACCCATTGTCATTATTGGCGGTGTTCCTTCGCACTTGACATGTGTTTTCATTATTGGCATCTGATTAAGTGATTCTCTCCCTTGTGTCGACATCAACACATTTACCACGGTGAGGAGTGTACATATTGAGTGGTAGAAGGTAGTGGATTTGCATGAGACCCCTTGGGTTTCAGTTTTCAGTGGGATGTTTATATACTTTGACTCCATGGCCCATTGGACAAGCTTCAACATGCAGGGTTTTCTTGATAAGCTTACAGGGCCTTTTCTCCTTCCACACAGTTACAGGGGTATTCTTGGTACACATTCCTCAGTTTTCAAAACATCATCAGTACATATTACAGAGTTATTACAGAGCAATATTGTTATAAACACAAAGATTCTTATGGTTCTCGACATCCCACAGGGGGATCCTATCCCCTTGAGTCGCCATTGTTAACCCCTAGATTTTCACCCTTGAAAATCTAGAGGGTTAAGAGCTAGCATGCATTCCTTTGGTTGGCATTGTGAGTTTCACCCAGAGTTTAGCACTTGTGGTTAGCAGAGGTTGGTTCCCATCAAAGGCATGTATATGATTGATACATGGTCGTTTGGTTCAGAGTTAGGGTTGACGTTGTTTCCCATGCATTTTGATACATACGACAGGTGTGCTACTTTTTAGGAGACATGGTTTGAGTGGGTCACTTGACAGTTTGGAGCAGTTATGAGCATACATGGAAGTTCCTTGCATGATTCTAGGCCCGATAACACTTTTCTGGGCGACATGCAAGAACTTTCTATTTTAACAGTTTGAGCTCCAGACCCTAGATTTAGATTATGAGCACATATTATGGATCCTTGAGACATTTTGAGTCTTTTGGACCTCTTCTGGGATGATTCATCACAAATTTATTTTTTTAGCAGGTTGAGCACTAGGGCTCGCATGTCGATTCTGATTGCGGATTCAGATTCCTTGCGAAAAATGGAATCCAACGAGTATAATATCATGGAAATGCAAGGACTTTCTATTTTTAGCAGTAGACACATGATGATGGTCTCCTAGTCATCATGAGCATTTGGGGAAAGTTTGAGTTAGTTTAGACAAGTTTTGAATTTTTGGGACCGGATGGCTATTTTTGGAAATTTATATTTTAGCAGTCATTGTCATCTACAGTAGTGCCAAGTGGCAAGATCATATTTCGACATGTGGCAGAGTATCAGGATGATGTGGCATCTATGTGGCATCTACATGGCATCATGGACCAAGGGTGCATTTTCCAAGGATTATGTATTAAATGAGAATTAATTAAGCTAAAGAGGTGGCACATGGGTGAGGTGGCATTTTTTTGGAGAAAGTTTAGCCACTCAAGGCTATTTTTTCTCAGTCTAGTCCTCTCACTTTCCATGCAATCGGTTTCTAAAAATTCTCCCTAAATTGCTTTTAAACGCAAAATTCCTAAATTTTAGGAAATCCCTAAAAAATAGGGAGAATTTTCCTTTAACTCATAACTCCCTCATCCCTTGTCCAAATTTAGCAATCTAACATACATTGCAAAGCTAAAATTATCCTCCATGCATCTTAGCGATTATTTAACTCACCATGTGCATACACTCTCACTCATAACTCACCCATGCACATTACTCACTCACACTTATAACCTCATGCACATTAATTCTTAAATTTCTCACTCACTTATTCCCTCATGCGCATTAACTCCTATTTTCTTCACACTCCTCTCCTATATATTGGATAGTCTTCATTGGTTATTGGCAGGATATTGTAGCAGCTAGCATAGTGTTCTTTCTCATTCCTCTCTCTTTCTCTCTTAGTCTAGTGACTCTTCTTTGAGCAAAGTGATCATTGTACCAGTTGTGGACTTGCCTATTGTGGTGTAGCCAACCCTCTTGCAAGCCTATCAATAAAGAATTCGAGTGTTTGTGTTCTAACCTTGTTTGTTGTCGGTATCTTGTGAAATTTGCAATCTGATTTGTCATTTTCTGAATTGTTCATTGTGATTTTATCAATCTTTTGAGTAGTTTACTGTTCTATTTCTATTCCATATTAATTGTGCTAACCCTGCAGGATCCCTCCAAGTGAAAAAATTATATTTTCCTATCGTTTTGGACAGTTTTGACACACTGTCCAAGGCAAACAGCTCGCTGTTTTTTTAGTTTAAACGCAGAAAATCAGTCTAAAAGGACAACAACAAGGTACCAAGGGTGCCTAGGGACACACCCCCCAAAGGCTAGCTAGCACTAGCCCAAATGGAGAGGGGTTTAGCCCGTGGCAATTTGGGGCTATTACACCTTTAATTAGCCATTTTTACACCGCTGTTATAATAGGTCTATCAGCTCAATTTGGAGGGTGGAAATTTGTGCTAACACTTCCCTAGACAAGGCACAATATCAACAAAAGAACCTACCTGAGGCTATGTTTCATGTGCAAAGCCGAAGGCATGAGGTTAGGCATATGAATATTGTAGTGGGAAAGAAGAGCCAGAGGTTGAGGAGGTGAAAGGGACTCGAATGATCCGTTTGAGGTGTACAACAGGGGATTCATGGATCTTGGTAGATGTGACAAGCCTCACACAGGTGAGGAAGTTAGGTTGCGGATTCCATTAAATGCTAGTGAGAATGCTAGGCAATGTGATTGGGTGGGGGGATTTAATCCCCCTCCTTTAAAATCTTCAATCACCATGTTCGTTGACTGCCTTTAAATGGTTTTCTTGCTAATCCTTTTGGTCATGAGATAGAATGTGAGGTTTTGTGAAGGTCCTCCTGAATCCGGAGAGTAAGCTCTCCTTCTGTCATTATTGTGCCTAAATTTGCCATGACGTCTGCCTCCAAGTTTGGATGACATTTCACATGAAATGGAGTGACGCTTCAGATGTGCTGTAACTAAGGGGAGACTCTTTAAAGAATTATGGCGATGATGGTCAAGGCAAAAGATCCATTAAGGATAGCTCAGATGATAATGTTGGAGTTGCCAATTATGATGACATTGGAGGCAGTTCTGTCATTTAGGAGTTTCGAGTCCTTGGAATGCCACTAGATCTTTGGCTTCAGTGTTGGTGGCATGCCTAATCCCGCAAGCATATGATAATTCTTGCCATCACCTGCCCCCCTGTACCTGCTGCCCCTAAATTAGTCTTATCTTTATAAATACATATAAGTGAAATTTTTGCTCCATGGTTCATGTTCATCTTTCATGGGACTCTTGGTGCTTCCCCTGCATGACTTATGATGTACAAAACAACCTTGAATATATTGGAATAAAACATGTTTAGTATTGTTCTGCACATATTATCTGTGTGAGAATTTCTTTAAGTTGAGACTCCAATCTTTCATTGATTCTTGTCAGATGTGCTTCTGTTGTAATTCTCCATTATATCTTCTCTAAGAGGACACTTGCTTTTTTTCTGTTTTTGTGTTTTGGAAGAATGCAACTTGTATTAAAAAAAATATAGTAGAGTGAAGAGTACAAGCAGGGCCATCTACTTGCTAAGAGTATGGCCTTCAGGTCAGATTGAGCTTCAATGGAACAACTTGAAGATGGGGGACTTTGAATTTGTGACAGCATCCTGTAAATCATTTTGGGCCTTGATATTTCAATAAAACTGGTGACCTACTTCCCCACAATTTGGCAGAGCAAATAGTTTGGCAAGTAATATCTTTGCAATGGCTAACCTTTTTTTATCTGCCATTATCTTTTAACTTATGTGAGTTTCATGCTTTTAATTTATTTGTGAATTGCTTTCAAGAAAGTTTGTAATCTAACTTGGGTTGTTTTAGGTGCACTAGTATCCACCGAGTTTCAGCTTACACAGTCTTCCTATTCTATTTATTTTTAAAATTATCCTATCTTCAGGGCTTGGTCCTTTTCATAAAACTACTTTTATTTCATGCTACAGGACTTATAAATTGCATCAGTGAGGACAGTCGGAGGATATCCAAGCCTCAAGTGCATGAACGTCGCAACCTGGCTTTAAATTGATGGGGTGGTTGAAGAGGTTTGGTTTGAATGCAGACATGGCTAAGATATTCAACGAATGGAGACTTGGTTAAATAGTTGGCTGTTAATGAGACAGGAAACTGAATGGGGAGAATGACCAGTGCAATCTCTTTCCCATCTTGGATGAGTTTGTAATTCAGGTGTCACGGGTGACATTTAAATTAGGAGCTAATCTTGCTGAACTATTCCATAACTTATCTGGAGATGCTGTGAAGCGTTATACAGAAATGCAGCTATATCACCATCCCTTTTCCCTAGACAGTCAGAAGGTGCGTCTTGCTTTGGAGGAGAAAGGCGTGGATTATTCGTCTCACCGATTAAATCCTCTGAAGGCCAGGAACCTAGATTTGGATTTTTTCCGCATGAATCCAAGTGGAAAAATTCCTGTATTTAAGAATGCAGAACTTGTTATTTTTGACACACTTTCCATCATTCAGTATGTTTGTCTTAACCATTCCCTTATCCGTTATGTTAATTCATTATAAATGAAATGCAAAAAGGTTGCTGGCACAGGAAGGAGAATTTATTTGCATTACCTAGTATAAACAAATCTTTTTGAATTTAAATCCAAGTGCAGGCATTTCGATTTTCTGCAAGACTATGCATGTTTTGCCTGTGATTATTTTTTTTTCTGTAGTTTGGATGCTGCCATTTTTCATGTTTGTGTATATTATTTTGTGATGATTCTTGTTTAATCTTATTCAATGATTTGAATTAAAGTTTTCAATTTGTGGATTATTTCAATTATTTTGAAACTCAGGTATATTGATAGCGTCAATGCACCGTTAGGGGGAGATGTTGTAGACCGTGAGAAAATGCTTGAGTGGATGAAGAAAATCGATGAATGGAATCCCAAGCTGTTCACTCTCATGCATGTTCCTAAGAAGTATATTCTATTCTTTACAAGATTCAAGAGACGAGTTGCAGTTACAAGAATGGCCGAGAGTCCCGATCTTGCTAGGAAGTATCATTCAAAGCTTCGTGATGCTTATGCAACAGAAGATCAATTGAAGGACCAGGATGCTTTGAATCAAAGCAAGGAACTGCTCATCAATCTTCTTGATGATGCCGACAATCAACTTGCAGAGTCCCCTTATTTATCAGGTGAAGAATTTTCTATGGCAGATGCAATGTTTGTTCCGATTTTAGCTCGTATTGAGGTGCTGAATAAGGGGGATGAGTATATTAGCTCAAGAACACATCTTTCAGATTATTGGAATCGTGTTAAGAAGCGCCCAAGCTATCGTGCAGTTATAGGCAAGTATTTCTCAGGATGGAGGAAATTTAGAACTTTGTACAGCACCTATAGTGTTGTTTGGATTAGAAACCTATTTAGAAGGTATTGAAATTGGACTTTGATATATTTCAAGGTCTGTATGTGTGCCAAAGTTCTTGATTATTTTTGTGTATATAACTCCAAACTAAGTTTATAAGAGTATTTTGCTTGTTAAGCAAGATATACTCACTCTATGAAGCCATATGTTTGGCTCTTTGTTTCAGGCTATTGCAACATGTATCTTCTGTTTTAATTATGTGACAGTGGTTGAATAAGATTATACCATGATTGTTAGCAGTAGTTGAATACGACTACCATGACCATTAGCAGTGTATTTGCAGGTAACGATATATGAACAGACTATGCATCCTCTTGTGCTTTGAGAATGTTAAAATTTTGAAGGATGTGTGCTGCTCTGTTAATTCATGCGATGGGAGATGATCGCTTGTTCATTTGTTTGTTATGACTCGAGGGCTCCCAGAGAGGCATTGACCTTGGTCTGATGCACAAAGATGTAAGGATTGGATTTTCATAATAGCTGAATAATCAGTCCGCTGCAGCATTTGAATTTCATGGTAGATGGTACTAGGCTAGTAATTATTTACTTACCAAGGATGCTTTTATTTGATTCCCAACAATCTTTGGTAGAGCGATCAATTATAACATCTTATTTAAATCCGTTTAAATCAAGGCACTGGAAACAAAATACAGATATAAAAAATATTTGGCACTTAAATTGAGGCAAGGTACTGGAAACGAAATACAGAATAAAAAACGTTTTGTCACTTAAATTGAGGCAAGGTACTGGAAACGAAATACAGAATAAAAAATGTTTTGCACTCAATTGATGTTCGGTATCACTGTCAGAGATTGGACGAATCCTTGGAACTATAAAAATATGGTTGGAGATTTGTGACGACTGTCACAAACCTTTGCTTCGATGTGTTTGTTATTGCTTTATTTGTAACTTAGTGTTCTCGAACTCTTCTTTCTTCTTTTGCTGTATTTGTTTTTAGTAGGCTGTTGCTGGTGCAAGTTTATTTTTTGGTTTCTTTCAAATATTTGTGTTATAACCTTTCTTGTACATTTTTGTCAATGTCACATTATTCCTGACTCGATATTTAACATGTCAACAACAGAAACTTGACATCGGATGCATCTTATGTTAACCTATACTTAACAATAATTGTGGTGTGCCATTGTCAAGCCCACAATTTTACAGGGTTTAAGGACTGTTGGGGACTGAATTTGTTGCCTATAGGTTGGACTTTGTCTGGCAGAGGTCACACTGCCATGCTTTGCCTTGCTTCATGTTTCAAGTTGACACCGCATATTACTTACCTTTTGGAGGGGCTTAGGCCAGGGTATTATGGTTCGATACTAATTTCAGGACAACCTCATCTCTTTTTGAACAAGCTTTCTCTTTTCATGATTGAGGCTAACATGCCCAGATTTAACATTACGGGGGGATCCATTAGTGCAATTCAATTCAGTGACTCTTCTGCTAAGCAGCCGCGAGTGGGGGGTATCTATTCCACCATCGCCTAGGACTTGCACCTAACCTCAACCATTGTTGTGTGTGCTGGCACACATCCACAAGCATGACCACAAGTACTAGCATGACTTGAATCCTAGTGGGGCTATATTAGCTAGTCATTTTCATTGACCAGGCAATCTGCTTTTGACAAGACGGCCTCATTTTGATAGAGTGATCAAAACAATAGAGTGTAATACCCCTAGACCGAATCCCAATTGTAAATGTACATATACGCTGGTGAGCTAAGATACTTTGGGCTAGCGTGCCTTAGTATATAAGTTTTGAGGTCGGAGTGCTTGTGTGATTAATAGGCTGGAAAGCCTGGATGCTAAAAGCCCAACGAGCCTACTGGAAAGCCTGGATGCTAAAAGTCCAACGAGCCTATCATTGTAATATGTAATCACACTCGGATTATTAATAAAAATACATCATCGCTGCAGACCAAGTCAGACGAAAGAGTATGGGGGGCTAGAACTCCACACTAAAGGAAAAGGGGGCTAAGAGTCTAGGAAGAGGGGCTAAGCCAATGGAGCTTAAGCCCTAAGGAATATTATATTAATATTTCCTAAAGTCTAAGTTATGTGATATCTTATCCTAAGTTCTTAGGATGGGGAACGTATAAACAAGTGAAGGAAGGAAGTTCCCAACATGACAAGTGTCAAGTCGGGAACATGCATACATAAAGTGAGAACTTAGCACATTTTTCTATCTCTCTCATTATCCAGGAATAATTCTCGCTATTCCTTGGACCATTCGTACTCCCCTTGCCATTCATCTTTGGTACTGTACTTTGGGGAGCTTGGAGTGGATTTTAATCAATAAATTTGGTTAGTTTGAAGAGAAGTGGGTTGTCCGGCCCATGTGCATTTTGAAGAAACGAGTTCTCAAGCCCATGTGCATTATGAAGAAGTAGGTTGCCAAGCCCGTGAGCATTCTCTCCAGGTGAGAGAACTGTAGGGAATTGTTTTCCCTATGCGTTGGGCAATAGCTATAGGGCTCTGAGAATTTCTGTCTGGCTTGTTGTTGAAGCCCCAGAAGAAAAGTGGGACAACCAAAGGATTGTTGAGCAGAGAAGGGGTACACTTCTTGAGGTGGGACAAACTATGAGAAATGAGAGTTGTAGGCTAGTTTCAATAGTTGGCACTGTGACCTGAGTTTTATTGTGCTAGATAGACCTTAGCCTGGCCTAGGAAGCTTTTTCGGTGGAGTTTCTAGCCTTAGTTCGGGGGTGACTTGATGTTGAGAGTTCATGAGCAACAAAGTTTATGACTAGGAGGAAAGTTTGAGGTCTGCACACAATTGGTGGAATTATTAAAAAGAAAAGTGTCATTGTATACGTGTTTTATGCTATTAATGTGTGAATGCTTACGTAAAGCTCTGTATTGTTTTACTATACATGTTTATGCATGAATTGTATGTTGTTTGTCTTGCATAATCGTTGCATATGCAGAGCATGTCATTAATTAAATGGTAGGTACCATAGACAAAAAATTTGTGTGGCATGGCCCTGCTTGGGCTGGGGTTGTTACAATGTGGTATCAGAGCTAAGAGTATAGATAACGGGACCCAACTAGGTGGCTAGGTACGTTACAATGTGGTATCAATACTGAGCCTGCATGGACCAACTAGCAGAATGTTGAAGATAAAAAAAAATTGCAGAAATTTAATTTTCAAAGTATATCTACAATTTGTTAGATGAAATTACTACTGTGAAATTGGGAAGAATTCTTGGGAAATTTCACAATTGAAGGAATCGACCCAAGGATTAAAAAAAATCCCCAATTTTTAATTTCGGATTGTGCATCTTCGACGCGTAATTGGTTGAAATCCAGAATTTACAGAGGCAATCATGGTGGAATTGGTGAGAAGCCCAATTTTTGTGATGCAATCCATGGATAATTCGACATGAATTGTTGAATTACATGTACCAAGATCGAATTGATGCGCACATGGCTGAAATTGGTCATAAAAAGCTTGATTTCAGAACTTCCATGGTAGCCTGTGCAAAAATTAAGAATTATGCCATTTTGAAAATTGGAAAAATTTGGATATTTTTCTATATAATGACATCAACATGACGTGGAGGCCATGTGTCAGTTGACGTGGCATAAGAGTGACGTGTACTGTCACGGTGACAGATATGCGGTGGTCGATGTGGACAGTGGCAGGTGATGTGGAATCGCAGTGGTGGGGCATTTGCCTATTCTGTAGAACCTTGACTTTAGACCTGCGATTAGATTACAAGAATTGACCAACTGTTAAGACATTGCGGAGCACAGTGAGATCTCCAAAATTGAGTAAGTGTCAAGACATCACAGAGCGCGATGAATGATATGAATTTGTCTAAGTATGAGGAATCGGTCGGACGGATGGAGTTGCAGATATAGACAAGTGAATCAAGCAAATGCCTTAGACCCGCAATGAAATACTTGGAAAATTTTCTAAATATGGGTGCGAAAAGAAGGTGGTAGAACGTGAAGGTGTATTTTGTAGGCCGCAGAAAAGTAACAAGAATAAAGAATAGAGAATGGGTTATGAACTCGTGACAAACCTAAAGAACTTTCTAAGTTTGGGTGAAATGTTTTGGACTACTAGGATTGAATCAGAGTCCAAATCGAACAATTGTTGAGTATCAAGGTCGTGTCGAGCGCTCCTGTGGAAAATGATAACAAATCAACGATCAAGATTAAATTCGAAGGAATGATCGGATGGCCATTAAGCATTGAAGCTATGTTGCATGTGCTAATGGATATCCTCTCTTGGATGATATTATTTTCCTTTCCCGTGCCATCAATAACTTGATCCTCAAAACTTAGAATTGAGCAAGAGAACAATCATTGGAAGGGTCTTGGATAGAGGAGTACATGTATTCGCCCAGAAATGTAAATGGGGCAAAACAATTCACAAGAAATTAGAAATGATATTTCTGGTGCATTTAAAGGGTAGAATGGTGCATAAAATGATAGATTTGTTAAATTATTGTGGTCTAACAAATCCTATTGCATGCACATTTTTCATAACTAGGGGCACAGATAGAACCAAGAAGAATCCAACATAGAGATTAGAGATTGAAAGCATGGAAGATGCACATAGAATCTACAACTGTGAAGATGAAGTCAGGGGGTTGGGTGTGAACATGGGTAATGCAAAAACAAAATCAAATGGGCATGGAGAAAGAAAAGAAGTGAGCATGAATTTGGTGGAGACTATAAAGATTCTGCAAAGAAACGTGCAAAGATATAAGGCGGATAATGAGACTTATGAAAGCTAAGGAGTGACAATGGCTTCAACATCAAGATGTTGCAGAGCTTGGATATAATAGAAAATAAAATGGATAAGGAGATAGAATCCAACAAGTCCAGGAGTCATAGATCTCCTTCTAGAGGGGAAAAATATAGAAGCGTGGGTAAACATCATCATCACTCATCAAGACACTCAACTAGAAGGACATACATCGGTCCAAGAATATCTCCTGTCAAAAAACATAAGAGGAGGTATGGGGTGGATGAATCATAGTTCAGATCGAACAGTTGTTGAGTATCAAGGTTATGTCGAGCATTCATGTGGCCAACGATAACATACCAACGGTCAAGATTAAATCTGAAGGAATGATCAGACGATCGCTGAGCATTGAAACTATGTTGCATGTGCTAATGGGTATCCTCTCTTAAATGATATTATTTTCCTTGTCCGTGCCATCAATAACTTTCTGCTCAAAACTTAGAATTGAGCAAGAGAAAAGCCATTGGAAGGGTCTTGGATAGAAAAGTCCATGTATTTGCCTAGAAATGTAAATGGGGCAGTAAAATTCACAAGAAATCATAAATGGTATTTCTGGTGCATTTAAAGGGAAGAATGGTGCATAAAATGATAGATTTGTTAAATTATCATGGTTTAACAAATCTTCTTGCATGCACATTTTGCAAAACTAAGGGCATAGATAGAACCAAGAAGAATCCAACAGAGAGATTATAGACCGGAAGCATGGAAGATGTACAAATAATCTACAACTGTCAAGATGAAGTCAGGGGGTTGGGTGTGAGCATGGGTAATGCAGAGACATAATCCAATGGGCATGGAGAAGGAAAAGAGGTGAGCATGAATTTGGTGGACACTATAAAGAGTCTGCAAAGAGACGTGCAAAGCTATAAGGAGGATAATGAGATACTTATGAAGGCTAAGGAGCATCAATATGGCTTCAACATCAAGATGTTGCAGAGTTTTGATAAAATATAAAAGAAAATGGATAGGAGACATAATCCAGCAAGTCCATGAGTCATAGATCTCCTGCCAGAGGGGAAAAATCTAGAATCACGTGTAAACATCATCATCACTCACCAAGGCACTCAACTAGAAGGGCATACAACAGTCCAAGCATATCTCATGTCCGAAAGCATAAGAGGAGGCATGGGGTGGATGAACTACAATGAGAAATGAATAAGATTAAACCTCCTACCTTTGATGGTGAGCACAAGAAAGATGAAGATGCAAAAACTTGGTTGTTGGGGATGAGGAGATACTTTCAGTTGCACAATTATTCCTCATAGGCAAAAGGAAGAATTACCATTTACCAGCTAAAGGGAAAATCATCAATGTGGTCGGATCAACTTGTGCAAGTACATCACATCGATGAGAAGAAGATCACTTGGGTGCAATTCAAGAAGTAATTTCAAAAGAAATACTTGACCAAGCGTTATTATGATAGGAAAATGAAGGAGTTCTTTGAACTCAAACTTGAGAGTATGACCTTAGATGAGTATGAAGGGAGATTTTTAGAATTGTTGAAGTATGTTGACTTCATCAAGGATGAACATGTCAAGATTCAAAGGTTTATGAGTGGACTTCTATCAATAGTCAATGACAAGATATAGTATGATGATCCCAAGACGATGGATGAAGCAAGAAGAGCCAAGTGCTTCTCTGATTAGCATAGAGGAAGATCAACTTTCCAAAAGGTTTGGGAAGATAAGAAGAAGGGTAAGACAAAGTAGAGGAAGAAGGGGAACAAGTCACCATTATTCAGAAATAATTATCAGGGGTTGCGAACTCAAAATGAGCTCAGAATGTCAGAAACTTTGAGAAAGAGGCCAAAGCAACAGTCTATTAAATGTGGGGGTTGTGAGGGAGATCACATGCATAGAGATTTCCTTCATAGAGGTGGAAAAGTTTGGATTGTTCACAATGTACAACAAGATGATACAGTGGAGGACATGGGTAGAAGCATGCCAATGATCTATGTAGCCCTGGACAACAAATAAGCTAAATTTCAGTCTCACATGATCGAAGTGGAAGGTAAGATCAATGATCAACCTATTGTTATTTTAATTGATTCGGGATCTATTCATAGTTATATAGATCTTAAGTTGGTGGAAATATTTTATTTGCTAAGAAGCAAGCTTGAGAAATCTTGGTTAGCTCAGTTAGCTACAAAAGCTAAAAGAAGAATTAATGAGATGGTGAAGGAAAATCCAATGGACATGAATGGATTGAGCACAAAAGACATATTTGAATATCATACCTTTGGGTTCATATGATTGCTTAATTGGTATGGATTGGCTGGACAAACATCATGTTGTCCTAGATTGTTATAACACAGCATTTACTTGCTTGGATGAAGAAGGAAACTTAAGGATAGTTGAAGGTATTCCAAGAGAAGTAACCATCATACACATTTCAACGTTGCAGCTGAAGAAAAGCTTAAGGAAAGGATGTTAAATATTTACAGCTCATATGGAAGAGAGACCTAAGGACAAAGTGTCAAATATTGAAGACTATGCAATCCTAAAAGAATTTGAATATGTATTTAAAGAAATACTAGGGTTACCACCGAAGAGAGATATTAATTTGTCTATTAATTTAATCCCTAGAGTAGCCCCAGTATCTAAAACTCCTTATAGGATGAGCATGCCAACACTGAAGGAATTACAAATGCAGCTTGAGGAGCTTTTGAAAAAGGGGTATATATGCCCAAGTGTGTCACCTTGGGGTGCCCCAGTATTATTTGTGAAAAATAAGGATGGAACGTTGAGGCTTTGCATTGACTTTAGACAATTGAATAAGGTGACGGTGAAGAACAAGTATCATTTGCCAAGAATAAATGATCTTTTTTATTAGTTGAAGGATGCAAAGATATTTTCCAAGATTGACCTTAGGTCAGGCTATCATTGAGTAAGAATTAAATAAGAAGATATCAACAAGACCGCTTTTAGGATGAGGTATGGCCATTATGAGTTTACAATGGTGTCATTTGGGTTGTTATGCACCAATTGTCTTTATGTGTTTGATAAATGGTATTTTAAAAAATTGCTTGGATAAGTTTGTTATTGTCTTCTTGGATGATATTCTTATATATTGTAATTCTGAAGAAGAGCATGAACAACACTTGAGGATGGTGCTACAAGTATTGAGGGGGCATCAACTCTATGCCAAGCCGAGCAAGTGTTGATTTTATCAAAGACAAATACATTATTTGGGCCATATCATCTCAGAGGAAGGGATAACAGTAGATCCTGAGAAGATAAAATCCATTGAGGGATGGTCAACACCAAAGAATGTCTTAGAGGTGAGGTCATTCACAGGGCTTGCAGGCTACTATAGAAGATTTATTGAAGGTTTCTCAAAGATTGGACACCCGATCACTTCTTTGTAAGAGAAGGGTGTGATATTTGAATGAATTGTTGATTGTGAAAGATGTTTTCAGCACTTGAAATGTTTATTGAAAAGTGCACCAATATTAAGGATTGTTGATTCGAATGAAGATTTTGTCATGTGCATTGATGCATGCAGGAAAGGACTTGGTGGAATCCTTAGTCAAAATGGGTAAGTGATATATTACGAGTCAAGAAAATTAAAATAACATGAGAGACACTATGCCACTCATGATTTAGACTTAATAGTCATAGTGCATGCCTTGAAGATGTGAAGACACTACCTCATGGGAAAATGATTTGAGTTGAAGACAAAACATAGTGGTCTGAAATATTTATTCGTACAACCAAATTTAAATGTCAGACAAATTAGATGGCTATAATTCCTCAGTGAATATGACTTTGATATAAAACATATCAAAGGGAAATAAAACAAGTTGGTTGATGCATTCAGCAGGAGGGTGTATGAGATGGATGCTACAACCATTAGCATGTATAAATCTGATTTAAAAGACAAAATTTTGGAAGCTGCAAAATTAGATCAACATTATATGGAAACAAAAGTTAATTACAACAAGGTAATAATCAACATAAAATGCAAGATTATGAGCTAAAAGAGGATGGAATCTTCATGTACAGGAGCAGAGTTTATGTGTCTAATTCTCAGGAATTGAAAAATATGGTGTTGAGAGAGATGCATGATATGTCTTATGTTGGGCACCCAGGTTACCAAAAAACAATTGTCGCTATCAAAGGCCAATATTTTTGGCCAGGTATGAAGAAAGAGGTGGTTGATTCTATCGCTAGATGTCTGGAATGTCAGAAGTTCAAAGTTGAACGCAGACATCCAACTGGTTTGCGACAACCATTTCTCATTTCTGAGTGGAAATGAGAAGTGGCGACAATTGATTTCATCACCAAGCTGCCCAGAACAATAAAACAACATGATTTCATCATGGTGGTAGTGGATAAACTCACTAAAGAGCTCATTTTATTCCAGTGAAACTCACTAAAGATGCTCATTTTATTCTAGTGAAACTCACTCACAAAGGCATCTAACATTGTAGATATTTATATGAAGGAAATTGTCAGACTTCATGGTGTGCCTAAGTCAATTGTTTCCGATAGAGATCCCAAGTTTACTTTTGGAAGGGATAATTTAAAGGATTTGGGACAAGTCTGAACTTTAGCACAACCTATCATCCAGAGTCATATGAGTAAACAGAGAGGATCAATCAAGTGATTGAAGATATGATAAGGATGTATGTGATGGATAAATAATCAAAATGAGAAGATTATTTATATTTAGTTGAGTTTACTTATAATAATGGGTATCATACATCTTTAAAGACGACTTCATTTGAAGCATTATATGGTAGAAAGTGAAATACACCAGTGAGTCGGGACAACCCAATAGACAGAGCGATGCTTGGGCCAGAATTGCTCAGGGAAATTAAAGAACAGATGGTGAAAACAAAATAGAATTTAAAAGTTGCCCAAGACAAACATAAAATCTATGAAGATAAGGGCAGGACTCACAAAGAGTTTAAAGTGAGTGACCATGTGACTTGAAAGTGAAGGCCAAGAGAAGTTCCCTGAAGTTGGGAAACTGTTCAAAACTTGCAGCAAGATATTGTGGACCCTTCAAAATTCTGGAGAGGATTGGTCTTGTTGCATACATGTTTGCACTTTCTGCATCCATGTGCATTCATAATGCATTCCATGTGTCTTTGCTTAAAAAATATGTGTCTGATGCTAATCATGTAATTGATTGGAATGTGATTCAGGTGGAACAAGAAGGATACTTTTGAGTTCAACTCCTGTGCATATTGGATTGGAAGGTCAAATTGCTCCAGAATCGAGCAATAGGAGTGGTAAAGGTCCAATGGACCTGTTACGATCCCGAAGACACAACATGGGAGCATGAGGTTGCCATGCGGGAGGAGTACCTGCATCTTTTTTGAAGATTTTAGATTGTACGTGTATGTAGTGCACCGAGGACTTGCATAAATAAGGGGGAGGAGAATGTAATACCCCTAGGTTGAACCCCAATTGTAAATGTACATATAGGCTGGTGAGCTAGGATAATTTGGGCCAGAGTGCCTTTGTATATAAGTTTTGAGGCTAGAGTTCATGTGTGATTAATACATTGGAAAGCTTGGATGCTAAAAGGCCAAGGAGCCTATCATTGTAATATGTAATCACACTCGAATTATTAATAAAAATACATCACTGCTGTAGACCAAGTCAGATGAAAGAGTATGGAGGGATAGAACTCCACACTAGAGGGAAAGGGAGATAAGAGTCTAGGAAGAGGGCTAAGCCAAGGGAGCTTAAGCCCAAGGGAATAATATATTAATATTTCCTAAAGTTCAAGTTATGTGATATATTATCTTAAGTTCTTAGGATGGGGAACGTATCAACAAGTGGGGGAAGGAAATTCCCAACGTGACAAGTGTAAAGTTGGGAACATGCATACATAAAGTGAGAACTTAGTACATTTTTTTGTCACTCTCTCATTATCCATGAATAATTATCACTATTTCTTGGACCATCCGTACTCCTCTTTCCATCCATATTTGGTACTGTACTTTGGGGAGATTGGAGTGGATTGTAATTAGTAAATATAGTTAGTTTGAAGAGAAGAAGTGGGTTGTCAGGCCCGTGTGCATTCTGAATAAGCGGGTTGTCAAGCCTATGTGCATTTTGAATAAGCGGGTTGTCAGGCCCGTGAGCATTCTCTCCAGGTGAGAGAATTGCTGGAAATTGTTTTCCCTATCCGTTGGGAAACAACTACATGGATCTGAGACTTTCTATCTGGCCTATTATTGAAGCCCCGAAAGGGAAGTGGACATCCGAAGGACTGTTGAGCAGAGAAAGGGTACACTTCCTAGGGTGGGAAAGGCTGTGGACACTTCTTGGGGTGGGACAGATTGTGGGAAATGAAAATTTGTAGGCTAGTTGCAATAGTTGGCACCGTGACCTAAGTTTTATTGTGCTGGATAGACCTTAGCCTAGCCTAGGAAGCTTTCGCGGTGGAGTTTCTAGCCTCAACTTGGGGGTGACCTGCTGTTGGGAATTTATGAGCAACAAAGTATATGGCTGAGAGGAAAGTCCGAGGTCTGCACACAATTGGTGGAATCATTAAAAAGATAAGTTTCATTGTATATGTGTTTTATGCTATTACTGTGTGAACGCTTATGTAAAACTCTGTATTGTTTTACTATACATGTTTATGCATGAATTGTATGTTGTTTGCCTTGCATAATCACTGCATATGCAAAACATTCCATTAATTAAATGGTATCAGAGATGAATTTTTTTTGTGGCATGGCCCAACTTGGGTTGGGGTTGTTACAATGTGGTATTAGAGCTAGGAGTAGAGATAACGAAACCCATGTAGCCATTTTCTCTTAATAGATGCTAGACAAAATTGTGTTTTACATGCATTTCTAGTTTTCTAACAATTGGAATATTTATGAATCATTTCTCTATTGTTGGTGAGTGGTCTTTTGATGATAGTGTCTCGAAGGAGAGACAAAGGATATTGAATATTTCAAAGAGCTCCGATGTGATTTTAGATCGAGAAGAGATTTAACAACAGGTTTGAAGTTATTTCTCTCATCATGACATTCAATATTTTTGGGTTTAGTGGAATTCGCAAGGCCTCGAGGCTACGAGATTTTGTGCTTTCCATAAGAGTGCATGGTGTTGTTTAAATGGTCACTAATGCCTTGAAATTGTGTTTTTGGCAATCATGCAAGGCTTTGTCCAATATCCCAAGGCGATACACAAGGTAATAAAATCCCTCCTAATGAATTTCTTGTTGATGTTAAATATTTTTAACACTATTTGGTATGTGAAGATATGAAAAATAACACATTGTTAGATTATTTCATGGCTTGTGATTAAATCCTTGGCCAAGGAAGCATGGGGATTGCATGGATGGATCTACACGATCATATGTAGCTTGACTAGTTTTTTTTAATTAATTTTTCAATTTTCAATTTTCTTTTGAAGAGGAGAATCAACGTCATGAAGTGATATCCCTCACCCTTAGATGATTCAGAACACCTTCCTTGTTTTTGTTGATTGACATGAATATATATGGGTTAGAGAAGCAACCTCTAAGCTATATTGCCCAATATGGTTGGAATTCTTAGGGCTCTCTATACAATTACGAGCTGTTCTAGAATGAATTTCAGCCTCAATTGATAACTTCATCTGCCATGAGCCAATGTGGTCCTATAACTTTCACACTAAAAAAAGGGCTTGTCTTGGGGTTGATATTTCCCCATGAAAGAGAGAAGAAGAGACATGGATTTTAACATTGAAGTGATATCCCTCAACCCTTAGATGATTGAGAACACCTTCGTTGTTTTCGTTGATTGGCATGAATAAATTCCTTGTTAGGGATTAAACCTCCAATCTATATTTCCCAATATGGTTGGAATTCTTAGGGCTCCCTATAGAATTCGGGGCTTTTCTAGAATGGATTTCAGCCTCAATTGACAACTTCATCTGCCACGAGCCAATGTGGTTCTTTAACTCACACCCTCAAAAAAGGGTTTGTCTTACGGTTGATATTTCCCAATGAAAGAGAGAAGAAGAGACATGGACTTTAACATTGAAGGTTCCCAATGAATGTAGTATCATGGAACATATAGGTGTCC
>ML790578.1:483183-509921 GCA_009831015.1 Picea engelmannii | reverse complement strand
GATACCATATGTTAAGAACCAAACATCAATATAGCATATAAAAACCTCAGAAAAAGTACTCAACGCCTTGAAAAAGAGATAATTTCAGATAATAATCCTCTTCAAGGGGGCAACCTCCTTTTACCCCACTTAAATGTTCAAGTCCAAGATGATTCAAAATGAAAGTGTCTCCTTGGTATATATAGGAGACTAGGAGGTATAATTACAAATAATGGCCTAAAGCCGACATAATTAAAATAACATTACTAATATAAATTACAACTAATGACCTAAAGCTGACATAAATAAAATAGCATTACTAATCTAATATGCCCCAATTAAGGGGTAATGAGCCAATATTAGGGCTTAACAGAATCAAACTTTCCCTGACCAACCCTTTGTCCAACAACTCCTGGACCTGCTTCTTAACCTCTTCATTTTCCTACGGCGTCAACCTATACACGGCTTTATTCAGCAAACTTTCTCCCGGTATGAGGTCTATATGATGACTCACACTCCTCATCGGTGGAAACGAATGAGGTAATTCGTCCACTATGATGTCAGTGAACTCTTCCAGCAGTTCCTGAACTTCATCTGGTAGATCATCCACTCTTGTTCTAGTCAGAACAATCCTCGGATTTCTGACAACAAAGAATTGTGGATCTTCATTCTTCTTCCCCTCTATAAGAAGTTCCTTCCCACTCATGAGAAGTACTGTGTTGCTTACCTCTGGCTTCACCTCCTTATCGTTTATCGGAAGCAACCTATATGTCATCCCATTCTTCTCTAGTGTATATGTGTTCATTCTCCCGTCATGAACCACATTTATGTCATATTGCCATAGTCTACCCAGCAATAGATGACATACATCCATAGGAATGACATCACAGAGTACTTTATCGTTATACTCTCCTATTTTGTATTCAACTAAACACTGTTTAGTGACACATACCTGATGTCCCTTCTGTAGCCATGAAACCTTGTATGGATTCGGGTGATCAGTTGTCTCCAACTCCAGCTTTTCCACCATCTCAGTTGAAATGAGATTATCTATGCTACCATTGTCCACGATAACCTTGCACACCCTATCCTTGGTCTTGCAAGCTGTTATACACAGTCTATTCCTTTGAGCTGAGTCCTCCACCTCTTTCCCGGGTGTTAAGAGAACTTTACGCATCATCAGTGACCTTCCACCTTCTGTGTCTTCAGCCTCAACATCCTGTCTCTGTGCTTCTATGATGTGAGCTTCTCTAATGCCCTTCTTTTTCTCTGGAAACTCATATGACTTGTACCCATTCTTTCCACATGTAAAACATGTGATCACTCCACCTCGGCCTCTTCCTCTACCTCTGGTACGAGGAAAAGTATTTCCATCAACATATCCCCCACTCTGTTTTGTATGTTGTCCTCTCTGTTCACCATGTGGTTCCCTCTGTGAGGTCCCACCTCTTTCAACCTTACCCCGAGGTTTCTTCCATTCCTCCTTGGGCTTCTGATATTTCTCCTGGGCAACTACATTTCCCCTAGGGTGACTCCTACCTCACCCTCGCTGACCTTGCTTACGGTTCAGCTTCTCCTTAGATTTCAAAGCCATCTGATAAGCATCCTCCACAGTTCGGATGGTTACCATACTCAATTCATCCTAAATGTCGTATCTCAGACCATTCAGATACCTGGCAACCTTCTCATCATCGCTCTCCCGATGACCTGCCCTGATGTTTAGTCGATAGAATTCCTCAGTGTATTCTTTCACTATCATCAGTTTCTGTCTCAGGTTCTGCATCCTTCTGAATAGAGTAATTTGATAGTCTCTCGGGATGAACTTTGCGTTCATCTTTGCAATCATTCAATCCCAACTCTTGATCTTCTACTTACCTTTGCAGCGTCTGTCATCTTGTAGCTCATCCCACCACAATGATGCATGACCTTTCAAGCGTGTGACAACATGTCTGACCTTCTTATCCTCTTCGATATCCTCATAATCGAAGTAAGTGTCGAGAGCTCTAATCCAATCCAGTAGCTACCCGACATCCAGATTTCCCTCATAGACTGGAATGTCCATTTTCTCCTTTGCACCCATCCTAGCAATGGCTTTAATTAAGCATTCATTCACTGCATCCTCTACTGCAACTTCTTCGTCGCGTTCATCCTCTATCTCGCTGTCGGAATCACTCAGATCCCCTGCACCAGCTGTGCGTCTCTGCGTTGTCTCCATCTATTTGAGTCTTTCTCAGAGATCTCTCATCTATCTCTCCATTTCTGGATTTCCTGTCGGCCTGCCTCTTCTCCTCACCTCCCTATCTTCTGGATCAGGTGAGTGTCTCTCTCTTCTGGGCGGCATGGTAAAATTATCCTCCTTCTCTGCTACAGAAAGCAAAGTACAATTCCCAGCTCTCATACCAAACCTTACCTAGCCGCACTCCTTGGAGCACGCCCGCTCACATAGGATCTTCTTCTTCTTCTCAGCCTGAAGAACTCCAAGGTTCTTCTATTTCCCTATCGGGAAATATCTACCCACAGATTCTTTCGTGCAACTTCCCTCCTTCTACTTGTCGATAAATTGAAACTCGTGACTTCGCAAGTCTAGTGATCGAATGTTATGCTCTTGGATCTCCGAGATCCAATATGATTCAACGCTGACTTCACTCTTCTCATATCGGGATTCTGGCTCTATCGCGACTTCGCTACTTGCGACACCAACCACTTGGGTTTCCAACCCCCAATACCTAATGCACCGAAACATCGATGTCGGGACTTCAAACTTTGCGGGATTGTGAATCCAGATATCCAATGCTCGGGACTTTCACTTCGAAACCCCGATAACTTGCATCACCTGAAACATCACCAACTCCTGTGGCCCACACTATTTTCGCAACTGTCAGGATATCGCGTATCAAAATATCATGATTCCCGTGGCCAAATCTTTGATCCTTTTCTCGTGAGACCCCGATAGGCAATCTCGCGATGGATCCAACAACCCTAGCTGGCTTGGATAAATGGCTCGACCCTTCCTGAGCTTTGAACCTCCTTCACGCTTGCACTGCAACCTTCCTGCAACTCCGAGAGATCCAACGACCCACGAATCTTCACGAAATCTCCTCGGAGGATTTTGACCGTCCGTCCCTTCCAAATGAAATCCACGAAATGATGAGATGCTCTCCCTTAGAAGTTTTCACCCTGTGCACAAACCTGCGACGCTCCTTGCAAGTCTTCCAGGCACGACTTTGTCTATACCGTCCTTCGACGAACTCAAAGGCCTATCCTTCCTGAGCTTTTCTCAAAACTTTCGAGTCCCTTCAGGAAACTCTTGCCCGCACTCCTTGTGGAAAATCTTCAACCTCAACTGAGTGTTGAAGTCCCTCGACTCTGCGCACACTTGCAACAACAGTCTTAATTCCCTTTGCTTAGAATTGCAACTCTGAGACTTCGTCTAGCCTGCGCACGCCTTGCACGGCTCCGGTGCCAAATCTGCACTCCTGGGAACTTAGAAAAAAAGTTATCTCTAATTGAACCCTTCTGTCAACGCACTCCTTGCGGACAATTCAACTGCACTCCTTGCATGAATTCTCTGGTTCAAGATAGAGAAACAATTGAAACTAACTCCTTGTCCCCTTCAGATTTTAATTCAACCATGAAATCACATACACAGTATATAAAAGTGAATGTATATCAGGAAGCAAACATCCATGAGCATAACATAAATACACAGAGAAACAACACAAACCATGAATTTGAATCAAAGATTTCTTCTATTAATTCAAATGTCTGTACATGGGTGTTCTTCATACAGTTCTCTGCATGCTCTTTTCTCTTCTGAATGCTCTCAATAATGTTACAATGTACAAAGGAGGGTGTCTATATCTTGTTTCCCTCTTGCGCTCTAAATCTATCAAATATAAAATTAAATTCTTATCTACCAACATTAACTATATTAAATGCCGACTATCTACTAAGGACGAGAGCTATCCGCTCAAGGTCCATTTTACAATATACAAGTGTGCCATCTCTTAAATGACTCATTTAAGGTCATGCACAACTTCCAAGTGTTTTCAAAAACTTGTGCTAGCTCGTCTAGCATTCCTCCACTTCCGCGTTGGCTCGCTTGATGCGTTGGCGATGCTCCTGCATCACATCCCCACACTTCATATGTCAAAATGATAATAGGGGGTTATTTGGATGCCTACCCCAAGATTCTAACTTAAAATACAAAATCATTTTGAGCCCCTCTCGTGGAGGTTAAAATGAGTTGTTCGAAATTTGATTTTATGATGAAATAGGCTGGAAGACTGGGGTCATGAACCAATCTTGTTTATTAAAATGGGGTGTTTTGAAAAAAATTATGAAGGTGTCTTAAGACATTCTGATTATCCTAGATCACTTTTGGGTGTAGGGAGAAGAACATACTTCAACTTCAACCATCCAATGAGAATTTCGTGTGTGTTTAAGTGCTCTTGTCTGCAAGAAGTGATAGTGTCAAAAATGATTTTAATAAGTTATAATGAAAGATTTTAAGATGTGGACATCATTTGGTCCATTATAAATCTTGATTAATCTAACTTACCAAATGTGTTTAGATAATTCTTGGGTAATTAAAAATCCATAGATCACTAGAAATGTGGACATATGGGTCCTTACTTGGTCCTTTAAATTTTTGAGTTGTTGTCTAATATAAGAAAATTGAAACTTTTCCTAGACTCCAAATCATATGGACATTGGATCCTTACTTGATCCTTTTAAATTCCTAGGTTGTTTTGATTTATTGACAAAAAGTTTTAAACTATCCTAATTTTGCAAGCATGTGGGCATGTATGGGCCCTTTACAACTTTAAGATTAATTTCAGTTTATCAAAGAAAACTAAGATGTACCATCGGGGGATTTGGCCTCTCCTAAATGGTGATTTGATAGAGAGAGATGGAACTTATTTATCCACCCTTGTTCTGATTTCCCTAGATCACTCAAAGGTGCAAGGGAAAGAGCATACTTAAGGATGTCGAAATTGGTTCCTAGTCCCAAGTGATTAATGGTTATGAAAGATTTTCTTTTAACTAAGAATTCAAATGCTCAAATTGGCCATCCATGTGGAAATTAAAATGAATCTTCAGTTGTGGTTCTTTTTAGTCCTTTTAGTGCCTTTTGATGGACGTTTATGACACACTGTCAACGGGAAGGGAAGATCTGGATTGGGGTTTTCTAATTAACCCAAGCCATTTGGTATAATCTACCCTGGTGGGTTTTATGGCTCTGTTAGCCAACTAAGATCCTAAAACAATTTAAAATATGTAAACTAACTAAAGGTACAACTCTATCAATCAACACATTAATTACAAATGCTTAACTAACAGTGTTCATGTACAAAGGCTATATACAATTTACAAGGTTTAAGCAAAGCCTTTTGAGAATAATTGTTTTAAGATAATCAATCTGAAAAAAACGGTGAATAAACGGTGAATGAACAAGATTGTAAATGATATAACAAAAATATACAAAGAAAATTAATGTTTAAACAATGTAATCACTCTTCATTCGCAAATCAACAAATTAAATAAATAATAAACTAACTAACCTCTTGTTGATCAACAGTATTAAAATAGATTCATCTCTTTGTATTTGTATCGTCTCCTCTTAACCCGTGTCAAGTGTAAACCTATGACAAAGGAAAACATAATACTTCCTGAAGAAATTCACAGAAGTATTTTATATTCCATAACGAGTTTATGATGACAGAAAGACAAATGCTTATCTATCATGTGACTTTATAATAGCCAAAAAAATGAAAACGAAAGAAATTCCAACTCTTAGGAATGGTGTTACCAACTATCTAGTATCATATGTAAAATCAAAATACTAGAATAGATGATCAGTCACAGGTATAAACTAAACCAAAATATAATGGACAACATATAGAAAAGCATGATATAAAATATTATGTGCAAAAAAAACTAAAGCTAGCTCGATACATATAAAATTTCACACCTAGAAATTACATGAGAAGACAATGAAAAAACACTACATAGTCTACATAGGATGAAATACAAAGAGTAAACTGCTTTCCTATATAGTTTCAAAAAAATATGTCCATCATATGGTCTAGGAGGAATTGTCCTTCATCACTGGGAAACCATTGGTATTTAAACAATTTTATGATCTGTTCCCTCCTATCATGCAAGATAGAGGCAAATCTCTTAAAATAAGTTTTTAATAAAATAAAATAACAAAAAGATAATCTTGTTGGAGTCTTTTAATCAAAAATATTTATATTAATAAACATTGTTTTTCAAAATAGAAAATTAATAGTCCACTAAACGCTCAACCCATGACTCATTTCCTTAATCATAGCACATCCATCTATTGTTCACCTGAAACAATAAAAACAAAATCAAAATTACACAACAATCAAAACAAATAATTTCAAAAGACAAGATACATAATCTTTCGATTCTGTAGCTAGTCTAAAATAAAATTAAAATCAAAATGAATATACCTATTATTTATCCAAACATAATGAAATCATGAAATACAAAAAAACTATTTACCAATTCATAAATTCAAAAGAGAGGCATCAGACAGGTCTGAGTTTATAATGGTATTGAAATTGGTCGAATTTTTAATGACCACATTCCTAGATCGCTTAATACTCTTGTTGGCTCTGCGTGCGTTTGATCGAATGAAAACTATGAGCTCATCACTCTCCCTCTCAAGCACTGAACTCTAAGTGATTACTTGGTTCAATTGTTCTTGTAGGTAAGGAACATCTCAATAATACCTTTCAATCCAATTGAAACAATTCTCACAATGCACCGGTTTCATGCTTGGTAAAAACTGAGTCTGTTGTGTAGTGGGTATTTTATCCTGTTCCATGATTCGTTTTAGATCATGTTGAATGCATGAAAATCCTTGTTGTCTCTTTAAGAAAGGAGGCAGATTCGATATGAAATCAAACTATGGTGTGTCAGCATCGACATCGTCCTCATAAATCTGGCCATCGATATCATCCTTAGAAATCTGGTCATCGACCTCAATAACAGTGATAGGTTTTTCATGATCATGTTGTTGATTTCTTAGTGTTTTGTATATGAGTTGACCATGTATTTTATTTTTAAAATTGATGTCTAGACTTGATTTCAAGTTCATTTAAATCAACCTGAATTGGGTCAGGATTAGGAACAAAAAGGATTTTATCCTTCAAATCATCCAAATCCTCTTCTAAAGGTTTCCTGGGAATAAAATCACATCTCAGTTTCTTGCCTTTGGATGACTTATGAAAAACAACAAGGATTTTAGTTATAGACACATTGATTTCTTGCATATCAACATGTAGGTTTTCGAGAGAGGGGTTTGATCGACAAGGACTGGAGGGTTCATTAAAATGAAGAGGTGAGTCTATCAAGTTTTCAGGTAGGGCGAACCCATTTCTACCCATGAAATCTTGCCAACTATCCCCAACTTTAGAAAATTGTGAAATTACCAAAATTTGAATCAGGTCGTGATGGAACAAACTATATTGTGCATTTAGGTTTTGTCTTTGGTATAATTTGGCCATTTTCTACAAGCTCCTAAGTATATAGAATGGAATATTTAAACCAAAACCTAAAAATACCATCAATAAATGGATATGATTTAGGGAAACTAGTTCGTATCTACCCTCATAGGTGACAAACTGCTTAAGTATCAACAATAAGCCATGCCATCGTGGTTTAAATAAAACAATTGGTGTACCTTTTACACTGTAACGCAATTTCTTAGAAGCCATCAGTAGGTGCCAAGGGACACCTTCTAACTTGAGGTTTTTAAACCAGTGAGCTCCTTCTTGAGGTAATTTAGTAGCCTCTATGATTGTTTAGCCTTCATAAAGAGGTTGATGTGACTTCTCTAGTAGAGGATCGACATCATGACTATCATCTTGGTTGTCCTCATCAATTGGAGCAAATTTGTCTTGGATCAATTTATGTATATCATCTTCCTGATTTGAATCACCAACGTTTTCTCCATCCATATCATCATTAATAACTTGATCAATAGATTCAATATTCTGATCTCTATGTTCATCACCCTGTAAAGGAGTATTTCTTCTAGTACTTGGCAAATAAATCTTTGGAATTCGACATTTTGGGGGCATCGTCTATATATTTAAAAACAACATAGAAAAGTTAGTGTGTATAGAAAATATAAAAATCCCAATAAGAAATATTACTAAAATTCATGACATGATGATTATTATAGAGAATACATTAAATATTGAATCCTCTTACCAAGGGACAATATTCATAACCCCCTACAGCGTGCCCCTTCTCCCTACAATGTCTTTCAACTATTGTTATTAAAAGTATTTTTCTTTGCAAGCCCCTACAATCATAGCAATGGAAATAACATTTTCCATCACCCCTCTCCTCTAATTCCGCTCTTAACCAAGCAAGCTTCCTGTCATTTTTTTTCATAGTGACAAATCCTTGTACTAAGTAATTGTCTTACCTACACCATACCAAACAGTAAGTTGTCAAATTTTTATATTTTAGCTACTCCTTCATGATATTTTAGCTACTCCTTTCGATTATGATATGTTTATTTATAGTGACCTACAATCCTCACAATTATTTGTTCTAAGACATTTTGACATGATTTTTTTTTATTGTCGATTAACTATTAAGATCGATATGCTTCAATTTGTACTTTAGAATAGTGTGTATTGAATCACCATGGAAAATAATTACACACCATTTAACGAAAGTGGTCAAAATTTCTCAAACTTGAATCACTTGACACCATACACTAGCCTCTAAGTTGTTTTGTAGAGAAAATGTCAATATTTGAAATTCACCACTAAAAAAAGAATGCCAACCACTTGTCATCCACAATTGGGTTGGGTTGGTTTAAATTATGACGTGTTGATTTGCAACTACATACAATGGTCACAATTTTATGCTACTTACAGTGGTCCCGATTTTATTTTCTAAGACACTTTGGCATGTTCTCATTTTTCATTGTCTGACTAGTATATTTCATCATGTTATCGTAGATTTCTTCATGAAATTTTTATATTTTAGCTACTCCTTATTAATAGTGTATAAACAAGTTACATCAACTACAAACTAGAGTTAATCACTACATCTAGAATTGCGTGTGATTATAAAAAATTGAGAGAAACAACATCACATAAGAATACAATGTTATATGACTAACCTAACCTAATACTAGACTAAAAATATGACATTAATATATATAGGCACAACATCATAGAAACACAAAAGTTAGAGAGCTAACAAGGTCTCTAAGGGATAGAATTAGACTTAAGAGGATTTTTTTCCACTTTCTATTTCAAACATTAGTCCAACCGGTAAAGTTGTTATGAGTTGATGGTTTTGTAATAAGGATTAAATTTACATAAGGAATTGTAGGCTCAAATTAATATAGATTGATAATGACATATGTTTTTAATGTTTGAATTGACTTATTGATGGAGTGATTTTCCCTCTTCTTAAAATACTTCTTTGGAAAATATTTTTCTTGACATTTCACATGAATTTCCATAGAATATACTAACTAGATCCAAAAACCAATGACATGAAATATGGTACTACACATATAATATATTATCAGGGAAAAAACAAGCTACATGAAATTTCATTTGAACAAAAATTTACAAGTTAAATGAGTACATCAATAAAAAAACATACTAACCTTGCAAGTTCAAAATCTGAGCTATGTAGATTGAGAATTGAATTTGTTCAACCGATGGGTGACATAAAAAATAAACAGCTCAAACAAAAGCCATGAACAGTGTCGCAACTATAGTAATTGTGTCGCAAAGTCTCTTAAAGTCAGGTATATATAGATCAACTAGTCAACTAGTCGTTAGCAAATGTTTTTTTAGATAGGCAAAATTTTTGAGGAAATAGTGACAAACTTTCGTGGTAATAGCAACGAACTTTCGTGGCAATAGTGACGAAAATCCTGCCCAATTTAAAAAACCTATTCATGGAAATAGAGACTAACTTTCGTGGCAATAATGATGAAAATCCTGCCCTATTTAAAAAAGAAACATGAAAATAATGGAAATGTGGAAACAATTCGTGGAATAATCCGCCCATATGTAGGAGTGTCTCAGAGGTTGTTCTAATTTCATGCTTACAGTAATGAAATTGAACAAGAGAAATGATGGATTAAAATAAATGAACTCATACATACAGCTAATCAAACAATTTTTTTCAAAACAAAAGATGACATAAATATTTGCAAACAAAGGAGGCAGCTACAAAATTTTGTATCCCATCAAGACGATATTTTACAATGATAAAATCTACATGAATATTTGTCTGCCAACAATGGCGACACATTGGGCGAAGAAATTATCTCTGCATCATCAAAAATTTATATCAGGGAACAAATAACTTGAATAGTTATTAGAAAAAGACAGATCAAGCATTTTGACATCGACTTAGAAAAATAACACAGCCATATTATTGGATAAAGTTTTGTCCAAAAATTGTAATCCGACATCTCGTTTCGATCAAAGGGATAACAATATTTATACAAGTAACTCCAATACCGTTGACAAGGCCACTGCTTATAGTAGGCATTTATAGCCTCGGCATGGATGTTATTTAACCCTCTCCAGTGCTTTGATCCCATCCAAAAGTATTCTATTTTTTATAAAAGTATATTGACATTTGATCAATTTAAAAACATACCTGAGGATCTTCGAACCCAACATTGCTTCACTACTAGTAGGCATGTTCAGTACCCCGATGAAGTTGTCTTGGTATCATGTGTGCATTTACCCACTGGCAATAGACTTGTTCAGTATCTCAGTGGGTTTACACACAATTCCCACGCATTACAGTGCTTCCAACTCTCTAAAATTATTTATAAAAATTTTGTAAACTTCATGATAACAAGAGAGCGAGGTGATACTGAAGATTTCACAGCTAGGCAATGATAGGATTGATCTTTAAGAATTATTTTTTTGTTCTTTCAGAACTGATAACTTTCATCATAATTTGGACATTTAGATTTTAGTCAAGAAATCATCTACAATATGGGGAAGTTCTATGAGTTGTTCTCATTAAAATAGGGATGGCGTCATAATTTTTTAAAGATAATCATGTTTCCCTGAGATTTCAATAAAAACCGGGAACAATGTCTGGAAAAAGACTTACCATAATTGATCTGATTTTAGAACTTAATGTGCAGATGCTTTGAACTATTCTCAACTGCTTCTAGTGAAAGATCCAATTACCTTCAATAATGAATGATGATTCAGAAATAAACATTAGGGAAACACAAAACCAAACAAAATAAAAAATGAAAAATCAAACAAAAGAAAACGTAAGCTAAAAATATTTACAAGGGGGGTAAATTTGATTCTCTCAGGTGAAGTATTTCTTTAGAGACTGGCTATTCAATGAAAAAGTGTTTGGATATTCCTCTAAGTTGTGCAAACAAAAATAACTAGGACCCATTTTTTCAGAAATGACAAAAGGCCCCAGCCACAGGTTTTGCAACTTGGTATGTTCTCCTTTATTCTTGTGCACTTTGTCCCATTTGAGGACCAAATCCCCTACATTAAAATTCCTTTCTGAGGATGAACTTGTATCGAACCATCTCTTTACAATTTGTTGATGCTGATCCAATTTATGTTTTTCTTGTGTCCTTACTTCTTCCAATTTTAATAAAGTGTTTATCTGATTTTCTAGAGGAGGACATTCCTCTTCTTGAAATTTCTGTGACAATTGCAGAGAAGGGAGAAAGACATGTGGAGGAAGGATGGCTTCTCTTTCATAAACGAGGAATAAAGGAGAATTACCAATCAAAGATTTTGGAGTTACTCTATCAGCCCAAAGTTCCTTGTACAATACATTGTGCCAATTTTTGTGGTTTTCTGACATTGTTCTCTTTATTATCTTGATTAGATTATTATTCGTTGATTCATCCAAACCGTTCCCTTGAGGGTAATATATGGAATAGTATTTTAGTTCAATCCATTTTTATAAAGCAAAGACACTCATATCCAGGGAAGAAAAATAAGAAGTATTGTTGAAAACCAAACATTCAAGAATTCTGAAACAAGTGATAATATGAGATTTTAGAAACGAAACTACCTGATTCACATTGACTACCTTTAACGGTAAGGCTTCATACCATCTCATAAAATAATATGTTGCCGCAATAATGTACTTGTGCTACTATGAGGAAGGAGGATTAATTGGTCCTATAATATCTAGGCCCCACTGTTGAAAAGGTGTGTCTACCGTGACAGGCTGCAAAGGAAAAGAAACTTTTTTCACCCATCCTACAACCTTTTGACAGATTATACATTTGCGAGACAAAGTGTGAGTATCCTTAAAAAAGGTAGGCCAATAGTAGCCATCCCTAAGTACTTTGTGGGCAGTGGTATCTCCACCAAAATGACCCCCGACATCACTAGAATGAAGTTCAGCCAACACCCTTTCAGATTACTCTTTTTCTAAGCAACATAGAAAAACACCGTCAAAATTATTTTGAAATAATATATCATTAATTAATTCGAAAGATACAGATTTGATCCTTAGTGTTCTTCTATTTTTCGGATCAAGGTTACGACGAGAAGTTCCTTGCATCCAATAAAACTTGATATTATCATACCATGAATTGGGCACAATTTGTGTACAACAGATTTGTGTTTCGTTATGTTGATTTGCAGTTGATGTATTTATTTGATTTTCTCATTTTTCAACTAAATCAACTACCAATTTACAAAGGCATTGACCTCTAAAAATTTGTGCAAGTACTATTTTGAGATCATACTCCTGAAGTGATGTCATCCAATTTTCCCTTTTCTCTCCCATATCTTTCTACACTAACAGATTTCTTACAGTAGGGTAAGGAATAACGATCTTTGTCCTGGATTTCAAAAGGTAAGACCTGAAATGTTTAACTACTTTGAAAACAACATATGCCTGTTGATCTACCATGGGATAATTAAGTTCTTCTCCTTTAAAGGCAGAGCTCATAAATCAAATAGGTATCTCATTGTTTTCAACATTTTTTCGTGTAAGAACAACAACGTAAGATCTATCAGATGCAAAAGTATATAATGTAAAATCCTGGGAAAAATCAGGACTCATCAAGGAAGGTGCTTCGGTTATATATTTTCTAATGGAATTGAAATATTGATTCTCTTGTGCTCCCCATTTGTACAAAACATCCTTCTTTATCATATTTTGTAGAGGTCTAACCATCTCAGAAAAACTTGGAACAAATCGTCTGACAAAATTAATTTTACCCAAAAAGGATTGCATGGCCTTTTTGGAAGAAGGTGGGTGAAGGTTGGAAATGGCTTTGGTTCTTTGGAGATCAATTATCATTCCATCTCAAGAGACTATAAACACAAGAAATTTCCCTTGTTCTACTGCAAACACTACTTTTTTAGGATTGAGTGAAATACTGAACTTGCGACATCATTCTAACACAATGCTAAGATGAGACAAGTGATATTTATTGTTCTTGGAAAAGATAGTTACATCATCTAGGTAGAACACAATTGAATAATTGATAAGGCCATGAAAAGCAATGTCCATTTCCCTCTGGAAAGTGGCACCGACATTTATCAATCTGAAAGTCATTTTTCTGTAGGCATATGTGCCCCATGGGGTACAAAAACTGGTTTTCAACTGATCTGATGGAGACATAAGGACCTTATTATACCTTGAGAAACCATATAATAAATATAGTCTTTCAGAACCAGATATTGGTTGCATAATTTGTTCCATTGGAGGAACGGGGCAATTTTCTTTATCAGAGGCTTGGTTTAAATTGCAAAAGTCGACATAAAGTCGAATTTATCTATTTTTATTCCTTATTGGGACTAAGTTGGATACCCATTGAGTATGTCGGACTGGAAAAATGATCTTAGCAGTGAGTAATTTATTCAGTTCCTTTTTTACGGTGGGTTCTAATTTAGGATGCATTTTTCTCATTTTTTGTTGAAAAGGTTGGGTTTGGGGCTTCATAGGAATCACATGTTGTATTATGTTTGGATCAAAAGTTTTCAGATCTTCATACGTCCAAGAAAACACATATTTGAATTATTTGAACAACTTTATAAATGCATTCTTTTCTTGTTCAGAACACCCTTTTACCAGATTGATATTTTGAGGATTATCTCGCGTTCCTAAATTTACATTTTCGTACAGTAATGAGGAACTGTTCGTTTTGCAATTGACTACCCCTCTAAACTTGTCATGTAGATCATAAAAAAAAATTAATCTAACAACAGATTTGTGGGTAGAGTTTACCATCTCGGATGATAATTCTCTAGACCGAGGATCAGATATTACCATGAAATATCAGAGGTTTTCGTTATGAGTGCTTTCATTGATTACTGCATCTTGGAAGGTGTCTTCCATATGAAAAAAAAAGATGATGTATTGATCGTTGTCAAACACTCGCCAATTTTTTATATTGTCAGGAATCGATGGCCTAAATAACAATTCAACTGAGAATGCATTAGGATAAATACCTTCAGCGGGAAACAATTTAGAGGCAACATTAGCTAATAAATCATCTTCTGAATTAATCTACCTAGGAATGGAATTTATATTGAAAGCGAGAAATTTATGTATTAAAATCCATACCTCGGTTTGGTAGTTTTTCAAATGCAGTGATAAACAATGTATTTCATTTCTTACCTGTTTGACTAGGATTTCAGAGTCACCGAATACTACCAATTTTTGCATGTCCAGATCGAGTGCCTTCCTTAGTCCCTGCAAAAGTGCTTCGTATTCTGTTGTATTGTTAGTACATTAAAATTCCAATCAATAGGCAATAAATGTTTTATTACCTATGGGATCGATAAGTACACAACCAACACCTGCCCCTTCCCAGGATTTGGATCCATCAAAATATAAGGACCATATTTGTTTGTCATCAGTAATGTTCGGTGTACTTGCTAGAATTTCCATTTGAGTATAAGCTAATATTTCAGATTGTTGTTCTCAGTTTGTGATAGAGGAAATTTCAGTCATGAAATTACCAAAAAATGTATTCATTCCCTGTGTCTCAATCTAATTTACAACAGTAGTAAAAGGCTCATTTGGATCATTTAAATCTGTCACAGTGTACTTGAGGTAACGTTCTATGTTTATTATGATCTTGTTAGGCTATCCATTTTCTGGTAGCCACAGATGAGACCAGTCTGTAGAAAATAGCCATGTAACTGTTTTGACCAATCTCTACTAAAAAATAAACCATATACTTTCAGAATGTCAACAACAATAATATCAATTACTTGGTGAACCTTTGGGTTGTATGACAATCTTATCAATACATTTTTAAGTTCACCAATGACTTTGACATTAGTTCGATCTAATTGAATGATATTTAAATGAGAAGTTTCTACTTCAACATTAATTTTTTGACACACAAATAGAGGCATCAAATTTGATGAGGTGCCAAAATCAACCATACAATTATGTACATTTCTATTGAAAATTTCGAAAGTTAATAAAAAACGAGCCACATTTTTTCGTGAAGAGACAACAGAATTCTGTTGATTTTTTTTCGTTGTACCTAAAATAGTTTTATCTAAGTTTCCTACAGTTTTATCTGATATGTCCCTTTTATCCTGATTTTCAAATAAGTTTTTTCCGGGGACATCTTTAGTTTTATTCAGGTCGCTTTCTGCTGATTTTTTGCTGATAGAATCATTCTTTTTATTATTTCCAACAATACTTTGGAGCATTTTCTGTAGGATAAGAGGAAATTTAAGTAATTTAAGAGGAAATTTAAGTAATCTTCAACCAAATCATATTCTAAAACTGGGGGAGCAGTCTTGTTTCATTTTTCTTTGGCTATTTTGAAACCACATTCCTACTTGTTTCGGGTGAAGGTTTTTTTTGTGTTTTACTTCAAGTGTTATAAGGATGGATAGTTTCAATTTTTTCTTGAAAGATGGTGTACGACAAATGCCTAAAAATGGGAGGAGATGAGTCGTCCTCGTTAGGTGTTTCTTCCTCACCCGTATCGTCATGATTTTCAGGAGGTGCATAAACATAGTTATCATGTGCTTCCAATATCGGTTGCAAATCATACTGTAGTCCTTCAAAGTTTAGGCCTTTTATGGTTGGGTTTGGCCGGTTTGGAGGAAAAGGTTTTCTGAAAGGTGGTCTAAAACCTCCTTTACTTGTATATTCCTCTTGAATGGATCTTTTCAAGTCTATTACCTAATTGGATAATTTCTGGAAATATTTCTGGAAAGCTTTCTAAAAACTTTCCAAGTCTAATGCCTCTTGTTAATTTTTAGTTTGAGTAGGTCTAGTAAGAATTTATATTTTCTTTTTAGAAGATCAAGTTGTTTCATCCTCACTATTTAGACTATCTTTTAATATCATAATGTCCTTCTCAATAAGGACTGCCTCCTCAAAGGCTTCTAATAATGTGTTCTTTTTGGACCTTTTAACCCATAAGGATATATTGTTATGTAGGGCCTTAGTATAGTATGAAACAGTCATATTTTCTGCGAGCATCGAATCTACAGGGATTTTGTTTTTTAATGTTGGGAATATCTAGTTCAAGTCCTTATCTTTTTCTTTAGGGTTAATTTTCAAACTAGAGAGTTCCATTACCAAGACTTCTGGAGATTTATCATCTCTGATTTTTTCTAGAAAACGTGTTTCAAAATTGTCCCAAGAGATGATGGTTTGAGGTTGTTGCACAAAATACCAGGTTGAGGCATTCCCCTCAAAAGTGTAAGGGAATATCCTGCACATGACATCTTCATGCTCAACACTCCAGAGTCTAACAACTAACATAAATTTCTTTATATGATCCTCAACTAATTGCTTTGAATCTGGATCAAATTTGGGTAGCCACTTCCCTGGATGTTTGGGCAACGAGTGTTGGGGTATAGGTAATTCCACGACATCTTGATCGAGCCAAGGTATGGCGTGATTATTTTGGTTTTCCATGGGATTTGGTGGATTTGAAGGTTGATATTGTCCAGATGAAGAACTGCCTTCATCCAAAGATTCCTCTCCTGAAGAGGGTGGAGAAGAACCAAGTGGGGATGGTGGGATACCAAATCCCCCAACACCAAGGATAAGTTCTTCAGAAAGATTGGTGATATTACCTCCTAAAATGTTTTCGGGCAGACTAGTGTCTTGAGGTTGTTCTTGAAGATTTGTGAAATCAAGGGGTTGATTAAGCTGTCTACCAGGTTGTCTGATTCAGGATCAAGCACTCTGAGTTCTTATGATTGACTGGTGAACATTTTATTGGATGCCAATCCCTTGAGGAACTGGTGTCACTGGTTCGATGGGAATACCAGGAGTAGTGTTTGAGGTAGTAGTTGGCTCAAGTTTAACGTTAGTGTATGAGCGAATACACGTCACGATAGATGATTAGTCATAGGTATAAAATAAACCAAAAGATAATGGACAACATAAAGAAAAGCATGATATAAAATATTATGTGTAGAACAGACTAAATCTAGTTCGATAGATATAACATTTCACACCTATAAATTACATGAGAAGATAATGAAAAAACACTACATAGTCTACACAGGACGAAATCCAAAGAGTAAACTTCTTTCCCATATAGTTTCAAAAAAATATGTCCATCATGTGGTCGAGGAGGAATTTCCCTTCATCACTGGGAAACCATTGGTATTTAAACAATTTTCTGATATGTTCCCTCCTATCATGCAATATAGAGGCAGATCTCTTAAAATAAGTTTTTACTAAAATAAAATAACAAAAAGATAATCATGTTGGAGTCTTTTAATCAAAAATATTTATATTAATAAACATTGTTTTTCAAAACAAAAATTTACTAGTACACTAAACTCTCAACCCATGACTCATTTCCTTAACCATATCATATCCATCTGTTGTTCACCTGAAACAATAAAAACAAAATCAAAATTAGACAATAATCAAAACAAATAATTTCAAAATACAAGCTACAGAACCTTTCAAATCTGTAGCTAGTCTAAAATAAAAATAAAATCAAAATGAATCTACCTATTATTTATCCAAATAGAATCAAATCGTGAAATACAAACAAACTATTTACCAATTCAGAAATTTGAAAGAGAGGCATTGAAATTGGTTGAATTTTTAATGACCACATTCCTAGATCGCTTAATACGCTTGTTGGCTTTGTGTGCGTTCGATCAAATGCAAGCTCTGAGCTCATCGTTCTCCCTCTCAAGCAGTGAATTCTGAGTGATCACTTGGTTCACCTATTCATGTAGGTAAGAAACATATCGATAATACCTTTTGATCCAATCGAAATAATTCTCGCAATGCATTGGTTCCATGCTTGGTAAAAACTGAGTCTATTGTGTAGTGGGTATTTTATCATGTTCCATGATTCATTTTATATCATGTTGAATGTCTAAAAAAAAATTTGTTTCTTTAAGAAAGGAGGCATATTCGATACGAAATTGAACTGTGGTGTGTCGGCATCAACATCGTCCTTAGAAATCTGGTCATCAATATCATCCTCGAAAATTCAGTCATTGACCTCAATAACAGGGATAGGTTTTCCATGATCACGCTGTCAATTTCTTAGTGTTCTAGATATGAGTTAAACAGGTCTTTTATTTTCAAAATTGATGTCTAGACTTCTTTGTATCTTTCGCCTACCCTGTTTCTTGATTTCAAGTTCATTTAAATCAACCTGAATTGGATCAGGATTAGGAACAAAAAGGATTTTATCCTTCAAATCATCCAAAATGTTAAGAACCAACTATCAATATAGCATAGAAAAACCTCAGAAAATGTACTCAATGCCTTGAAAAAGAGATAATTTCAGATAATAAGCCTCTTCGAGGGGGAAACCTCCTTTTACCCCAGTTAAATGTTCAAGTACAAGATGATTCGAAATGAAAATGTCTCCTTGGTATATATAGGAGACTATGAGGTATAATTACAACTAATGGCCTAAAGCCGACATAAATAAAATAACATTACTAATATAATATACCCCAATTAAGGGGTAATGAGCCAATATTAGGGCTTAACATGCCCCTCCCCTTGAGACAAGTGTTGTCCGCAATGCTTGAGTAAATTTGGATGCTTCTGTATAAAAGACTCATATTCCCAAGTGGAATGTTCAGTCGGTAGTTTCCTCCATTTAATGAGATACTCTGAAATGGATCTATTCCTCAGCTGGCGAATTCTTGTGTCAGTGATGGCTTCAGGCTCCAAGATGATTTTTCCTTCCTCGTCAAGTTCTAGAAATATAGTTTGAACTAGGATCTTGTCACCTATAACCTTCTTTAAGCATGAAACATGGAAAACTGGGTGTACTCGTGAAGATGCAAGCAACTCCAATTTGTATGCCATAGTACCAATATTTTGCAACACCATATAAGGGCCATAGTAATTTGGTGATAATTTAGTATCCTTCTTATCTTCCTTGAGGGACATTTGTTTGTATGGTTGTAGTCTTAAGAACACACAATCCCCTACTTCAAAACATCTTTCACTATGATGTTGATCTGCTTGTTGTTTCATACGATTCTATGCCATGGTTAGATTGTCCTTTAAGATTTGGAGAACTTGTTGTTGATTCTCGATGTGATCTCCCACTGCTTGAACCTTAGATTTTTCTTTTAGAGAAGAATTGATGGAAGGAGGGTGGTATCCATAAAGTGCCATAAATGGTGTCATTTTTGTTGCAATATGAAAGGAAGTGTTATACCACCATTCTACCAAGGGTAACCATTTGAACCATTGTGTTTGTTTATCATAGACAAAGAAACGAAGGTATCTTTTCAGACATTTGTTCACTATCTCAGTTTGTCCATCAGATTGAGGATGATAAGATGAGCTATGAGCCAATTGAGTACCCAAACACGAAAATAATTGTGTCCAAAAATGTCCAGTGAAGATGGGATCTCTGTCACTTACAATAATCTTTGGGCTGCCATGTAGTTTTTGAACTATCTCCATGAATGAGGTGGCAATTGTACTAGCTTTGAAGGGATGAGAGAGTGCACAAAAGTGTGTGTCCTTGGTCAGTCTATCAACAATCACCATGATGACACTCTTTCCTTCATACTTTGGTAACCCTATGATGAAATCCATGGAAACCTCCTCCCAGCGCTCACTTGGGATGGATAATGGTTGTAAAATACCTGGGGTCTTAATTGTTTCCACCTTATTTTGTTGGCAAACCAAACATTCTACCACAAACCTTTGAACATCAGTTTTAAGGCCCAAAACAAATCCTTCTTGACTCTATGGTAGGTTTTCAAAAACCCGAGTGCCCTCCTACTAGAGAGGTGTGCAATAATGCCTTGATGCCCCTTTTTCAATAATTTTGTCATGTCATTAGAGCTTATCACCTTACTGGGTTGCCCTGTGATACCTCTTAACTAAATTTCTTTTCCTTCCAATGAAAATTTCATGAAAAGTTCTTGAAAATTAAAAGCCACTGTTCCTAATGATTGTAACCATTGGATTCCTAGTACAACATTTGCACCACCCATGGGTACAAAAATCATTGGACTATTCATTACATATTCCCCCATAGTAAGATTGATCTTATTGCATTTTCTTGAGAAATTGATAGTTCCTCCATCTTCAATCATTACTTGAAACTCTGGCACTGGATATACAAAGCAATTGAGAGCTTTGGCTAATTTATAGTGAATGAAATTATGAGCACTGCTAGAATCAATTAGGACTATTACCTTTTTATTTTTGATGTATCCTTCGATCTTGAGGGTTTGAGGAGTGTTAATTCCAACCAATGCATTACACGATATCGTGGGAGACAACTCTTCAGACGAAATTGCTTCTATGTTTTCATCTTGAGATGGTTCTTGTTCTTGTTCTTATTCCTCTTCACAATCTATGTAGAATAATTTATTCTCACCACACTTATTTCCCTTACTGTACTTGCTGTCACAAGTAAAGCATAAACCTTTTTCTTTTCTTTCCTCCAATTGTTGAGCTGTCAACCTTGACACCTTCATGAGATACAATATGACCCAAATACTCTACCTCCTTTTCTCCAAAGAAACATTTGGATGGTTTGGCATATAGTTTTTTCTCCTTTAGTAGTTGTATCACCTTGTCAACATGTCGTACATGATCCTCCCAAGACTTTCTATAGATTGGTATATCATCAAAAAATACTAACACAAATTTTTGAAGGAAGGGTTGTATCTCTGAAAGTATAAGGCCTTAGGAGCTAAATTTTGAACCCAACATACCTTGATCCATATACTAAATATCCTCCAATCCGTTCTTTATGAAACATTGTAGAAAAAAAGTTATAGCAAAAATGCCAAGTTGTATCAAATGTAGCAGCGAAACCCCAAGACCTTGAGCTCTGATACCATATGTTAAGAACCAAATATCAATATAGCATAGAAAAACCTCAGAAAAAGTAATCAACGCCTTGAAAAAGACATACTTTCAGATAATAAGCCTCTTCAAGGGGGAAACCTCCTTTTACCCCACTTAAATGTTCAAGTACAAGATGATTCAAAACGAAAATGTCTCCTTGGTATATATAGGAGACTAGGAGGTATAATTACAACTAATGGCCTAAAGCTAACATAAATAAAATAACATTACTAATATAATATGCCCCAATTAGGGGGTAATGAGCCAATATTAGGGCTTAACACAAAACCTCTTCTAAAGGTTTCCTGGGAATAAAATCATGTCTTGGTTTCTTGCCTTTGGATGAATTATGGAAAACAATAGGGGTTTGAGTTATATACACACGACTTTCTTGCATATCTACATGAAGGTTTTCTAGAGAGGGGTTTGATCGACAAGGATTGGAGGGTTCATTAAAATGTAGAGGTGAGTCTGTCATGTTTTCATGTAGGGCAAACCCATTTCTACCCACGAAATCTTGCCAACTATCCCCAACTTTAGACAATTGTGAAATTGCCAAAATTCCAATCAGGACATGATGGAACAAACTAGACTGTGCATTTAGGTTTTGTCTTTTGTAGAATTTGGCCATTTTCTGTAGGCTCCTAAGTAGATCGAATGGCATATTTAAACCAAAACCTAAAAATACCATCAATAAACAGACATGATAGAGGAAAAATAGTCTGTATCTACCCTCATAGGTGACAAAATGCTTAAGTATCAACAGTAAACCATGCCATCATGGTTTAAATAAAACAATTGGTGTACCTTTTACAATGTAACATGCTTTTTTGGAACCCATCAGTAGGTGCCAAGGGACGCCTTCGAACTTTAGGTTTTTAAACCAGTGAGCTCCTTCTTGGGGAAATCTAGTAGTCTCTGCAATTGAACCCTCGGTCACTTCCAACTATAAATCTCCAATTTTATCCATAGTGGCATCAAAATTTTGGACAAAGTCTTGAGAAACGTTGAGGTTGAAACCCTCAAATTTTTTTAAGAACCCATCCCAACCATAAGCCACGAGATCGTCCGCAACATCATCATGTGAGAGGAGAGCCTGTGAGCCATTTGGCTCGATCCTCAACATAGGCGCCATCAATATGGTCACACAAAACCAGCAAGATTAGTGAAGGATGGGGTGTGTTCGAAAACACATGAAATAGAAGATGAGCTCTGCATATTAGGAGGAGACCTGATACCTAAGGCTTTGGTAGAAAGCCACCATAGCGACCACTTGGACTATTGAGTGTATGCTAAACCAGAGGATGCGCAGAATGAAAACCACCTTGTCAAATGACTGCCAAACCCAAAAATGAAAACTTACCACCTGAAGCAATGAATTCAATATTGTGCTAGCAGTATGAAGGAGTAATGTTTGAAGGCATGACTACCAGTCCTGTACCATAATGATGAGACTGTGATATGACTACAAGGGGAAGCATTCATATTTGAAATTATACCTAAGTTATTGTTTGATGCATGATCGTAGATATGGTAATGTGAAAATAAAAACATTCAAAGAATAGAATGCCTAAGGCATAACCCCAAGGTGGATAACTCATGCGTTAATGGTAAGGAAATAACCCATAATACGACAGGTTCACAAACTTTTAAGGTTCTTGAAAATATTATATGCCCTTAGGTGTTCACCAAATTTTAATAAGAGGAAAGTCTCAGAGCTTTTTCTAATTTCATGGTTACAGTCATGAAATTGAACAAGAGAAATGATAGATTAAAATAAATCAACTCATACATACAGCTAATCAAACGAATATTTTCAAAACAAAAGATGACAGAAATCTTTGCAAACAAAGGAGGCAGCTACAAAAAAATTTATCCCATCAAGACAATATTTTACAATGATAAAATCGACATGAATATTTGGTTTCCAACAGTGCCTATGTTAGCTAATTCTCTATGCAAGAAAGAAATTTAAGTTTGATTTTGTTTCTTTACAAAGTGATAGAAATGTAAATCTAAAACTACTTAATGAAACCAACTAATAAATATTTACAAACAATGAGGAGAAAGACTTATGCATGGGTAATAGGGCTATCAATCATGCACAACGTGCAGACTGGGTGACCAGAACAAAAGGAAACTGTGCATATTGTGAAGCTATGTGCATATGTCTCTTTGACACCCCCACACACACATGTTCACATCAAGAAGGAAATTTTGAATTCATTTCTCCCAACCATGAGCCTGATTGATGAAATTGGAATATGGTGTAGGTCAGTTTTGACACCTACATACACAAATTAATGAAAATAAATTCTCTAAAGGCTTAAATGGGGAGAACTTATGATTTACTCCCCATTGGAGTCACCAACCTGTTGTGTTGGTTTTTCCACTTAGGTGAGAAAAAAACAAATTGTTAATCTATCACGATAACACAAACAATTGTTAGTTTATTAGTGGGCCAACCATGAAGTAAAAAAGAAAATAAAATAAGAAAATATTACAAAACTAAGCATACATGAGATACAACTAAAAACTAAAAATAGAAATAAGAAATAACTACCAATGGAAATGATTTCTTATTGATAAAACCTTGGAGAATTATAAGGACTTATTAGTCCCCTCTTCCTCCTTGGGAGGGCCCTTAAGGTCCCCAATATATACTTCCTTATCTTATAACAATGGGATGGTAATGGTGAAGAATTATTGCCAAGCTTCTCAAGATGTGAAAATGATGGCCTTTGCTATGGATGCTAGAATGCTTCTAGGAGAAATATGGATTCTCAAGGAGCAATTTCAATAGAATAACAACACTCATAAACTTTTTCTTTCTCTTCTTACCTCAATCTTGTATTTATAGGTCTCATACAAGATTTTATAAAAATAGTTTCTAGTGTGAATATGGGCCCTCATGTAGGTACCTCCTAGCCCTTAAATGGCCCCAAGGATATATTTTGGCCTGATCTGGGTGTCTTTTCATGGTACACCTCGAGTTGGAAGTGGGTGAGGCCTGACCAAAATCATAAATGAATAGTTTACACATCTGCGTGAGTTTCTTTGTGGAAAATCGTTCAGCTCACGCAATTTGCGCATATTTGGTTGTGTTATCCCGCACAAATGTGCGTAGGTAGGCCTTTGGGAGACTACACAAAATTTTAAAGAACCATTTTTTTAATTTTGTGACTTTCTGGATGAATCTTGTTAATTTTGGAGATATGTTGATTAGTATGTTGCACTGGTACTTTCTTCATCCATTGTGATTTTTCGATGATAATAATTATCACTATAGGATAATTGATAGCTAGAAGCCTACAATTCCTTGTAGTAGACCATACTGCAATTGATTAGATTCAACACCTCTAATTCTTCCAATTTGATCAAGTTTGATGGCCTAAAAAAACATAATCTATTGCATTGAGAGGATCATTCTATAACCCAATATGGGGGAAATGTGTAATTCCTTAGGTTCTCAACATGAAGTTGACACGTGTCCATTTAGAAATAATAATATAATATTGAATAAATAAAAGAAACAATGTCGACTTTAATGTAAAAGTTTAAAAAGTAAGAGGAGATGTGTAATTCCTTCTGTGCTCAAAGTAGAGTTGACAACTGTATATTTAAATAAAATTGACTAAATAAAAAAATAATGTGAGTTTTAATGTAAAAATTTAAAAACAAAGATATATATATATATATATATATATATATATATATATATATATATATATATATATATATATATATATATATATATATATATATATATATTTAAAATATTACGATACATGAACATTCTGGGTTTCTTAGTTATGCTCTCTAAGATATGGAAAATACTTACATAAACACACCGACACAATAGGGATCATTATCATTATATAATAACATTAGCATTATGTTGGAGGTTAATAGCATAACTATAATCTATATATTATGATAAATAATAATCTATAGGATATATTAGACTCTGATCCATAAGTTATTCTATATGTGAAATTGTATTTACATTAATCTACATTATATCCATATAAATTTATATATCAATATCAACTTTAAGAATATGATCCATATTAACATATATATTATATTCAGAATTTACAAGATCACTAATGGATCATATGTTAGATTAAATTTAGTAATCCATAGTGTGTATAATCATATCTATCTATTGACTTATTCTTGAATGAACGTTCTTTTTGAATTGAGATTTGTTTTTAGTGTATTATGTAGGGTTTTATTATGTTGATATATTTTTTAAAGCAACAACTAACTATAAAAACAATGAAAATCAAAGTATAATATTTTGAATAATTATTACAAATTTCAATAATATTCCTAAATGGTTATTAAGATGAATATTAAATCTAGATCAATATCAAACTTATGTGAGAGGACCAACATTCTCTTAGTTGCTAATTTCCAGAATATTTTGATTGCTTGGAGACTTGAAATTTAGTACGAGGACTTGAAATGATTTAGCAATGATATAGCACTAAACACTATGGTGCATTTATTATAGAGATGGTACAATGAAAAATGATTTAGATCAATTATTTGCTATGATTACAATAATTTCATAATGAAAAAGAATACAATAAATTTATTTTAGTAATAACACAATGATAAATGATTTAGAGCAATTACTTGCATTGATTTCAATAATGACATAATGAAAAACAATATGCATTGATTTTAGTGATAATGATATAACATAAAACAAGAGGGAATATTGATTTTAGTGATGATATTAAAAAAAATTAGATAAATAAGGGAGTCTAAATGATTTGAACAATGATAAAACACAAAACAATAGGGTTCATTTATTTTAGATATGGTGAAATGAAAAATAATTTAGAGCAGTTAGTGGCTATGATTTCAATAATGACATAATGCAAAATAATGCAATGCATTGATATTAGTGATGACATAATGGATTTAGAGCAATTAGTTGCATTGATTTCAATAATGACATAATGAAAAAAAACATGGGGCTAACCATGCAAAGAATATAACATATACCCAACAATGGATAGTTAGAAAAAAGAGAATTGAAAATCAATAATAAAAAATAGATGCAGAAATAAAACACAGAAGATACACAATACAGTAGATACATAGATATATGTGGTTAAACCAATATGGGCTCTGTCCACCATAGAAATATTCAGTCCTTGCTTCACTATATCCAGCTAATGAAGCAAATGAAGGGATACAACCTACAACATACCCAATGTAACTTCCTCTTCTTTTCTCACAGTCTCCTATCTTAGAATACATTATTCATTCACATACAAAGCTGCAATACAATTCCCTCATACATAAAAGAGGGTTTCATTATAGGGAAAAAAACCCTAACATAAATTCTACCATTATATTTGAAACCTAATGATGAGTGGTTCTGATTTACTACGAAATTACAA
>ML790578.1:463373-477324 GCA_009831015.1 Picea engelmannii | reverse complement strand
GTTTTCGGCCGAACAATAGTTCGGCCGAAAATTATATCTTTCGGCCGAAAAAGTTATTTAGTTCGGCCGAAAATTGGTTTTTCGAAAATTTGGAAACCCGATTGTCACGAAAGTGTAACCCACCTTCGTGATTTCACCCTATATAGATGGTACAATGAAAAATGATTTAGATCAATTATTTTTTGTGATTTCAATAATTAGATATTGCAAAAGCATACAATAAATTGATTTTAGTAATAACACAATGATAAATGATTTAGAGCAATTAGTTGCATTGATTTCAATAATGACATAATGAAAAACAATATGCATTGATTTTAGTGATGATACAAGGAAAAATGATTTAGCATAATCAATTAACAATGATATAACATAAAACAATAGGGTGCATTGATTTCAGTGATAATAATATAACATAAAATAAGAGGCAATATTGATTTTAGTGATGATATTAAAAAAAAAATTGATAAATAAGGGAGTCTAAATGATTTCAACAATGATATAACACAAAACAATAAGGTTCATTTATTTTGGAGATGGTGCAATGAAAAATTATTTAGAGCAATTAGTGGCTATGATTTCAATAATTACATAATGCAAAACAATGCAATGCATTGATTTTAGTGATGACATAATGGATTTAGAGCAATTAGTTGCATTGATTTCAATAATGACATAATCCAAAAAAGCATGATTTAACATAATCTAGTAGTTGTATTCATTTTAACAATTATATAACATAAAAAAATAGGGTGGATTGATTTCAATGATAATAGTATTAATAATGTTTCAGTGCACCAATTAATTGAGGAATTGATATGAATGAAATTAATCCTCTATATTGATTTCAATATCACTATGAAAAATGAATTTAGCAATAACTCACTAAAAACCAATTTCAAAAAAGAGATATAAGTTGAAGTCTTATACTTTTTTTGGTTAGGTGTGATTTATCTATTTATATTTTCACATTAAAAGCATTAATATATATATATATATATATATATATATATAATGTGAAAAACTAGGGAGATCTAAAATTCCTCAAAGGTCTTACTTTTACTGCTATATCTTGAATTAATCTTTGCATGGTCTCTAATTTCAACCTCCATTTCCATTTAATATATATAAAAAGAATAGAAAGTGTGCATGTGTGTGCAAGAGAAAAGCTAAAAAAGATAAATTGACATCAATTACTATGTAATTTATGGGTTATTCAATACTTTCCTCATATCACTTCTTAATGATATGATGTAGTCTCTCTCTCTCTCTCTCTCTCTCTCTCTCTCTCTCTCTATATATATATATATATATATATATATATATTAACAATTCCATTTTGTTGTTAATCAACATCTTAATCATTAAAGATTGTTACTTTGTTATTATTTGGATTCATAATGATGTAAATTTCAAAGTATCAAGTTCATCTTAAACATATATATATATAGATAAACATTATCATCTAAACACCTCCATAGATTTGATCCCTCTAGATATATGGAATTAAGATGGTTTAATATAAAAAGTGATGGTATTTCTTCCTCATCATTTACTAGATCATGGACCTCCTCTCCCTCTATCAACAGGTCAGAGGACAATAATTCGGGCAGTAGGTAAATCTTGGATGATCATATTGCAGCAAAAGAAACAACGATCCAATCATTACCATATGGATGCCTCGAATATAAAACTTCTCCATCCATATAGTGATAAAACACCAAGACAATATTGGAGTGGAACCAATGACTAATGTATGTGAAAGGATTTAGCAGCAGAAATTTTGTTAATCTTTCTCTTGGGGATCCCACAATACCTTCGTATCATATCAACCCAAGGAAGGAAAGAAACTTCATTTACCATCTGACTTCTCCTTAAGGATCAATATTTATAAGTTGGTTTGTGCATAGTGGTTGAAATTGAACACGTCTCAGCCACTTAAAAAACATAAATTAGGGAAATTTTTAAAACTGATTTCTTAAAAAGGGGAACATAGGGAGAAATTGCTTAAACTACCAGTCAACATCATATAAATTGGCATCTTCTCCCTCTGCAAGTCGTACCTACCAAATGAATTTGAATAATAAAATGGACATTGGTTGGGAGGTTATTCTCTACTTCTCAAGGTTTGAAAACTGAAATACTGTATGTAAATTCAAATTTCAAATACTTATATAAGTACTATATGAGTTGTTGAGTTAATTGATCAGTTAAAAATAATATATATATATATATATATTATCAAATTTTTAATATACTTATTCTAATGATACTAACTATAAATTTAGTTAAAAATCAATCAAGATCTATCTTAACCCCGTATTTATAAAGCATCTAGAGGGATCAAATATCTAGAAGTGCAAACATTTCCTCAAGTTTTACACTTTAAAATATATTTGGACTTTTCATGATCCATATAGGCACTTGATAGATACCAGGAATCTAAAATCAAAATTATAATTTTAATGTCAACTAAGTCCCTACCTCTTCCCATGAACAACAACATATAATTCATGTTAAAGAAAATTCAACAACCAATCAGGTTGTCCAAATTATTTTTATGATTTTTGGGGGGTTTAAGCCTTCTGAGTATAGTTATAGTAAATGGAAAAAAATCTACAACACAAAAATATTTTATCAACAAAAATCTTGATAAAAGCTTGAAGTTGTGTTTGGTAAACACAATATTATTCGAGCCCACAATGCTTGTTGAGAGAGATAGTGGGGAGAATCGAATAATTATCACATCCTGCAAGAAGAACATCATAGCATAAAATAATACCAAGCTCTTCTTTGAACGGGTATGCGTCCATTTTGGGATACCACAAATCATAACCTCATATTGGGACAACAGGTTGCTCAACACATTTTGGTCAAGTCTCTGGTAATTGTTGGACACCAAGCTCACTAAATCCATTTCTTTTCACCCCCAAACCAATGGCCAAAAAGAGGTCGCCAATCAAATGATTATGCACATCCTGTGCATGTAAAACTCTAAGCAACTGCATACATGGGATGAGAGTCTTCCCTATGTTTAACACAACTACAATAGGGCTCTCCATAACTCCACTAGCCACAGCCCATTTCAGGTAGGGCTAGGATTCCAACCCTTGGGTCCCATTGATGTTGCACTACCTCTTGCAACCACACATGCAGAATCCTCCCATGTTCAGTCTAAGGCCAAAAACACCACCAAATTCATTGAACAAATTCATCACATTCACCAACAGGTCCATGAGATTTTGTAGAAAGCCAATGCGAAGTACAAGAATCGGCATGATCAACACCATTTACCGCACCAGTTTCAGGTGGGAGACAAGTTCTGGTTACATTTTCAGAAAGAGCGCCTTACAGGGCCCCATCAGAAGCTCCATCCACTTCTCTATGGGCCTCACACTATCACCAAGGTTGTGGGTAGAATTTTTTTTGAGCTCAACACTCCACCCTTCCTTGGCTTTCACCTAGTGTTCAATGTGCACCTCCTTCAACCATATTTTCCACCATTATTGGTAACCTCAGAGATCGAAGAATAGTTGACACCAATAGATCTCAACCCCGATTGCATGGAACATGCATCCACTAATCAGATAGTGGACACATAGGTCAAGGGTACTCGCCAACAAATGATCCAACTTTATTGGGTTGTCAAGGTAGGGAAACTCCTACGCCAAGGAAAGTGGTTCACCTAGGGTCAAATTCAGCAGAAGTTTCCTCACTTGATGGGGGCACTCAATGCAATCGATACCATTGCTTCCCAAGGGGGGAGGATTGATCCGGGTGGATATTGGTGGCCACCCACCTATTCCAACTTGCTCCTATTGACAATTTTTAGTTCAACACATTCTTTTGTAATCCTTTGTAATTGTGGTTTCTACACTTTTGGGGATTTTTGAATCCCTACATAGTTTCCAGGTGGAGATTGGTGGCCACCCACCTAGTCCAACTGGCTTATTTTTGAATTTTTCATGTCAACACATATTTTTGTATTTCTAGGGTCATTTTGGGGCCCTAAACAATGTTTTTTTGGCGTGTTGCAGTCAAACTATAAACATAGTCAAAGTTTGATGACACAATGTGTAGTTCTATAAAATACCTTTCCAATGGGCTATCATGCACCTAAAACAGAGTTCGTATGGAAAATTTATGATGTCGGGAAGTTGAAGTACAAACTTACATATAGGGGCCCACTTAACTTTTGGTGTTTCATCTCCTAAGGTTAGGTTTTTGGATGTCTAGGGTTTTGACATTCATGAATAATGTTAAAAAGGCCTTTGGAGCCTCATTGTAATCATTCTACTCAGACATATGCACATGGAAAGCCACAACTCTTCTCAGAGATAACTACCACCATTCGAGAAAATTGTTTCCAGTTCTGCAGTTTTACAGTTTCAACCTATTTTATTTATTCAATAAAAGTTATTGTTCACTAGATATTTGTTGTTGTTGTTCCTATCTCTGTGTTATTGTATTTAGTCTACTATTCCTTTGGTTCCTCTCATAAATCTGGATCATAGGATTTTCGATAAACATTGTAATGGCTATAAGCATATAAAGTAGTATAAATAAGGACCTAGGAGGGCTAGGTCAGAAAAAGAAGAAAGAAGGAAAAGAGAGAACTTTTACTAAGGAAAATATGTCAATTAAATATTAAAAGTTAATTGGTTGGAAAACCACTGATTGTAATAAGTCTTGTAGAAGATTTGAATAAGTTAGTCTTTGAGGGTTAGGTCACATGATGGGGAGCCTGGTGTGATCTAGTTAGCCTCACAGAGGGTTTTGACCCTCAATTTGATTGTATTATTGAAGATGTAATGTGCATAGTGCAACATTTTGTAGTAGAATAAATAAAAGAGAAGAGAAGCTGGATCTTTGTGGACGTAGCCCCAGGAGGGGGTGAACCACAGTAAAACCTTGTGTTCTAGGTGATTGTTAATGAATTATTTAATTTTATGTTGATCATTAGCTTAAGAATGAATGGTTAAAGTATCTCTATCAGCATGCATGCATAGGTTTAAAGATTAATAAATCATAGAGGTAGATGAATGATTAAGAAGGATAATGTGTAAGGAATAAATAACCCAATCACAATCCCCATTCATTCCTAGACTGCAGACACTTGAGTATTTTAGTCCCCCATAAAATCTATCTCAGGTGAGACTATGTTGTGCACCTTGTGTGTAGGGTTTCCTTCTGGTTTACTGGAGGGTCGATAGTTTTGAGGATTTTGTTGGAAACCTGTTTGAGATCAGAATTGGGTCAATCCAAGAAGAAGTTAACCAAGAATGTCCCAAGACACAGGAAGAGGAGAGGACATGTCTCGTGTTCCATATGAGTGTGCAGTTGGAAGTTTGATGTATGGAATGGTCTGTACTAGACCATACATTGCACATGAAGTGGAATTTTTGAGTAGGTATATGTGAAAACCAGAGAAAGAGCATTGGACAACTATAAAAAGAATTTTCAGGTATTTGCGTGGCACTACTAGTTATGGATTGTGCTACCAAGGAAGACTAGGTTTGGATAGAGTGTTGGACATACATGTCTTTGTGGATGCATACTAGGCTGAAGATCTGGATCATAGAATATCTACAAGTGGGTATGTGTTTAACCTATTTGGAGGAGTAATCAGTTGGAGGAGAAAAAGACAGTTTGTAGTGGCACTTTCAACTACAGAAGCTAAATACATGGAATCCACTTATGCAAGCAAGGAATAAGTATGGTTACAAAGATTGTGTTCATGTATTGAGTTCGTACAACAAGCTGTAAGGATAGAGTATGACAGTTAGAGTGCACTTTTCTTTCCAAAGAACCCAACTTATCATTCAAAGACAAAGCATATTGATGTTCAATATCACTTTGTGAGAGACATGGTTGAAGCAAAGAAGGTGTTGTTGATGAAGGTAGATACTTTGAAGAATGTTGCATATTCATTAAAAAAATCTGTGAGCACTGAGAATTTCTTTTGGTGTATAGGATTTATGGGCATTCTTTCCCTCGATTGTTGACTATGTAACCCTGTAACCCCCTGTATGTAAAGAAAAACAACAAGTGGGAGAATGTTGGATATGTGTTATATTCTTTGCAAGAGTAGAAGCAACGTCTACGTTGCACTGGGAACACAGCGGGGTAAGAGGGGGGTGGATCCCCCCTACGCGGGGGTTCATGGGCATTGCCCCCGGATTTTTTTTTTTCTCAGCTTTCGTGTCCATTTTTTAGCGGTTTTTCGGAACATGGTTTTTTGCCAATGGTTTTCTATTTTCAATTAAGGAATTAGGGTTGTTGACTAATTCAAGTCATTAGATTAGGGTTTTGTATTTCTCTGGCTCCTATATGTATATTATATTGTAAACAATGTATGTGTGAATGAATATAGAAGATGCTAGTTTTCCTAGTTTGGGTTTTCAGGGGAAAAATCTCTGTGTAATCCGTGTATTTTCCATTGTATTTTTTTTGTTCTTTTATTGAAAATATGTTTGCAGTAAATAATTGTACAAGGTTAAAATCTACATTTAGGCCCCTTTGAGAAATATTTTCATTGATAGTAATGTAGTCCTTATGGTGTATGAAGAAATGTCACTTATGTGAGAGCCTTTAGTTCTTTGTGTAAGAGAAGGTTGCTTCGGGTTTCATCCCTGTAAGGAGTATGTACCACATTTTATGAGAAGGTTTTAGGAAGGATAATAAAGTAATTCATATTCCAAGAGGATCCGAAGATATAGCCAACAGATTCTGGTGAACTTCGTTAACACATGTGTGTCAAATTATATGTGTGAGTTTTGATTGCATTCTTGCTTGATTAAGTAGAAGATTTAATTACACATATGCACCTAATTATGATGGTTTTTATCATGTCCATATGCAATTCTTAATGATTATTTGTTCATTTTCACACACAATTAAGCATCAGTAAAATGTCCTCATCATAGGATTTTTGTAGAGAAAGATCTCAAAGAAAATCCTGAATCACTTTCTGTAGTAATAACGTTGAATTCTGGACTTTTCTATCCATTTTCTCCCTCTTCCTCTTTGATTTGTGAGTACTTAGACTGTTGTTGCTATTCCTTTGTGTGTCTTTCTTTTGCATTCGTCTTTGACCTTATCCTGTTCAAGCAAATTGTTTCCAGTTCTGCAGTTTTACAGTTTCAGCTTGTTTTATTTATTCAATAGAAGTTATTGTTCACTAGATATTTGTTGTTGTTGTTCCTATCTATGTGTTATTGTATTCAGTCTTCTATTCCTTTCGTTCTTCTCATAAATATGGATCAGAGTATTTTTGACAAATATTGTAATGACTATAAGAATATAAAGTTTTATAAATAAGGACCTATGAGGGCTAGGTCGGAAAAAGAAGAAAGAATGAAAAGAGAAAACTTTTACTGAGGAAAAGATGTTAGTTAAATATTAAGAGTTAATTACTTGTTAAACCACTGATTGTAATAAGTCTTGTAGAATATTGGAATAAGTTAGTCTTTAAGGGTTAGGTCACATGACGGGGAGCCTGGTGTGATCTGGTCAGTCTCACAGAGGGTTTTGACCTTCATTTCGATTGTATTGTTGAAGATGTAATGCGCATAGTGCAACATTTTGCAGTAGAATAAATAAAAGAGAAGAGAAGCCAGATATTTGTGGATGTAGACCCAGGAGGGGGTGAACCATAGTAAAACCTTATGTTCTAGGTGATTGTTGATGAATGATTTACTTTTATATTGATCATTATCTTAATAATGAATGGTTAAAGTAGCTCTATCATCATGCATGCATAGGTTTAAAGATGAATAAATCATAGAGGTAGATGAATGATTAACAAGGATAATGTATAAGGAAGAAATAACCCAGTCACAATCCCCACTGATTCCTAGACTGCAAACACCTGAATATTGCAGTCCCCCATAAAATCTATCTCGGGTGAGATTGCGTTGTGCACCCTGTGCCCAGCGTTGCCTTCTATTTTACAAGGAGGGTCAATAGTTTTGAGGGTTTTGCAGGAAACCTGTTTGAAATCAGAACCTGGGTCAACCCAAGAAGAAGTTAACCAACATTGTCCCAGGACATAGGAAGATGAGGAGGACAAGTCTTGTGTTCCATATGAATGTGTGGTTAGCAGTTTGATGTATTGAATATTCTATACTAGACCAAAAATTGTACATGAAATCGGATTTTTGAGCAGGTATATGTCAAAACCAGAGAAAGAGCGCTGGACAATAGTAAAGAGAATTTTCAGGTATTTGTGTGGAACTACTAGTTATGGATTGTGCTACCAAAGAAGACCAGTTTTGGACAGAGTGTTGGACATACATGACTTTGTGGATGCAGACTCAAATGAAGATCTAGATCATATAATATCTACAAGCGGGTATGTGTTAAACCTATTTGGAGGAGCAATCAGTTGGATGAGAAAAATATAGTTTGTAGTGCCACTTTCAACTACAGAAGTTGAATACATGGCAACCACTCATGCAAGCAAGGAAGCAATATGCTTACAAAAATTGTGTTTAGGTATTGAGTTGGTACAACAAGCTGTAAGGATAGAGTGTGACAGTTAGAGTGCAATTTTCTTGGCAAAGAACCCAACTAATCATTCAAATAATAAGCATATTGATGTTCAATATCACTTTGTGAGAGGCATGGTTGAAGAAAAGAAGGTGTTGTTGATGAAGGTGGATACTTTGAAGAATTTTTGCAAGATACTAGATATATAAAATATGCAGAACAGAAATAAAATGCTAGAAATGGCAGAATAACAGTAAAATATCCAGCATAATCTTTACAATAACACATAAATGATATAAGAATAGCAATAGAAATAGCACTTTGATTCAGAAAGCAATGTTCACAGGCCTATTCAAGGGGGCAACCTCCAATTGAGCAACGCTCTGTTACAATAATATTCAAGCTAGGGTTTTCATACCCTCAACCCTTATTTATACTAAATATGTCTATTAAGAGAAACATCTAGAGGAAGATCCTTCTAGAAGCGGAAGCTTCTATTAGGTCTTCTTACATTCACCTTATTCTATTTTATTGAAAGGCCTTATTAATATTGACCTTTATTACATCTGAATACATTGATCTACCTATGTGCGGGTTACGACCTTAACATGTCCGCCCCTTAAAAAAAGCCTTGTCCTCAAGGCTTGAGATGTGGAAACTGTTGTAGAATGATAGTTGGTTCCCAAGTGGCATCTGCTGGAGTCATATCTTTCCACTGTACTAGCACTTCCTTGATGGTTCTCTGATGCAGACGATGCTCACCCTGGTCCAAAACTACTTCTGGCTGGAGCCAAATGGATCCTTCTTCAGCTAACTCTGGAAGGTTGGTTTGAATTTGGCACTTGGTTCCAATCACCTTCTTCAAGCATGAAACATGAAAAACAGGATGTAGCTTCGACTGACTGGGCAGAGCTAACTGATATGCGACTTGTCCCACACGCTTGAGAACTGTGTAAGGGCCATAAAATTTGGGTGCTAGCTTCTGACAATGCTTAGCCTTGAGGGAAGTTTGCTTATATGGTTGCAGTCTCAGAAACACCCGATCCCCTTCTGCAAATTGTCGTTCAGAGCGACCTTGATCTGCTTGTTGCTTCATTCTGTTCTATGCCATGACCAAGTTCTATTGAAGGGTATGAAGGATATCCTCTCAGACTGTAATTGTTTGGTCAACCGTCTGGACCTTCGAGGTACCCGGTAAGTATGAGAAAACTGAAGGTGGCTTCTGTCCATATACCGCTTCAAAAGGAGTCATGCAAGTGGTTGTATGGTATGTAGTGTTGTACCACCATTCGATGAGGGGTAACCATTGAGCCCACTGGTGTTGTTTTTTAGAGGCAAAGCACCTCAGATATGTTTCCAAACACTTGTTGACAACTTCCATTTGACCATTCGTCTGGGGATGATAAGCTGAGATGAGATGCAATTGTGTGTCTTGTAGCTTAAACAGTTCTTGCCACAAATTTCTTTTGAAAGTTGGGTCTCGATAAGAAACAATAGAGTGTGGCATGCCATGAAGCTTGAAGACCTGGTCCATGAAAATTTGAGCCACCATGGATGCAGTAAATGGTTGGTGAAGAGTGCAAAAATGAGCATGCTTGGAAAGGCGATCCACCACCACCATTATGACTGATTTATTCCCCGATTTGGGTAAGCCTGTAATAAAGTCCATAGAGATATCCTTACAAATAACAGGGGGAATCGGAAGTGGTTGGAGGGTGCCTGTAGATTTGACTATTTCTCCCTTGTTACGTTGACACACCTCACATTCAGCGACAAATTTATGGATGTCATGTTTCATACTGTCCCAGAAAAAAGAATGTTTGACTCAGTCATATGTTTTGGTGAATCCTGAGTGCCCCGCTGTGGCTATAGCATGAAGCTCAGAAAGCACCATGGATTTGAGCTTGGATTTTTTACTTAAATACAAGCGGCCTTTGTATCGAAGCTCATCCTAGAGCTAGGAGTACCCTAGGGGAGCCGGAGCCTTGTTCTACAGTTGTTGGCTCAGATGCAAACTTTTGGGATCTTGAAGCCATTCCTGGCACACATCTTGGAGCCAATCTTGTACAATGAAGGAAAGAGAAAAAAGGGATCCTTCATCTTCATATTTCCGGGATAGTGCATCCGCCACGACATTATCTTTTCCCTTCTTGTAAATGATCTCATAATCATATCCAAAGAGCTTAGTCACCCATTTTTGTTGTTCCTGGGAGGAAATGCGTTGTTCCAGAAAGTACTTGAGGCTTTGATGGTCGGTCTTAATTTGGAAATGTTGCCCCAAGAGATAAGGATGCCACAACTCAACGGCATGCAGAATTACCAACATTTATTTTTCATAAATGGGTTTGCCCAGATTCCTTTTAGACAATTTCTTGCTAGTGAAGGCCAACGGGTGACCCTCTTGCATAAGGACAGCACGGATTCCTTTCCCTGAGGTGTCACATTCCAACACAAAGGTCTTTGTGAAGTCGGGAAGGACCCGAAAAGGAGTGGTGCACATGGTTGTCTTCAAGGTTTGAAAAGCTTGAGCAGCTGCTGGAGTCCAAGTGAAAGAGTTATTTTTTAGGAAAGCCGTGAGAGGTGCTGCAATCTTTCCATAGTTCTTAACGAACTTGCGATAATACCCTATGAGGCCCAAAAATCCACGCAAGCTTTTGAGAGTCTTTGGGTGCGGCCAGTCTTGCATAGCTTCAATCTTTTTCAGGTCCACCCTGACGCCATCATTTCCCACCAGATGACCCAAGTATTCTACTTCCACCAAAAGCACATTTGGACTGTTTCAGGAAAAGTTGGTGCTAAGAGAGTAGGCGGAGAACTTGATCCACATGAGTAAGATGGTTTGTCCAGGTTTTGTTATAGATGAGGATATCATTAAAGAAAACTAAGACAAAATGATGGAGAAAAGGGCAGAAGACATGGTTCATGAGGCTTTGGAAGGTGGAGGGGGCGTTACACAAACCAAAGGACATGACTAAAAACTCATAGTGGCCCTCATGAGTGCGAAAGGCATTCTTGGGAATGTCGACCTATTTCATACGTATCTGGTGATAGCGCGAGCGAAGATCAAGTTTGGTAAAGAATTGGGTGCCACTCAATTCATCTAGGAGGTCATCAATGACAAGAATGGGAAATTTGTCTTTGATGGTCAGTTTGTTGAGAGCACGGAAGTCAGGACACATTCTCCAAGAACCTTCTTTCTTCAGTACCATGACGACCGGAGAGGAGTAAGGCCTCATACTAGGATGAATGACACTGACAATAAGGAGTTCCTGGACCATTTTTTCAATTTCATATTTTTGTGGAAAGGGGTGGTGATATGGACGTATATTGGGGGGAAGGCTTCCTGGGACAAGGGGAATGGAGTGATCATGAACATCGCGGGAAGGAAGGAGTTCTTGGGGAGTGGAAAATACTGTTTGATGTTTAGAAAGGAGGGCTTGGAGGTCTTGGGGCATTGGGGGTGTCTCTGTGGCTTGTATGGTGTGGAGTTGGGCAATGACACTAGAATGACCTTTTTTGAGCAGTTTTTCCATGCGATGAGCACTGTGACCTCAGGTGAACCAACAGTGATGCCTTGGAATTTATGTTTGTGTCCGCCTTGGTCGAATTGCATGGTTAAGTACTGAAAATCCATGAGAATGGGACCCAAAGTCCTTAGCCAGTCTGCACCCAACACAATGTCGCAACCGCCCATGTCAATAGCAAACATATGGGATTTTAGGTGGTAGTCACTGATTTGGAGACGCACATTTTCACAGCTCCCGCAACATTTCATAGAACCACCATTGACAATCATGATTTGGAAATTGTTGACAGGATGGATGTAGCAATGGGTTTCTTGGGCAATGCAGCGATGAATAAAATTGTGGGTGCTACCACTATCAACCAAAATGATGACCTTTCAGTGCTTGATGTAACCAATTAACTTGAGGGTTTGGGGGGTAGAGAAGTCGGTGAGAGCATTGAGGGAAATGATCGGTTCCACTTCAGGAGGGTCGGAGGGAGGGTTTATGTCAGTGATTTATGGTGACTTGGGCCCAAGGGGAGTGTCAACATCCTCTTCTGGAATATCCTCAGAGATGGCCATAAAAAGATTTTGTTCTTTACATTTGTGGCCTGGGAAATATTTGTCATCATAATTATAACAGAGGCCTTTGAGTTGGCGTTCATCCATTTCAGCCCTGGTCAACTTTTAGATATTTAATGGGGCGGAGGGAGTATTGGGGTTGACTGGTTTAGGGTGAGGGATAAAGGAAGGCTTACGATTTTGAGAGGAAACAATTTTGTGTGCTTCTTTATCTTTTTTAGTAGCCTCCACCCAAGTCGTAGGTCGAGCCATGAGGACATGGGCCTGAATCTCCTCCTTGAGGCCACTGATAAAACACTCTCGAAAGAAAGCATCAGTCATGCCCTCTGTTCGAAAAGTCAAGCGCTCAAATGCAGCTATGAAGTCTTCTACTGTGCCTGATTGCTTCAATTTTGTCAAACAACCCAAATGGTTGGTGTCAGTGTCAAAGCGTTCATAAATCTCAGTCACAAATTGGGTCCAAGAAATATACCCTTGATGAGAAGTTTTTCTCCATTGCCAACGTTCTTGATCTAGATGGAGAACACCATACCAGAGTTTGGCCAAGTCATCTATAATGTTGTAGAGAGAGAAATAATGTTCCATTTGGGTGACCCAACTAGTGGGGTCTGAGCCATCAAATTTGGTTACATCCACCCGTGGAAGGCGTATGTCCCGTTGAAAGTGATGGGGCTGAAAGGAATGGGAAGAAGTTTCACCTTCATTCTTTGTATGTGCATCAGGAAAAGAGTCATTGGTAGGGATCTTGAGTTTGGTGCAGAGTGATGCAAAGACAGATTCAAGCTGGGTGGTCAGTTTGTGTTTGACTTCCACCATTGCGGACTGCACGACTGCATTTATGGAGTCATTTATGGTGGCATTGATGGATGCATCATAGGAGGCAATAGTAGCACTGAGTTCTCTAGTTCTTGGCTATGGGTGTGGGCCATGAGGATGGGTGAACTGAAAAGAGAGTAGGTTGGGTCATAAATTTTTGCAGAAAAATGATATGGATGAATGTGATAAGGGAGAAGAGATGAATCTAATGGAATAGGTCTCAAATAATGGTGAAAAATTTTCCAGGCATTTTTTTTTTATAGCTGCAGGGTTATACTGTGGTCTGAAGAATGTTGTAGTGCTGAAATCGCCAAATTCTTAACCAGAAAGAAATGTATATTTACTTGGTAACCTGAACACAGATGCACGACAATAGATCTCACTGGCTTAATTTGTTTATGTTTATGTTTATGTTCCCCAAGGGTTAGGTATTCAAGGGTTCTACAGACAAGGGTTTGCCCTATGCTATAGCTCTCTGATATACATGCGGGGTCCAACAATAGTACTCGGCCCAATATCTCAGGGCACTAACTAAGGAGGATAGACCGTACCCTTAGC
>ML790578.1:443341-463323 GCA_009831015.1 Picea engelmannii | reverse complement strand
CTTCAGGAAATCTAGGCCGATCCGTACACAGGTGTTGTCTGATGCACTACCACTCGAAGGGGTACCAACAGGGGTTACAAGGGTGGCCAACAGATGTGCGCTTAAGAACCACTTGTATTTCCTGCGTGTATGAATCCCTCAACTGTGGGTTTATGCGCGTAACGACAGATCTCTATGGCTTAAAGATGCCAGAATACATCTCTACCCTGGAAAAAAAATACCCACAATTTCTACCAAGGAAAGTGCTCCGATACCACTTGCAAGATACTAGATATATAAAATATGCAGAATAGAAATAAAATGCTAGAAATGGCAGAATAACAGTAAAATATCCAGCATAATCTTTACAGTAACACATAAATGATATAAGAATAGCAATAGAAATAACACTTGATTCAGAAAGCAATGTTCACAGGCCTCTTCGAGGGGGCAACCTCCAATCGAGCAATGCTCTGTTACAATAAGCTTCAAGCTAGGGCTTTCATACCCTCGACCCTTATTTATACTAAATATGTCTATTAAGAGAAACATCTAGAGGAATATCCTTCTAGAAGCGGAAGCTTCTATTAGGTCTTCTTACATCCGCCTTATTCTATTTTATTGAAAGGCCTTATTAATATTGACCTTTATTACATCCGAATACATTGATCTACCTATGTGCGGGTTAGGACCTTAACAATTTTGTAGATTCATTAACAAAATGTGTAAGCACTAAGAATTTCTCTTGGTGTAGAGGATCTATGGGCATTGTTTCCCTGGATTGTTGACTATGTAACCCTGTAACCCATTGTATGCAAAGAAAAACAACAAGTGGGAGAATGTTGGATATGTGTTATATTCTTTGCATGAGTATAAGCAATGTCTATGTTGTGCTGGGAATGCAGTGGGGTAAGAGGGGGTGGAGACCCCTACACGGGGGTTCGTGGGCATCACACCCCCCCCAAAAAAAATCTCATCTTTTGTGTCCATTTTTGGGCGTTTGTTCGACACATGGTTTTTCGTCGATGGTTTTATATTTTCAATTAAAGAATTATGGTTGTTGAATAATTCAGGTCATTGGATTAGGGTTTTGGATGTCGCTGGCTCTTATATGTATATTATATTGTAAACAATGTATGTGTGAATGAATATAGAAGATGCTAGTTTTCTCGGTTTGGGTTTTCAGGGGAAAAATCTCTATGTAATCTATGTATTTTCCATTGTATCTTTTCTGTTCTTTTATTGAAAATATGTTTGCAGTAAATAATTGTACAAGGTTGAAATCTACATTTAAGCCCCTTTGAGAGAGACTTGCATTGATAGGAATGTAGTCCTTCTAGTGTATGAATAAATGTCACTTATGTTAGAGCATTTAGTTCTTTGTGTAAGAGAAGGTTGGTCTGGGTTTCATCCCTGTAAGGAGCATGTACCACATTTTGTGAGAAGGTTTCAGGAAGGATAATAAAGTGATTCATATTCCAAGAAGATCCCAAGATATAGCCAAAGAGTTTGATGATCTATATGCTCTTCCCTGTTTAATCTCCACCATTGACTATTACACAAATATTTCCTAGGATGTTAAAGTCAAGTCAGAATTGTTTTGTCAAATGTGTGTTCTCGAGAGAGACTCTCATACAGTCATAGTTATCGAATAATAATTAGTGTCGAGAAAAAGGATATTATGTTGATAAGCATTTTGAAACTTCTGAACATTGCATGTTCAATGACCAATCAAATAAAACATAACTTAGGATCCGAGGCAGCCATATGATAATCGTCGTGCTGTTTCTGGCAACTGTCTGGATGGAAAGTCATCAGAACCTCGTCTCGTCTCGTCGACGGAAATATATTATGTAATAATTTTGTGGGTTTTAAAGTCAAGACGGATTTGTTTTGTCAAACGCATTGTCGAGAGAGAGGGGGGGGAGAACCGAATAATTACCAAATCATAATTACGAGAGAGAGGGGGGGAGAACCGAATAATTACCAAATCATAATTAGTGCCAGGAAAGTCATCAATACGTCATCTCGTTTTGTCCACGACAATATATTATTTAATAATTCCATGGGTGTTAAAGTCAAGTCGGAATTGTTTATTGTCGACAGAGAGAGAGGAACCGAATAATTCATCTCTCATAGTTACTGAATAATGTTTAGTGCCAGGTAAAAAATAGATGTGTATACATAAGCATTGTGAAAATTCTTACAGCGTCAGTTCAATGAATCCAAATGATAAGCAACCAATCACATCTAGCCATTCCCGTTTTAGCCCATCAACCTCAAGCTCCATCAAATAGTTTGTGTCACCTCTAAATATCAACTTAATTTCTACATGCTAGCCCTCTCCACGTTATTCCCCTTTGTAGCCACACCACAAAGCGGATATGCAGCTCATCAACTCGACTCCATCCACCTCAATGCAGTCTACAATTCCATCCACCTCAACAAACTTTTTCCTTCTCCTTTACCTCCCTTCCCTTAGGTTATGGACTATAACAAGCAGGCGTTCAGGTTGTGGATCAACCAGTTGGCAGTCACTCGTTGCAATTTGTCCCTAATCAATACCCACAACCATATGGAAGCATACCCACATACATCAACCCAACCCTTTAGCTACACCCTTGACAACCCAAACTCAACCTGAATTCACATTAATAATTCCTCTCTTGATTTCTTTCAGAACCCTTAAACCTTTAATGACATCTTTAATACAAATTTCAATTCTAGTTCTAGCCTATTTAATCATTCTAGCATCTATTCTCCCATTACAAGTTCTATTAGTCCTCACTTTCTCTCTCTTAGACACCCTTCCCCTTCATCGATATCTTCCATTTTTCTCAACAAATATTTGTATCCACTCTATGAACTCATTCGGGAAATCAACAAATAATATTTCATGTAAACTTGTAAAATCTTACCTTTATAACCATTCTTTTGTGTTGATCCATGAGTTCCAGTTTTGACTTACTACAAACTCGATATCCCTTGCATCTAACCACTTTTGGATTTCCTCCTTAGTTGGCCTCCACATTCCCCTCATTCACAAATCTCGGTCCTAGCAATAGAACCATTTGTTGGCATGCAATGGGAATATCCTAGGTTCAACAATAATAAACCAATAAAACCCCTAGACATCATCCCTTTCAACATCACCTGCAAGCAAGTGAAGTCTCACTCGAGGCATCTAGAGGGGCTGAAGGAACCAAGTTTCTGCAAAGATGAGGGTTAGTGAGGCATTCGACATGACCATACTATGCATTGTCCACTCATCTATTGTGTGCAAAGTTTCTATTAATTAACCCATGTGCGCGACATTAACCCACTTAACATTCATTCATTCATCATTAACTTAAGTATGCAAGATAATAACATCATATATCAGTTATATATTAAAAATACTAAACATTCAACATCATTGCACAGTAGCCATAAACAATATACAGATCTATGCTAACCATCCATCACATACATCTTAAACATAACACACATAAGAAACACATCAAGAAACAAGATTTTAATGTGGTTCACTCACAATCTCCTTACAACTGCACATTGTGCTTACAAAAAGATATATCAGTTGAAATTTCCTAAACCTGCCTAGGTTGTTATGTTGCAATGCGATCCTAATTCCCGAAAACCCCAGTCATAACTCAAAACACCCGAACACTTAGCCAACTCTTCACTGACCACACACTCTCTTGACTAAGCTCTCCTCAAGTGTTCCCTCTTCACTATCCCTAACTCTAGACTACTTTCTACCCAAAACCCATTACATATTTATAGTATTCTATTAGGGCTAAGCTTGTTACAACATGGCTACAAAGTGGACAAAATGTTCCAAAACTTCCTAACAAACTCTTGTTTCTTGCAAGTTGACAACTGATAATGCGCTAGCTACTTTCTACGTGCACTGCTCCTTTGCCTAAATGTTGCAGGATCCTATTCTACACGATTCCCAAAACTTATCCAAAATAGTATGCTCGAACAATCTTTTTTTTGTTAATTTTTTTTTTAAACATTCACGCATCTATTGTAAAGTGTATATAACTTAAATTATAAAAGTGAATCACTATAAGTGGCTTTAATATTTTATTTTAAGTTATTTATTTTGCATGCAATTTTCATTTATAAAGTAACTTCACTGTAAAAGTGACCCCACTTATTCTATAAAATTGGGTCACTTTATAAAGAAAGTTATTTGTAAAAGTGATATTATTAGAAGGAGGGGTATCACCTCGTGGACCAACTTCTACTTGCCACGTGGCTCTTTGGTTATCATTTATGTCTTCTTTCAAAAAGGCATAACTTTCACATCCGAAGTCCATTTTCAGCGCTTTTTTTTTTTAAATAGTCTATGTTTTCAAGATCATTCCATCTAGACCGTCATTTTCATATTTTAAATCCATATTCTCTGCATATTTAATATGGATTCTCCTAGTGATATTTTTCTTACAAGTACCAACTATGTCTCATGAAAATCCCATATGGAGGATGTATTAAGAAGTAAATGAATGTACTAGATTACCTTGGGAAAAGAACAAGAACCCATTGATGATGACAAGTATGACAAATTGGTTAATACGAATGATGAATCACATGGACTAATTGGAATCTCCATCTCTCATGATTTAATGTTTCACCTTTAAGGACTTGATGCCCCCAACAAATCTTGATAAAAGATTGAAGTTGTGTTTGGTAAACAAATATTATTTGAGCCCGCCATTTGGAGAATCAGTTAATGACTTTCAGTCCAAATGTTTTACTTTGCATTGAAGATTGTTTATCTAAGTTCAAAGAACTTAGAATTTTATGTATAGAATGCCAACTAGATCTATCGGAATATTGATGCATATATGTTATTTTTTCTAAGCTTGGTACTGCATATTTAATTTTTGTATCTACCTTTTATGCCACCAAAGAAGCTCTAGGGAGTGCTTATAAAAAACCATTTCTTGAGTCCTTTTGTCATGCTCTGATTTGGGAGAAAGATAATCTAAATTGAAACTTGGATTGATTAGCACTGTAGGTAAATCCAACAAATCCTCAGTGGCCCCAAAAAAAGATAAATCAAAGAATACCAAGAAGAAATGTCCTCACCATAATAAAAAGAAAAGCATGGGTCTCAAACCCTCTCCGCCAGCTTCTTCTCATACTTGTGACAGAGGAGAAATATCTAAAAACTATAAGACTGACAGACATTGCAACTTTTTTAGAAAATATGGTCACGAGGACTCCAAATGTTTTAAGAAGATGGCATCTTTAGAAGTAGCGATGAAGAAGCACAACATCATTATTGATTCTTCTACTTCTTCATCTTCTCATGGACATGCACTTTCTATGTCTAGTTTCTCCTTCAATGCAACTTCTACTTATTCTTCTGATGAGTGGATTATTTATTATGGAGCATCTTATCATATGGATAAGGAAACAATTGTATTTTATACTATAAATGAATGTAACACCCATAAAGTATTTGTTGGTGATGATAGATCCCTTAGTGTTGTAGGGTATGGAATAGTTTAGTTAGATAATGGTCATTTCAATGATGTATTATGTGTTCCAAGTCTTTCCTGCAACCTGCACACATATTTATAGTATTCTATTAGGCATAAGCCTATTACAACATGGCTACAAAGTGGAAAAAATGTTCCAAAAATTCCTAACAAACTCTTGTTTCTTGCGTGTTGACCACTGATAATGCACTAGTTGCTTTCTGTGTGCACTGATCCTTTGCCTAAATGTCGTGGGATCCACTTCTACACGATTCCCAAAATGTTTCCAAAATAGTATGCTCGAACAATGTCTTTTTTGTTATTTTTTTTAAAACGTTCATGCATCCATTGTAAAGTGTATATAACTTAAATTATAAAATTGAATCACTATAAGTGCTTTAATATTCTATTTTAAGTTATTTATTTTGCATGCAATTTTCATTTATCAAGTAACTTCACTGTAAAAGTGATCCCACTTTTTCTATAAAATTGGGTCACTTCATAAAGAAATTTATTTGTAAAAGTGTTGTTATTAGAAGGAGGGGTATCACCACATGGACCAACTTCTACTTTCTACGTGGCTCTTTGGTTATCATTTATGTCTTCTTTCAAAAGGGCATAACTTTCACATCTAAAGTCCATTTTCAGTGTTTTTTTTTAATAGTCTATTTTTAAAGAGCATTCCATCTAAACCATCAATTTCATATTTTAAATCCATATTCTCTGCATATTTAATATAGATTATCCCAGTGATATTTTTCTTACAAGTACCGGCTACATCTCATGTAAATCCCATATGGAGGATGTATTAAGAAGTAAATGAATTTATTCGGTTACCTTGGGAAAAGAACAAGAACCCACTGATGATGACAAGTATTTCAAATTGGTTAATACAAATGATGAATCACATGGACTAATTAGAATCTCCATCTTTCATGATCTAATGTTTCACCTTTAAGGACTTGATGCCCCCAATAAATCTTGATAAAATCTTGAAGTTGTGTTTGGTAAACACAATATTATTCAAGCCCACCATTTGGAAAATCAGTTAATGACTTTAAGTCCAAATTTTTTTCTTTTCATTGAAGATTGTTTATCTAATTTCAAAACACTTAGACTTTTATGTATAGAATTCCAACTAGATTCATCGGAAGATTGATGCATATATGCTATTTTTTCTAATTTTGGTATTGCATATTTAATTTTTGTATCTACCTTTTATGCCACCAGAGAAGCTCTAGGGAGTGTTTATAAAAAACCATTTCTTGAGTCCTTTTGTGATGCTAATATTTGGGAGAAGGATAAGCTAAATTGCAACTTGGATTGATTGTCACTTCAGGTAAATCCAACAAATCCTTAGTGGCCTCAAAAAAGATAAATCCAAGAATCCCAAGAAGAAACAACCTCACCATAATAAAAAGAAAAACAAGGGTCACAAACCCTCTCCGCCAGCTTCTTCTCCTACTGATGACAGAGGAGAAATATCGAAAAGTAAGAAGATTGTCAAACATTGCAACTTTTGTGGAAAATATGGTCATGAGGAGTCCAAATGTTTTAAGAATGTGGCAGATTTAGAAGCAGTGATGAAGAAGCACAACATCACTATTGATTCTGCAACTTCTTCTTCTTCTCACGGACATGCACTTTCTATGTCTGGTTTCTCCTTCAATGCAACTTCTACTTATTGTTTTGATGAGTGGACTATTGATTCTGGAGCATCTTATCATATGGATAAGGAAAAAGCCATATTTTCTACTATAAATGAATGTAACACCAAGAAAGTATTTGTTGGTGATGATATATCTCTTAGTATTGTAGGGTATGGAATAATTTAGGTAGATAATGGTCATTTCAATGATGTATTATATGTTCCAAGTCTTTCCTTCATCCTTCAATTAGTATGTCATATTACTCATTCAAGTGAAGGTAAAACCATCGAGTTTTCACCTCACCAAGTTGTAATCAAGTATCTAAAAGATACTAAGCATGTTCTTGTAGCTGGAATTGTTGATGATATTATCAGGTTATAAAAGTTTGACAACATTGGGTAATCATGTTTTCCATAATTCTTTGTTGCTCATAACGATGACTTCAAAAAACTTTGGCATAAAACAAAGTTACCAACTTAACGAGAACTCTCCAAAGTTCTCATTTTTATAGGTCACATTTTTTACCCCCACTTCAAAAAATTGTGCTATCGATAGCACCCCTTTTTTGCAAGGTGGTTAAAGGGTTTCTATGGATCAAAGTTTTGGCCAAATTTTCATGGGTAGTCTGAGTTTTTCATGGATCAAACTTCCATGCATTTCAAAACCTTACCCCACAGATTTTTCCCCCATTTTAAACCAACTCAGATACTCAAAAAATTGATTAGATTTCTAGATTGGCCAGGAATTTAAAATGAGGTCACCCGTGGACCTGCTAGAAAGGTTAATCGAGAGGGAATATTTCTCCTGAGTTAGCCCACTCCTATGCAATATTGAATTATTCAAAGGAACCTTGATACTAGAGTATCTCTATATCGCCTATCGAGTGAACTCTTTCAAAAGGAGTCACAAAGTCACGATAAGCGATATAGATCAGAGTTGTTGATTTGTATGCTCTTGCCTCCATGTATAATCTACATCGTTGACTATTACACAAAGATGTTCGCGGGTGTTAAATTCAAGTCAGAATTGTTTTTTCAAACACGTGTTCTTGAGAGAGAGACTCTCATACATTCATAGTTATCGAATAATAATTAGTGTCAGGAAAAAGGATATTATGTTGATAAGCATTTTGAAACATCTGAACAACGCCTATTGAATGACCAATTGAATAAAAACATAATTTAGGATCTGAGGTAGCCATATGATAATCGTCATGTTGTTTCTGGAAACTGTCTAGATGGAAAGTCATCAGAACCCTATCTCGTCTCATCGATAGAAATATATTATTTAATAATCCTATAGGTTTTAAAGTCGAGAGAGAGAGAGGTGGGAGAACCGAATAATTAGCCTCTCAAAGAGTCATAGTTACCGAATAATAATTAGTGCCAAGAAAAATAATGGTATGTAGATAAGAATTTTGAAACTTATGAACAACTAATTTAGGATTCAAGGCAGGCATGTGATAATCATAATGTTGTTTCTCCTCACAATTGTCTGGATGGAAAGTCATCGAATTTTGTTACTTATGGTAGTTGTTTGGATGGAAATTCATCAAAACATCTGTATCATCTTGTCTCGTCCATGGAAATATATTATTTAATAATTCCACGGGTGTTAAAGTCAAGTCGAAATTGTTTCGTCCAACATGCATTTTCGAGAGAGAGGAACCGAATAATTCGTCTCTCATAGTTACCGAATAATGTTTAGTGCCAGGAAAAAAAGAGATGTGTATACAAAATCATTGTATCATAAGGGACTGAACTTTACTATTATGATAATTGTTATACTGTTTCCATATGGAAAGTCATGAGAACCTCATCTTGCCTTGTCCAAGAAAATATATTTATTTTCTCATAGACCAAAGTAGATACAAGCTAGATCTAGGATTCTAACACTAGGAAGAGAAGTAGAATGGTATTGTTTTGTCTCTTGTGTGTATGGATCATGTTGTAGAAGCTAGAGTTAGAACTTCGTGATTGCAGCAACCAAGACATACGAGGAAAATCGTCAAGAACAATGTATGCTACTCTACCATGTCCTAGTATAGATATGAATCTATTTTCTTGTGTCTTGTAAAACCATAGGAATCTAGACCCACTATTTGTCTAGTATCAGTAGGAAGATCCTAGGGAGATATTGCTATCCCATTGTTGATATTTATCCAAAACAAAATTGGCGACCATAATGGGGAAGGATATTTGATTCTTCTCTAGTTTAAATTTCCTTGTTTGTTTCATTTGTTTTATTTTTTTGAGTCATTAATTTTCTTCCTTAGCACTCTCTGAGATAGTATATCTGTCAGATCGGATATACCTCGACCAATTATTTTATTTTTCCAAAGTTTGTAGAGGGTCGCTCTTAGCCTATTGACACTAAAGTGACATGTCACTTCTTGCACTACTAGTGACTAATGACCTCCTACATAGGGTTGCTTGTTCCAGGCCTGATAACTCATGACCTTCCTTGTAGGATTGTGGTTTGCAAAAAAATATTAGATCTCTCTTGATCATATCGATATGCATCTGATTTGATGAGTCTATAATTGATTTGTTTTCCTAGATCCTCTCCCTGTTTGATCCTTTTATGTCATCTTATAACTTATATTTGGATTTGATGTGTGCTTGAGTTGTTTTATTCGGTTGCCTGATTGAATTTCCTTATTGTTTAGTGACCTATTAGGTTGGCATGTCTACCCAAAATATCTAATTAGAACTGGTAGTGTATATTATCTAGTTTCATTTGGTTGAGTTTTTGTTTGAAATTAGTTTTACATTTCTAGATCCATTTTCCTTGCGAGTTTTGGGTTTTTATTCTGGTAGAGACATTAAAGTGTGTTTCGAAGAATAAATACTGATATCCTACATCCCTTGCTTCTAATTTTTGGTTTCCATTTTGGAGATTTATTTTCTTGTTTAGTTTTTTCATTTTAATTGGAAAAAAAAGAAGAAAATTTGCATGGATAAAGCTTTTAAGAATTTGGAACAAAGTGCATTGTTGTGTTTGGTTTACATATCTCATTTTGGTTTTGAATTTCCTTGCATGGTTTCTTGGTGATTGTGAGGTTGTTGATTATAACACTTGTAAAATAAAAAGGCATCTTTCCCTCCCATAGCTAGAATTCATTGAATTGAACAAATTTCATTGGCATATTTTGCATTGCTTTGGTTTGTTAAAGAGTCACAAAATCACAGGAAGTTTCACCCATTTCCCTCTGATTTAAGAACAACCATAAGAAAACAATTCCTTAATCTAAAATTCATTAGAAACTTTTCTTTCTAGTAAACCAATGTTATCATAGGACTTAGGGCCTTGGAATAGGATTGGAGAGTGAACTCTCCAAGGACACAAAACTAAACCTAGTTTTATGACTGAAATTCCGTCCGCAACATTGCATGCAAATGTTTACAGAAATACAACAGTTCCAAACACCTATTAGTTCACCTACAACACCAAAAATGCATTTCCAAGAGGCAAACACTATACAACCAGACAAAAATTGACATGTGTTGAATCACTAAAGGAAGCGTGCACACAGTGCATGAGCCAAAGAAGCCCATAGAGCACACAATGCGCCATATGTGCAACTGTGTACAAGAAAAGAAGTGCACTCCTATGAACGGTGCATTTATGGTTCTTGTCAGCCCCTCAACCACTTATGTACCAACTCCCAACTTGATTTGACCCTCATATCTGAGCTGAATCCGAATGGGGGGTCAAGGAACAAAGGGTTCCCTAAAGGGCCCATTGTTCACACCAAGAACCAGTTGAATAATGCCTTGAATACATGCTATAAATGGAGGCCATGGGTGCACTAAGAATTTAATATTTCTATAGTATTGTTATGCTACCTCAATCCTCCCTTGAGAATCCTCTTTTCTCCTTGGATCATTCTAGCAATATTACAATTGGCCATTTCACTCACCTCTTGAGGGAATAGGCTTGGATTTCTTCACCATTTTCTTTCAAGTTTATCATTGTAAGAAGAGCTATCCAATAGGGAACTCAAGAGCCCTCCCAAGGAGGAAGAGGGGATCCATAAGTCCTCCCTTCTCTATGGTGTTTTGACAACTAATATAGTTATCCATTGGTGGCATAATCTTGGTCATTTGGTTCAAAGTTTCTTATGCATTCTAGTTTTATTTCCTTAGTTGTTTTTGGTTTATTTGCTTGTTTATTTCATGTTCTTGGATTATCTAAATCATGCACTAACCTTTGTCTTGTCTAGAAAGCCCAACTAGACTTGTAATTCCCCTTATTTTGCTCACCCAAGTGACGAAACAAACACAACAGATTGGTGACCATACTAGGGATAAGGTATCAATTTCCTCCCTATTTGGGATTTTAGAGAACTTATTTTTGATACATTTACCCTGCAGGTACCAAAACTGGCCTAGCCTTATCTACAAAGAACCAAGTATGGAGTTGGAGGAGGAGAATTCCACTTAAAATATCCCCCCCCTGATGCATATCAGAACGTGCATGGGTATTTCATCCCATAGATGCGCATTCAGATCCCACGGACGCGCATTTAGAGAATTTTGTGCCCAAAGAACTTCTATTCTATACACATTGTGCGCCAAAAAAAATTATGTTCCTTGTGCATTGTGCACCCACTGTGCCTCTGTATGAACTGTAACCCGCGCACCTCTCTAAAGTTTCAAAATTGTAAGATTTTTTTTTATGATTTGAAGTCCTCTAGCCTTCAAAATATTGCTTTCATGCAATTTGTAAATGCACTCCTCTCATATTCCTTTCCTGCATGAAAGGTTAGTCAAACATAGGCACTTAGGGGGGTAAAAAGATGGCTTGTTTCCACATCGATGGCTTGTTTTGATTGTAAAAATTAAGTTGAGATTATTTGTTATCACATATAAAAATACTTGCATTGGGACTAGACATTAAAATTTAATCATTGAGTATGCTCTTCTCTCGCACCATAGAGCAATCTTGAGATTCAGAAAGGTGATTAAGGGGATTTTTCATCTCCCTTAACAAAATCCTTTAGGAGAGGAAAAAGCCCCCCTAGGGATCCTCTTAGTTTCTTTTTGAAACCATCTTAAATTTATAAGGGCTCATACATGCCCACATGTTGAAAAATTAGGATAGTTTTTTAAATTACTTTCTTAGTTTACATCACTAGGAGAGTTTAAAGATCAAAGTAACAGGCCTATACATGCCCACATGCTTGCAATATAGAATAGTTTTTCAAAGCTTTCTTAGTGTAAACAACATTAGGGAGTTTAAAGGATTAGTATGGACCCATATGTCCACATGCCAGTTCTTAAGGGATTTTAAAATTGTGCAAGGTTGTACTAATGACATCTAGTAAGATAGGCAACCAAGATTTGTAAGGACCAGAGGAAGTCCACATGTTGCAAATTTACACCTAACTTATTAAAATTTGGCACATTTAATTACATGCTCACACACAATATCACTCCTCACTCACATAATTTCATCTTGAATTGTGGAGGTTGAAGTAGGTTTTCTCTAAAGGAATTCTGAAACGTCCCACTATTTCTTGAAGAAATTATCCACACACACTTAATTCCAACGAGATAGGTTCGCACCCCCAATCTCTCAACCCACCACATCTAAAAAAAATTCTAAAAAACTCCCTAAGTTTTCCTCCATAAGAGGTGCCAAAAGAAATATTTTAGTATAGGTAGGATCTCAGGGGTAGGTATCCATATAACCCCTCGTTATCTGGTTCTCACATTTTCAAACATTAGAATTTGACAAATAGGGAACTTTAAAATCCTCCAAGTCAAGTGTTCCTAACACCATAAGGCAGGAATATACCCGTGAAGGGTTGAAGGCTGAGGTCTGGTTGTTCTATGCATCCCCCCTTGAGTCACCCAACTCTTGGAAGGGATCCAGCCCGTGATCCATTTTTGAGGTCGAAAATCTAAATTTTTCACTTTGACCGAGGTACCTAGTGGCTAAATTTTGGACATCTACCCAAGTGGAAATTGTGGGATGCAATTGCACCTTGATCATATTTTGTGTGGATATTGGGAAATATCTCCATCTGTTTTGAGATATGAACCCTCTACCCCTCATTATAACTAATTGTTTCATCCTTCACTAGTTCCTCTTTCGGTGGCTTTAGACCCCACTGTTGAGTGCTCTTGGAAGGTCCAGTGCTATTTTAGAGGAATGGCGATACATCTCTTTATGACACAAGCATTTGTTTTCTTTGTTCTCCCACACAAACAAAATCAACCTACACACATGTATGCTTATTGATTTATGTATGATGATCATTTGATTACATGCGATTGCGAGATATATTGTGAAGGTCCAAATTCTACAAGTCTCTTGTTCATTTATTGCTCTCATCACCATTTGCACACATTCACTTTGCTAGTTGGGTATCATAGGTGTTATACATTATTTTCATCATCCATCTGACCGTTAATGATGTAAACCTATATGTTGCCTTCAGAGGGGTCAGTGGCCCGAGTTCTTGAAGAGAGAAGGGAGAAGAACTTTTCCTGAGAAAAGAAGTTGCATTTTCCTTTGTAAAAACCCTATAAAAAAGGAAGTTCGTAGGCTGCATTATAGCTAGGGTGCGAGAATGCCTGATTCTCACAGGCTACATCATAGCTAGGTCATGAGGATTTCATAGTCTTCTCTATAGGCAGGGTGCAAGAATGCTCACACGTGGGAAAAATTAGTGTTTTCTAGAATCTTCTAGAAGGAGAAACTTCCATGGTGAGGTGGCATCCGAATGGTTTGGATCTTACTCGCTTTCATGATTTAATGGGATCATCCTAACCTCCTCACCTTATCCTCTTTAGCTTATAAAAGGAGAGGAGCTCTCATGGAGAAGGGCTAAGTTGGATTTGGCTTGGAATTATTAGCTTGGGTGGAGTGTCTTTGAGTTTTTCATTTGTCAAGATAGATTGTGAATATTATTAGATCTGTGCTCTCAGAATTCTTGGAATGGAAGTGTGTGGGGAACGAAGGATAGTTGGAAGGGACCTTACGACATCAAGGCCACGGTTGTAATATCTCTTTCAGATTTAATATGATACAGTAATATGATTCTTTCATATAAATCTTGTTGTGTTTTATTGTATGATTCCTTGATCACATACATAGGTTTATATTGAGTTTATGCTATTACTATCACTTTGGTTGGTTGTGTTCTTTTGCAGGTTCATCATTGTATGAGCATTAGAAAGGAGCCAAGATGGTGATGGCGAGAGGAAGTGGCATTTAAATGGTATGTCACCCATCCCTCTTTAGTTAGTAAATTGAATATTTAAAACTTAAGGAAAGCATCATGTTCTGGTGTGTTTTGTTCTAGATCTAGGTGGATCTAGGGAGATCAGTTAGTGTCTGCACCTACCGATTTATCCTATAACAAAATTGGTGACTCCACTGGGGAACAAATTCTTTCCTAGTTAGTCTAGTTTCCCTTGCTTTGGTTGCTTGATTTATGGTCTCTGAGTCTGTGGGAGATCCATCCAGACTCTCTGGATCTGAAATTTCACTCAATTTTTTTGTCCTTTTTCCAAAGTTTTATTGATTATAAAACTTCTCACACTGTACCTCTATGTGGCCTACAAGAATCATTGACGTTCACACCCTACTGTTCAGTTTAGTGCGACCTTATCGCACCCTGCTTATATATAGACTGCGAGAATCCCTAATTCTCGGACTGTACCCCACTACCAGGCTACAAACTCATTTGTTAAAGTTTTGGATTAGGTCTTCCTGTCTTTTTGATGCCCAATTTTACTTTGATCCACTGGATTGAACTTTTGGATCCTATATTGATCTGTTTACAGTCTGATTGACATTCTTTGAGTTTCTTTTAGACATCCTTGCTTTGTCTGGTTTTGAAGGATTAGTATCTTGCTTTGAGTGTCTTTCAATTACAAAGCATGTGTTTTCTTTATGATGTAGGAGCATCTCTCCAGCCAGCCATGCGCTAGCCAACCAGCCCACTCAGCGCATTCAAAGTGCACATTCAAGGAAGAGAGGCACCAACCCTCTCATATTTTGAATTTGAATTAAGGGCATTAAATGTTTTTAAGGTTGTTAGAGCCAAAAGGCCATGCCTATGTGCAGACTTTAGATGTAGGTAGCCTTTAATGGTTGTAAGGCTGGGATCTAGCTCCGATCTAGATTAGACAACCATTCAATTGTAGAGTTAATGTAATTGAATAGGGTAGGTGAGATGGAGGGAAGATCTCAAAGAGCCCCCTCATGTAAAAGATTTTTTATCTTAGTTTGAGTTAGTCAAGTTAGTGGATAGAGAAAAGAGAAGAAGTTGAGACTCTGTGAAAGTCTGAGCTCAAGAACACCTTTGTACAAACATTTTCATATTAATTAAAAGAGCATATTTCCTGCATTGAGATTCTGTGTGTTTATATGTGTATGGATGAATGTCTGTATGTGTGTTCTTTATATGTTGTGAATGTGTGTTGGTGTGCATTTGCAGGGACATATAGGTTCTGCTATTTGTGGGTTCTGTGATTTCAGGTTTGGGGTTCTTTGAGGCTTCATTCCAAGAGGGCATGACAGAACGTTGTGGGTTCTAAGAGCCAGTGCATAGAGTGCACTTCCAATTCTACGAAATTTGGACAAGAATGTGCCAGGAGGGAGCACCAGTTGAAGTCATTGGCTCAAGGAGAAAACTCAAGGTTGTTGAATACCTTGGAGGTTAGGATATGTAGAGGAGGACGTAGCAGAAGACAAAATCATTGTGGGATTCGGCAAGAGCTCTGTCAGGTGGGCATTGAGTAGATGCACAGGTTGCATTGAGGAGAATAACTATGGGTCGAGTTCAGAAAGGAGATAGAACCACTGAGGGCACTATAGAGCTCTTCCAGGAGGGCATTGAGCATAGGCATAGAGTGTAGAGGAGAACTCCATTGTGGGTCTAAGGAGAAATCAGAATCATCGAGGATTCTGGAGAAACTCTGCCAGGAGGGCATTGAGTTGGTGTGCAGATATAGCATAGAAAGAACTCCTTTGAGTTCTGGAACAGAGAAGAGTCCAAGGAAGAGGACCTTCACAGGGTTGTTGAATACATTGTAGACTCAACAAGGAGTCGCTTGAGCAAGAGATTACCGAGAGGGCATCGGATTCTCCATCTGAGGGAGAGAAAAAGGGTTATGTCCCTTAGAGGTCCAAGCAACAATGAAGTTCAGGACATAAATAACTTTCGTGTGTGTAGAGACCCTATAGGGATCACAGAGGTCGAGGAAACCTTTCAAGGTTTCAGAGAAGAGAAGCTCAGGAGGAAAAGTACCTTTGTGCACAAGAGCGACAGATGCAAGGAGTGCAGAGGTCGAAGAATCCTTCGAGGATTCAAAGAGGACAAAGCTCAAGAGGAGCATTGCTTTCAAGCATAGGCCATAGCCGGAGAAGAGTAGAGGCCGAAGGATGACCCTTTGGAAGGCTTGAGTTCGAGGAAGCTTAGGAGGGGAAGTGTCTTCAAGAACGCAGATAGAAGCTGTGAGTATAGGCTTCATAGCAGGGACAAAGGCCGAGGTCTTTGATAAGTTTAATTCTTCCAAAGATCGGGAAGAAACAAAATCTCACAAGGGGGAGCATAGCTATCGTTGGATCAGGCCAAGAACAATATCTAGACCGTTGAAGTTTCACGTCTAGGTAGCAGTAGGAGGAGAGTGCATAGGAGAAGAAGATCTGGGTCATCATATCGTGCACGGGTCGTCGACAGTCGTTGGATCTGGGAGAAGGTGTGCACGAGTTAAAATCGCACATGGGATGAAACAAAGGACCCACGAAGTCTCGAATCGGTAGAGGCATCAGGATTTTGGGGTTCAAAACTTTGGAGGTTCCAAGGACAGGAGACCGGGAGACTAGAGGTTCTGGGTCATGAAACCCCGAAAGTTTCGGGAGCGTCCATCTCAAAGGACACAGGACAAAAAAACTGAAAGGCATTGGAACTTCGGACATCGAGACTCTGAGAGGTAAGAGTCAGGAGATAGGAAGTCTTAACTCCCAAAGTCCCGAAGACACAGGGACCGTCCATCTGCGGAGGACATGTGTCACGAGATCCTCGTATTTCAGGGATTCGGGCATTGAAGAGATGAACACGGAGGAGTCTTTTGACTTCGCAACTTGTGAAGTCCCGAAGCGATCAGGGTCGTCCATCTATGGAGGATGCATGGAGGATATTGGCGAGCTACCGAGAGTTATAAGGACTAGGAATCAATGTCATTGGGGTCGCGAAGTCCCAAAACACCGAGAGTATTGGGACCGTCAAACAGGAGGACATGTGGTGGAGATCGAGGCATCGGGAAAATCCATGAAAGGATTATACCAGATTTTGGCATACCGGGGATCTTGTACATGAGAGTAGAGCAAAGGGGTTCCAACGGGGATCATGAAGTCTCGAAGCGTTGGAGGGACACGATAGGAAGCTGACATTTCAACATATCGGGATTCAGGATTTCAGAAGTCCTAAAGACAAGAATTCTGGGCTCTTGGGGATGAAAATCTTGAAGTTACGAAGTGACACGCGTTTGGAGGTAGGCTATGGTCATGAGGAAGGTGGTCACATGGAACAGGGTTTGGCCAAGGGCGAACCACCATTAAGGCCATTTTGGCATGTCAGGTTTCGGAGGATCAAGGAGGTAGAGGCTCTCTGCAACAGGACTCAAGGAGTCCTGAAACCCGAAATTACTTTTTGGGAAAGGATCACGGTCATGTTGAAGGCTGTGGGGGATTTGAAGGACCTATGGATCGAATGTTGAGGTTTCGATAGGGATCCAAAGGAGCCGCTTCAGCTCAAAAGTGAATTCGTGAACGATCCTAAGACTAGGAGGTCATGTAGAACCTACTGAGGTAGGAGGTGCTGCGTCACTTTAGAATTGCTTAGGGAAAGATCAGATTTCCTATGAATAGTTCACTTTAAAAGAAAACTTTATTTTGAGTTTCTTTGTTTTGACAAAGTTCATTATTGCTTTTAGTGAAAATTTTGAAACAAAAAGATTTAATTTCTTGATTTATATTAGATTGGGGGCATCCTTGCATTTGAAGTAGCGAAATTACATGATTCATGGCTAGGGGGGGCATGAATCGTGCATTGGTGTACAGTACCTTTTTCTAATTTCTTGAGAATCTTGATATTGATGAGTTTAATAGATTTTGGGACATTGTGCATCTAGGAATGATAAATGTTTTCTCCTTCTCCTAGCATAGCTTTCATCGAAATGAAAAGATTGTGTCTTCATCTCTTTGCATAAATTTTGAGTTAGTCAAAACACCATATTGTCCACGCCATTTTCCTTTTGAGTAACAACAGCCATAAAATAAAGAGCTTATAAAAATTGATTAGACATTTTTATCTTTTCTGGTAGCAAACCTACATTAGATTAGTCATAGGGCTTTGGAATAGGTGTGAAAAATAACTTTCCAAAGCTACAAACAAACATAGTATCTTGTGATAGGGAGAGTTAAATCCACTTACTACATTTTGTCCTGGGAATCCCTTCTCACACAATGGTCAATCACAAGGTCGCATTAAGACTGGTAGAGTTACTCACCCTACTTTGTTAGTCTTGGTGTAGAGATTGCGTGTATTATGGGGGTCTCTTGAAGGTATACCCACAATGATGAGTGGAAGCCTTTAGAGTTGATTTCGGGCTAGATACCCTGCTTTGCGCATAGATCGGACTGTTGACTATTTCCCCAGGCATCACTGTAGTAATTGGTAACCTTAGTGACCTATCTCTCTAGGTTCTTTACATGAGGTGACTATGGAGGGGCAAGTCTTCACGGTACCTGGAATCAGCATTGGCCAAACTCACTTGGGCTCCCTGGAGGGTATACCCATGATTATGTGTGGGAGCTTGCACCAAGGCGTAAGTCCGTTAAGCAGGTCGTCAATGTAACTTTTCCACCCACTCTATCTCAGCCCCTTCTTACATTGTTCCCGCGACGTTGGATTTCATCACCAACTAGTGTGCTCATTGTGAGAAGGTTTTGTTTGTTTGATTGCTTCCTAGATTTTTAGCATGTGTTGTTTGTTTTCCGTGGTGGACTCTAGATTGGATCTTTCTTTATTTTTATGACGGCAGTTCCCGGAATGACCAATGAAGGAACTCCTTTTCTAGGAGGACCTTTTGTTTTTCCTTCTTACGGAAACATTGGTCCTCCTCATTTTGCTACTTTGAGCCTTCTAGGTCTCACAATTGGATTACCAGTATGGTTGTTTTCCACTCAGGTAATCCTGAATGTAGTTAGTGCTTCAATCACAAGCACCTCCCCCCAGAAGCATCAACCTCATGTTGATCCTTCACTTTCTTCACTAGTAAGGTCTTCTTCGCCTTCTTTTCTTGTAAGGTCTCCTTCCCTTTCATCTTCTTCGTCGAGTGAAAGTTCTGAAGCTAGTAACCTGGTGAATAAGAAGAAGAAGAAAAGAAATATTAAGAAGAAGAAAGATAAACAAGGGTCAAAACCTCCAACCATTGCTAAACATATTGGAAAACAACCAGTTATTGTTACTCGTGCTGGGAGTGTTGATGATGTCAAGATCACCCAAACAACCCATAAGCCCATGTACCCTTCTAGGCTTTGTAAGAGTAGCCATCTTCTTAAGGATTGTTGTTATTGGATAAATCTGTAAGTGCAGACACAAATCGATCTCCCTAGATCCACCTAGATCTAGAACAAAGCAAGACAGAACATGACTCTTTCCCTAGATTCTAACCATTGAATTAAATAGGAGGCAAGAACAAAGAACATACCTTATTATCACTTCCTTTGGTCTTTGTTTCTCTCGCTTCGCTCCAGTGCTCTCGTACAGTCAAGACCAAAACAATACAAACCAACCGAAGTGAAGAAAGCACAATCTATTCAACAGTCAATCTATGTA
>ML790578.1:393230-443233 GCA_009831015.1 Picea engelmannii | reverse complement strand
TCTATGTATATGATCAAGGAGTTATACAATAAAGTGGAAATAGCTTTATGGGAAAGGGACATATTACTGTATCATATTAATGGAAAGTAAAGATTACAACCTGAGCCTTGATGTTGCAAACTTCCTTTCGATGGCCCTTGGCTTCGACACACACACTTGCTCACTTGCATGAAGAAGATTAACTCCTTTGGATGAACTTGCTGGAGTCTCTAAGTTGTTGTAGCATTAGTCCTTCACACAATTCTTTCACCAATTCTCCAATGAATCTTGCTTAACCTTTTCCATGAGAATTCACTCAATATATAGGAGAGAATGAATTGGTTACTTGGATAAGAATGATCCCAAAATATCAGGGAATCTAGTACTAGGATAACCATTCGAATGCCATCTCATCCTTCTAGAAGATTCCCTTCTAGAAGCATCGAGAATTCATCTTTTTCCTTTCTTTAGAAAGAGTTCACACCCTAGCAATTCAACACAGTGCGAAATTCTCACACCCTGGCTTAAGGAAGCCTGCGAGAATCATGCATTATCGCAGGTAAATATACTAGCAGCCTACGAACAATCCTCAAAAATGTGATTTCTAGAAAGAGATGAAGGTAACTTTTCTCAGGAAAAAGTTCTAATGAAGAGCCTGAGTACACCATCATCAATACATCATCATGATGACCAAAATCATGGGTAACAGAATGCCCCCCCAAAGTATGAGGTTGGAACCAATGACAGCCGATAGACTTTGTAAGCTGCATGTGTGTGTCGAGAACCAGGAGCACACCTAATCAGAAACCTGCGAACAACCAAGCATCTGCAGAATATCATATATACTAATTTTGAGGTAGGCATTCCCATACTCAGATTATAGACTGATGACATTATAGACATGGGTCATGGCCACCAATCATACACTATGGATCCATGCCGTCAAAATATAGCATAGCCATTGGAATACAATGTGGATCTATGCAAGAAATTTCAAATTGAGACGACATAGCCACGAAACATACACAGTGGATCTATGTGTCACAAATTATACATGCTCCATCGCAACCTGGATCACAAAAATGATATCCAGGGTTTTCAATCTTGTCGCCCAAAGTACAAATCTAACCATGTGATTACATGTGTTGAAGTCGAACATGGTAGAAACCACTTGATTACCGGTCATTGATGAAACCGTTAACAAGTGCGAGGGAAATCACCATTGAAGTCAATGACTCCAAAGGTACTATAGTACAATCCATCGAGTGTGTATAAATGAGTTGAAGTCGAACATCTGATGGAATCTTTTGATCAGGGGTCAATGATGTAAACCCACTGTCGAAAGCGAGGAAACCTGCCATTGAGGCATGCAAGCTCCAAGGTACCAAATAATTTCTAAGTCTTGATTCCGGATAATGAGCTGAAGTCGACGAAACAAAACTCGTCACAGGAGGGCCTTGATGTACCCCCCATCAATGACACGAAATGAGTAAGAAATTTTGAAGGTGAAACAGAGTATTTTGAAAATTGGACCGGACAGAGGGAAGGCCGACACGGAAATAATGAACAACTATAGATGGTCGACTCAATATAGGTTTCAGATGGACTTCTCTTGAACATATGAACGACACGACCAATGATTCGGCAACGTTGACTCAAAGACGATACAGGAAATAACCTTGTAGCAGATTGAATGAGAGACAAATGGATTTCCCAAACCGACTTCAAATGATGAAGAGGGGGTGTCATGTTCAAGAGAGACACTTACTGCCAATCAATACGAAGATGAAAACATATCCCTTTCCCAAATTTTCCCCCACCATTTCTAGTGAGTACCTCTTTATTTTTACACAAGCTTGAGGAGGATAACATATGCTTGTTGATGTAAGCTCATCCTTCAGACGAGTCCCTCGGAGTATGTTTAACGAACCCTAAGAAGGAGTGGTTCGGTCCCATCACGGGTCTGTCAATGTTTGTTTAACGAGTCCAGAGATAGAAAACTCAAAGGTTTTTCAAGATTATATATTTTGGAAAAACACTTAAAAGAGAACTCTCTCAGTTCCTTTTTCGTAAAATAGTCTGGACGAGACCAAAAAAGAGATAAATTATTGCTCACCAGATGCTTATTTCAAATACTTTATCGAGCGCAAAAATAGCAAGGTTGATGCAGGACAATCGCCCATGTCAAGCGAGCCAGCGCGAAAGTAGAAGACAGTTGGACAAGCAGCACCAATTTTGAAATTGATTTGAGATTGTTGCACGATCTTAAATGATTCATTTAAGAGACGGCACACTTGTATATTGTAAATGGACCTTGAGTGGATAGCTCACGTCCCTAGGTAGATGAGGCATTTAAGATAGTTAATGTAAAGTAGATAGAAATTTAATTCTAGATTTGATAGCTTAGAGTTCGAGAGGGAAACGGGATATAGACACCCTCCTTTGTATATTGTAACATTATTATCATTGAGAGCATTCAGGAAGAGAAGAGCATGCAGAGAACTGTGTGAAGAACACCCATGTACAAACATTTGAATTAATAGAAAGAGTTCTGATTCAAATTCATGGCTTGTGTTATTCTCTGTGTATTTATGATATTATGCTCATGAATGTTTGCTTCTTGTCATACACTTGCTTCTATATGCTGTGTATGTGATTTCATGGTTGAATTGAAGTCTATGAGAACAAGGATTTAGATTCAATTGTTCCTCTATCTTGAACCCGAGAATTCCTGCAAGGAGTGCAATTGAATCGTCTGCAAGGAGTGCATTGATAGAAGGGTTCAAATAGAGGTAACTTTTGTTCTAAGTTCTCATAAGTGCAGGTTGGGCACCGAATCCATGCAAGGCGTGCGCAGGCTAGACAAAGTCTTAGAGTTGTGATTCTGAGCAAAAGGATTGAAAGATTTCTCGGGAAAGATTTCTCAGGAAAGGAGCAAAAGGAGTGCGCGCGAGAGTTTTTCCTGAGAGATTTGCAGTCGTGAAAGCTCGGGAAGGATAGGCCTTTGAGTTCATTGAAGGACAGCGTAAAGAAGTGGTGCGTGAGTAGGTTGAGAAGAAGTGTCGTAGGTTGGTGAACAAGTCTCATGGAGAGACACTTCTTATCCGTGGATTGCGCAAGAAGAAGAGCGGACGGTCGGTATTCTTCGTGGAAAATCCGCAAATTACCGGGGATTGTGGGATCTCTCGGAATCGTAGAAAGGTTACAATGCAAGTGTGGAGAGGCTAAAAGCTCAGGTGGAGCAGAGTCATTGATCCAAGACAGCTAGGCTGTTAGATCCATCACTAGATCGGTTATCAGGCCATCGCGGGAAAGGAGCGGAAGAATTGGCCACGAAAGTCGCGAGAGTGCGAGAAGCGATATTCCAACAGCTATGTAAGTAGTGTGGGCCACAGAAGATAGTGGACGACAGGTGGCATAAACCATCGAAGGTTCGGCGTCTCGGGCATCGGGAGTCGACGAGGGGATTATTTGACCTCACGAGTAGCGAAGTTGCGAGGCAGCGATATTGCGAGTATCGGCGTCTCCGGCCTCGGGAGTCGAGGTAGGAGTCATTTGATCTCGCGAGTAGCAAAGTCGCAAGGAAGCGAGATCACGAGTCTCGGCCTTTCAACGTCTCGTGTATCGGGGTTGGGAAAACCGAGCGCTTGGTGTTACGAGTGGCGAGATCATGATAAGGACAGAAGTCTCGACAAGGCAGACGAAGGTTAGCTTTGACTGACACATCGGGTCTCGGGGATTCAAGAGCCTAGAAATCGATAGTGACCTCGCGAAGCCGCGAATTTCCGATCCTCCAAGTGCAGAAAAGGGGGATTGACCAAAGAGAATCTGTGGGTAAGGAAGATTCCCGATAAGGGATCAGAAGAGCATTTACGCTCTTCGGGCTGAGAATAAGAAGGTCCTGTGGAGGTGAACGTGCTCCGAGGAGTGCGGTTGCGTTATAGTAGTATCAGAGTGGAAATTCTTTGCTTTCTGTAGCAGAGAAAGAGAATTTATCATGCTGCCCAGAAGAGAAAGATAGTCACCAGACCCAGAGGATAGGGAGGTGAGGAGAAGAGGCAGGCCAGCAGGAAATCCATAAATGGAAAGGCAGATGAGAGATCTTCGAATGAGGCTTGAAGAGATGGAGACAACTCAGAGACGCGGAGTTGGTGCAGGGGATCTTAGTGATTCCGAAGTTGAAGAGGAAGCTGGACATGAAGAAGAGGTCACAGTAGAAGATGCATCAATCGAGCGGTTGATCAAATCCATTGCAAGGATGGGTGCAAAGGCGAAAATGGACATTCCCGTCTATGAGGGGAATCTGGATGCCGAGGAGCTGCTAGATTGGATTAGATCTCTTGACACATACTTCGATTATGAAGATGTGGAAGAAGATAAGAAGGTCAGGCATGCTGTCACATGCTTGAAAGGACATGCAGCATTGTGGTGGGACGAGCTACAAGCTGACAGATGCTGCAAGGGAAAGCAGAAGATAAAGAGTTGGGATCGAATGATTGCAAAGATGAAGGGGAAGTTCATCCCAAGGGACTATCAAATTACTCTGTTCAGGCAAATGCAGAACCTAAGACAGAAGCTGATGACAGTGAAGGAATATACCAAGGAATTCTATCGACTGAACATCAGAGCGGGTCATTGGGAGAGCGATGATGAAAAATTTACTAGATATCTGAATGGTCTGAGATACAACATTCAGGATGAATTAAGCATGCTAACCATCCGAACGGTGGAAGATTCTTACCAATTGGCTTTGAAAGTTGAGGAGAAGCTGGGCCGAAAGAAAGGAAAGCAAGGGCAAGGCAGAAGCCAGCCAAGAGGCAAAGCAGTTGCCCAGGAAAAATACCAGAAGCCCAAGGAGGAATGGAAGAAACCTCAGGGTAAGGTTGAAAGAGGTGGAACCTCACAGAGGCAGCCATATGTTGAGCCGATAGGACAGCAAAATGAGCAGAGTGGAGGATATGCTGATGGAAATAATTTTCCTCATACCAGAGGTCGAGGTAGAGGAAGAGGTGGAGTTATCACATGCTTTACATGTGGGAATAATGGGCACAAGTCTTATGAGTGTCCAGAGAAAAAGAAGGATGCAGGAGAAGCTCACATCACAGAAGCGTAGAGGTGTGATGTTGAGACTGAAGACACAGAAGGTGGAAGATCGCTTGTGATGCATAAAGTCCTTTTGACACCCGAGAAGGAGGTGGAAAGCTCAGTCCAAAGGACTAGATTGTTCAGGACTGCTTGCAAAACCAAGGACAGAGTGTGCAAGGTTATCATAGACAGTGGAAGCACGGATAATCTCGTATCCATAGAGATGGTAGAGAAGATGGAGCTGGAAACGACTGATCATCCCAGCCCGTATAGAGTTTCGTGGCTACAGAAGGGACACCAGGTAACTGTTACTAAACAATGCTTGGTTGAATTTAAAATAGGTGGGTATAATGATAAGATTATGTGTGATGTTATTCCTATGGATGTATGTCATTTATTGTTGGGCAGACCATGGAAATATGACAGAAATGTGATTCATGATGGGAGAATGAACACATATACTCTGGAGAAGAATGGGAGAACCCATATGTTGCTTCCGATAAAGGATAAGGAGGTGAAGCCGGAAGTAAACAACACAATACTTCTCATGAGTGGGAAAGAGCTTCTTACAGAGGTGGAGAAGAAAGAAGATCCACAATTCTTTGTGGTCAGGAAGCCGAGGATTGTTCTGACTAGCACAAGAGTGGATGATTTACCAGATGAGATTCAGGAACTGCTGGAAGAGTTCGCTGATATCATAGTGGACGAATTACCTCATTCGTTGCCACCGATGAGAAGTGTGAGTCATCACATAGACCTCATACCAGGAGCAAGTTTACCGAATAAATCCACATATAGGTTGACGCTGCAAGAGAATGAGGAGGTCAAGAAGCAGGTCCAGGAGTTATTGGACAAAGGGTTGGTCAAGGAGAGTTTGAGTCCATGTGTTGTTCCAACAGTGCTCAGTCCGAAGAAAGACGGAGGCTGGAGGATTTGTACCGACTCAAGGGCGATCAATAAAATAACCATCAGGTACAGGTTTCCACTACCGAGGATGGATGATCTGATGGATTGCCTGAGTGGGGCAAATTATTTTTCAAAGATTGATTTGAAAAGCGGATATCACCAGATTCGCATGAGAGAAGTTGATGAGTGGAAGACAACCTTCAAAACAAATGAAGGATTATATGAATGGCTAGTCATGTTGTTTGGCTTGACAAACGCACCGAGTAATTTTATGAGGCTGATGAACGAAGTCCTTAGGGAGTTCATCGGAAAGTTCATCATTGTTTATTTGGACGACATACTGATTTACAGTAAATCAGAGGTTGAACATCTGAAGCATTTGGCCATTGTGATGAGGAAGCTACAGCAGGAAAAGCTGTTAATTAATATGCAGAAGTCCTCATTTATGAAGACACAGCTCATCTATTTGGGGTTTATTATTTCAGCTAATGAGTTGAGGATGGATCCAGACAAGGTGGAAGTGATCAAGAATTGGCCATCACCGAGAAATGTGTTCGAGGTGAGAAGTTTCCATGGTTTGGCTAGTTTCTATAGAAAGTTCGTCAGGAATTTCAGTGGGATTAGCGCAACAATGATGGACACAATGAAGAAGTGACATAAGTCTTTTCATTGGATAGAAGAGGCTGATAAGAGCTTCAATCTGTTGAAGCGGAAGATCACAGAGCAACCAGTGTTGGTGTTGCCAGATTTCCAGAAGACATTTCAGGTGAAATGTGATGCAAGTGGGTATGCCATAGGAGCGGTCTTGAGTCAGGATGACAGGCCAGTTGCATATTTCAGCGAGAAGCTGGATGAGGCAAAATTGAAATACTCCACGTATGATAAAGAATTTTATGCTATCATACAGGCACTGAAGAAGTGGAGGCATTATTTGATCTTGAAAGAATTTTTTTTGTACAATGATAATCATGCATTACAGTTTGTGACTCAACAAGAGAAGTTGAATCAGAAACATGAAAAATGGGTAGAGTATATGCAGAATTTCACATTTGTAATCAAACATATTTCGGGTACTGCTAACAAAGTGGTTGATGCTTTGAGCAGGAAATGTTTGTTGCTGCAGAAGTTTCGAATCAATACCTTGGGTTTTGAAAATATCAGGGACATGTACGCAGGAGATGCAGACTTTGGAGAAGCGTAAGAAGCAACTGAGAATCTAGTTCTCAGAGATCGGAGCCCTTGGATAGATTATATGATCTAGGAAGTATTGTTGTTCATAGGCAATCAGCTGTGTATTCCGAAATTCTCCATGAGGGAGAACCTGTTGAAGGAGAAACACAGCGGTGGATTAGCAAGGCATTTTGGCCATGACAAAACATTCGCAAAGATGAATGAATCATATTTTTGTCCAGGGATGCGTGCGGATGTCAAACGGTTTGTTGACAGATGTCGGATTTGTCAGCATTCAAAAGGGAGAAAACAAAATGCAGGTTTTTATCAGCCATTACCCATACCGGAGAGGCCATGGGAGGCAATCAGCATGGATATTGTATTGGGATTGCCAAGGATGCAAAGAGGTGTTGATTCCATCTTTGTAGTAGTGGACAGGTTTTCAAAGATGGCACACTTCATTCCATGCTAGAAGACCAACGATGCGATGCACATCGCAAACTTGTTTTTCAAAGAGATCGTTAGACTTCATGGACTGCCGAAAAGTATAGTTTCGGACAGAGACACTAAGTTCGTAGGACATTTTTGGAGGACCCTATGGAAGAAGCTAGGAACTAATTTGGTATTTAGTTCAGCGTATCATCCTCAGACGGATGGACAAACAGAGGTGGTGAACAGAAGTCTAGGAGACTTGCTAAGAAGCTTGGTGACGGAGCACCATAGCAGCTGGGATAACATATTTCCATAGGCAGAATTTGCATACAATGATTCAGTGAATCGGAGTACAGGCAGAAGTCCATTTCAGGTTGTATATGGGATGCAACCGAGGGGAGTTTCTAAATTGTGAGATTCAGAACAAACTGCGACTAACATCGCTAGTGCAGAAGAATTCGCTAAGGCGATGAGAGAACTTCACAGTCAAGTGAAGGAACGACTGTTGAACTCAAGTCAGGAGTACAAGCACAGAGCAGATCAGTATCAGAGACAACTTTAGTTTGAAGTTGGTGATCTAGTTCTTGCACACCTAAGGAAGGAAAGGTTCCCGAGGGGAACATACAATAAGCTGAAAATGAAGAAAATCGGGCCATGCAAGGTCTTGAGAAATTTTGGAGAGGATTCTTATGAGATTGAGTTGCCGGATGGCATCGGGATATCTCTGATATTCCATATCGTAGACTTATACCCATATAGAGCTGGAGAAACAGAGATTGGAACTGAAGAACCAGTAATCCAGTGGATGAAACAATTACCAGTAGCAGAGAAACCATAGATGGAATGCATACTGGACAAGAGAGTGGGTAAAAAGACCAGAAGAAAAGAATACTTCGAGTATCTGGTCAAATGGAAGAATCACCCAGTGGAGGATGCCAGCAGGGAGACCGAAGCAATGATACAGAAGCATGGAAAGATCGTGCAGGATCTCATGGACAGGAGCCCATGAAATTTTTCAAGCGAGGGAGTATGATGCTGGAGCATTTCCCACGTCGAGCGAGCCTACGCGAAAGTAGAAGACAACTGGACAAGCAACACCAATTTTGAAATTGCTTTGAGATTGTTGCATGATCTTAAATGATTCATTTAAGAGACGATGCACTTGTATATTGTAAATAGACCTTGAGCGGATAGCTCATGTCCCTAGGTAGATGAGGCATTTAAGATAGTTAATGTAAATTAGATAGAAATTTAATTCTAGATTTGATATCTTAGAGTTTGAGAGGGAAACGGGATATAGACACCCTCCTTTGTATATTGTAACATTATTATCATTGAGATAATTCAGGAAGAGAAGAGCATGCAGAGAACTGTGTGAAGAACACCCATGTACATACATTTGAATTAATAGAAAGAGTTCTGATTCAAATTCATGGCTTGTGTTATTCTCTGTGTATTTATGATATTATGCTCATGAATGTTTGCTTCTTGTCATACATTTTCTTCTATATGCTGTGTATGTGATTTCATGGTTGAATTGAAGTCTGTGAGAACAAGGAGTTAGATTCAATTGTTTCTCTATCTTGAACTCGATAATTCTTGCAAGGAGTGCAGTTGAATCATCTGCAAGGAGTGCGTTGACATAAGGGTTCAAATAGAGGTAACTTTTGTTCTAAGTTCTCAGAAGTGCAGGTTGGGCTCCGGAGCCATGCAAGGCATGCACAAGCTAGACGAAGTCTCAGAGTTACGATTCTAAGCAAAAGGATTGAAAGATTTCTGTTGCAGGAGTGCACAGGGTCGAAGACTTCAACACTTAGTCGTGGTTGAAGATTTTCCGCAAGGAGTGCGCGCAAGAGTTTTTCCTGAGAGATTTGCAGTTGTGAAAGCTTAGGAAGGATAGGCCTTTGAGTTTGTTGAAGGACAGCGTAAAGAAGTGGTGCATGAGCAGGTTGAGAAGAAGCGTCGCAGGTTGGTGAACAAGTCTCGTGGAGAGACACTTCTTATCCGTGGATTGCGTAAGAAGAAGAGCGGATGGTCGGTATTCTTCGTGGAAAATCCACGAGTTACCAGGGATCGTGGGATCTCTCAGAATCGTAGAAAGGTTACAGTGAAAGTGTGGAGAGGCTAAAAGCTCAGGCGGAGTAGAGTCATTGATCTAAGACAACTAGGCCATTGGATCCATCACCAGATCGGCTATCGGGCCATCATGGGAAAGGAGCGGAAGAATTGGCCGCGGAAGTCGCGAGAGTACGATAAGCGATATTCCGACAGCTATGTAAGTAGTGTGGGCCACAAAAGATAGTGGAGGATAGGTGGCATAAACCATTGAAGGTTCAGCGTCTCGGGCATCGGGAGTCGACGAAGGGATTATTTGACCTCATGAGTAGCGAAGTTGCGAGGCAGTGATATTGCGAGTATCGGCGTCTCGGGCCTCGGGATTCGAGGTAGGAGTCATTTGATCTCCCGAGTAGCGAAGTCGCGAGAAAGCGAGATCACGAGTCTTAGCCTTTTGACGTCTCGTGCATCAGTGTTGGGAAAACTGAGCGCTTGGTGTTACGAGTGGCAAGATCGCGATAAGGACAGAAGTCCCAACAAGGCAGGTGAAGGTCAGCTTTGACTGACACATCGGGTCTCGGGGATTCAAGAGCCTAGAAATCGACAGTGACCTCGCGAAGCCGCGAAGTTTCGATCCTCCAAGTGCAGAAAAGGGGGATTGAGCGAAGAGAATCTGTGGGCAAGGAAGATTCCCGATAAGGGATCAGAAGAGCATTTACGCTCTTCGGGCCGAGAAGAAGAAGGTCATGTGGAGGCGAACGTGCTCTGAGGAGTGCGGTTGTGTCAAAGGTCGCTCGACTATCTTTTCATGTTTAGAGAGTCTGAAAAGAGCTTAAAGAGGACTCCAAGGGTGTTCCTTTTTCGTATAACCTTATGAGCCCGAAAAAGTGATAAAATTATGCTCGATCACGTTCTCATGTATTTACGAGTGCAAGAACGGACAAAAACGACACTCGAGGTTTTATGTAAAAACCATAAAAAACAAGCAAAGCACACGATGGAAAAGAAAAACTATGTCCATATCTGGATATTTGATCATCAAGGTCATCACACCTGCAAGAATTACACTCAACATGACATTAGGGATTAGGGTTTAATTGATAAATAATCATAAAAAACCAAAATGATATAGTAAAAGTAAATAAAAGGAGTAAATACTTTTTTTACCACATCATTTTTACATTTCCACTATTGTGCTCAAAAAACCCCTCTTTTACCCTCCAAGTTCGACGTTAGATTGCGGGAGCTATGAGAGACCATTCAGCGAGCCGTCTGCGACATTTAGGTAAGCTCTTCATCCTTAACACTTTCACGGTTTAAGTTTGTAATTTCATTGGTTATTAATCCTCTTATTGTGTTCCTTATGCAGATAATTGGCCATCAACATGGTGCTTGAGTGGCGTGAAAGGGAACATGAAGAGGATAATGCAATGGCCGAAAATCATCCACCTACCATAGCTGCTTTGAGAGACTGTGGTCTCTTGAAATACTTTCACATCCTGGGCATGAGGGCCCAAATCAGACTATTAGAGTACCTAGTGCGTATGTGGGACCCTGATCAGCGGGTGTTTCATGTGGGGGCTCACACACTGTCCTTAGACATTGAGGACATTTACTTTTTGACTGGATTGTCCAAGTGCAGGTACTATGTTAGCCTAACCGGTAGTAGAGGTGGTGGGCTAAAGATGAGTGAGTACTGCAATTTACACTGTGTACCCGAGGCTGAGAGAAAGAAAGGAAAAGTGGCTATCTGGGGGGTACGAGACTTGACCCTCCATACTATCCTTTTCACTATAGCTCGGATGGCTGGGAGTTCTTCTCCTCACATGGCATTACAGAGTTATTTCCAGTATGCTATTGAGTGTACTGAGCCTTGAATGTTCAACTGGGAAGATGTTGTGCTTCGCAGTAACAAAAAGTAATTGACCAAATGTAGGCGAGGTGACCTGAAGCAATTCGGGTATGGATCTTTGTTGGTGTCCTTCTTCCTTGAGCGGGTTCCCATACTGAGACTGCAGGTTGAGTTGAATATATCGGGTCCCAGGGATCCAAGGATGCTGAGATGGTGTCGGCTCATGGCCTGGCACGTAGCAGGACCGATCATCAAGTACGATGATACTTTCTTTGACTGGCTTCAAACCCAGATGTTGATGGTTGATGACTACACTTATGTTGGGTTGGATTTCCGAGGAGATCCGGATTTGGTATTACGAGAGGATGCTCAATGGGGTGACCTTGGTAAGAAGTACACGCATTTTTTTATTTTTAAAATGTTTTGTGAATTTTTTTATCATATTCAAATGTTTTTGTTTTATATGTTCATCCAAAGACTAATACAAAATCATTTTTTGATAACACAAATGTTGGACCTTACCGACCTTCCGACACTTCTCCCATCCAACGGCGAGGAGAGGTAGTGGCAGCACCATAGTATGATGAGGATTATCAAATAGTGGAACAGAATCTAGAGGGCTTGACTGCAAACATTCAAGACATGACTCTGGAAGAGGTTCCACGATGCGATCAGCGTCATACTGTAGGGGTATCAACATCTATGAGTCAACTGCTTCGTAGGGTTGCTAGGGAAGTCGTGTTTTACCGTGAACGTCATCTATGATGTCACATTGTAGAAGCTATAAGATTCAATTTTTGACATTTTGGTCTTCGGACAAACTTTTTGTAAAAAAAAAAGAAAAAAAAAAAACTCTTTTGATCGTTATATATACAGATGGCTTCTACCGATTTACTTTATATTGTGTGAATTTAGATGTGTTTGATTTATAAATGATTCAAATGTATGTCCAATACATAATTAGCCAATGCATCTGTTAATATATTTAGACATCTAGGAATATGTTGATATTCAATATGATCAAAATAACGTTCAAAGAGGCGAATTCGCAAATACACCCGTAACAAAGTAGGACTTCGAATAGAGTAGATATTACTTAACTGTAGTACTACAAGATGCGATTCAAGTCGCACAACCAAATGATGAATTCCAAGTGAGATAACATCAACCAATAATTCAATAACGACACTATACTCTGCAATGTTGTTGGTCGCACAGCTGAGGCATACACCTCGTAAAGATACAAGTTCATTTGTTGGGGAATAGATTGCCCATGCAGCGGAAGAAAGGTTTCGAGTACTACGGCTAGCACCATTAGTGAAGACAATATTGGGTAGCGAAGACTCCGACATCTGGAAATCAAACACGTCACATAAGGGCAGAGACCAGATAACGACCAAAGCAAACTATAGTAACACATAAAAAGTATGATACATTAAAAATACAAGTACTTGTGCACAAATGGTTTATGCATAGTACTTCTTCAAGTACAACCCATTCCTAGGTTCACTCAAAGGGATACCATCATAATGTACCAACTCATATGCTCCTTTTTCCAAAACTCGGTGAACAATATAAGGACCTCGCCACATGGGTTCTAATTTCCCAGCTCCTAACATATCTCGATCTTGTTCATAGAGAAGAACAAGATCTTGTTGAGAGAAAACGTGAGGCTTGACATGATTATCATATTGGGCCTTGACACGTTTCTTCGGGGCTTCTATTACTAGAGTGGCGTCACATCGAGTTTCATCTAATCGCATGAGATACAATAGACGTTCTTCTTCAGTAGAAGTGTTGGGTAGGAGTTCAACAACTAGCTTTAGAGAGGGTCTCTCGCATTTGATAGGAATAATGGCTTCCACACCATAGACTAACCGAAAAGTCATAAACCCAATAGAGGACTTGACAGATGTTCGGTATGCCCACAATGCCGAAAACAACATTGTGTGCCAACTTGTTTTATGAATCCCTATCATCCGTCGAAGCATAGTTATGAGAACTTTGTTGATTGCTTTGACCTGGCCGTTGGCTTGTGGATAATAGGGTGTTGAGTTATCATGACAAAGACCCAACTTTTCCATAAGTTCATACATCATAAAATTCCTAAAGTGGCTACCGTGATCAGTGATGATAGCTTGAGGAACACCAAAATGATCTATGACGTGATTAAAAAGAAATAAGGCTGTGGTATTTCCAGTGTTGTCAAATGTCGGCATCGCCTCGGCCCATTTCGTAAAGTAATCAACTGCTACAATAATGTAACCATGCCCCCTGGCCGAGTGAGGGTGACATGTCATGAAATCAATGCCCCATTTCGCAAAAGAACCAACTGAGACCACAGGATGAAGAGGAGCAGGATGTGACCAAATTTTTTGATTGTAGGTATGGCAGGCATGGCATTTTTGAACGACAGTAATGTAGTCGTTAAACAAAGAAGGCCAAAAATACCCTGCACGTAAGATCTTCTGGGAAGTAGCATACCCAGACATATGACCACCACATTCTCCAAAATGGCAGTCATTCAGAGCTTTCTCGGCTTCGTCGAATGTTAGACAACGTCGAAAAACAGAGTCAATTCCTCGACGGTAAAGAGTATCCCCAAGGATAATGTATTGACGATCTTGATAGTGTATGCAACGTCGTTCAGTACTAGACAAAGCAGGCCGAAAAGTCTGGGTTTGGAGATATATAATGATATCCCCATACCAAAGATCATCAGTGCTAATAAGGAAAAGAGATTCATTAGCACTGATGATCTTTGGCGCGGTCGAATTCCAAGTCAAACTCCTGGAGTATCACAATCCATTTGGAGTATTTTCCCCCTAGCAATTGACGTGTCAAAATATTTTGCATAGGGTTGCAATGAGAAATCACCATAGTCTTGCGTGAGAGGATATAGTGCCGAAAGCGTTGGATGGCTTGAACGGCAGCCAAGGCCAGTTTTTCGACATGTTGATACTTGATTTCAGTTGGTGTGAGACTTCGACTCAAGTAGTAAACAACATGTCCATCTTGCGCATCATCCTCTTGGACGAGAACCATGCCAATTGTGTACTCTGAGGCAGCAAGATAAAGGAAATAATTGTGGCTGTAATCGGGAGGAAAGAGAAGTGGAGCTCGCATTAGGGACAACTTCAAAGCTTCAAAGGCATTGTTGGCAACAATATCCCAAATGAACTCTGAATCTTTCTTTAGTAGTCGCGTAAAACCACAAGTGATCTCGACGTAATTAGGGATAAAACAATGAAGAAAGTTTGCTTTCCCCTGCAAACTTTGCAACTAGCGCAGTGTAGAAGGAGGAGGGAGATTAAGGATCACCTCAACCTTAATAGGATCCACCCGGATCCCTTGACGTGAAACGATAAAACCGAGAAGACAGTCGGATTCTACACAAAAATTGCATTTATGAGGATTTAAACGTATACGATAGAACCGACAGTGAACGAAAATGGCCCGGAGGTGGGTAGGGTGATCGACTCTGTGCATAGAATGAGCTGGTAAATCGTCCAAATAGGGTTGAATGATATGCTTGATATCATGAAAGGCATAATACATAGCGCGTTGAAGAGTTGCGCCCGCATTCTTAAGTCCAAAAGGAAGTTTCCGATAGGCAAAAGTACCCCAAGGACAAATAAAAGCAGTCTTATGTTGGTCCTTGGGAGAAATGTTAATTTGATTATAGCCGGAGAAACCATCCATGAGAGAGAATATTTCATTTCCGGTGCAGTCATCGATAATCTGATCGACGAAGGGGGTAGGAAAGTTTTCTTTTGGACAAGCTTTGTTAATATCCCTATAATCGACACATACGAGAATACTGTCTCTTTTCTTGTCAATCGGGACAGGATTGGAAACCCATTCTGTAAGAGCCACCGGATAAATAAAGCCGACTTTTAGAAGTTTTTCAACTTCGAGCTTGATAGCAGCCGCTTTACGTGGGTGAACAGGACGAAGGCATTGCCGGACAGGTTTAGCTCTGAGGTATGTCTTTATCTCATGTACAACAATTCCAGGGTCGATAGCTGGCATCTCTTCATAGCTCCAGGCGAAGATGTCATGAAATTATTTGAATAGAGACGTATAGGTGACTATTTCGTTAGCGGAACATGAAGCACCAATATGGACATTTTCAACAATCCCAGGTTTAATGGATATGTCAATGGGAATCGTGGGTGAGATATTACTTAAGTTCCCTTCAGCAAACACATCGTGTGTAGTTGTGGGAACTGTTGAGATGACAACAACAGTCGACGTAGTCGAAATCCGTTGGTAGTTCTCAAGAGTATGTTGCTCCAGAAAAAGTATGGAATGATGATGTCCATCATCCCAAGGGGTTTCCTCCATGATGGACATGATCATCTCGTCAGTGGGAAAAATAACACGAAAAGGATCGGGAGACAACTCATCAAGAGAGGGGGTAGAAGGTGTTGTCGATTGAATGGCCTGATAGGCAGATTCAACCGGACTTAACGATATTGTGTCACCGAAACGAAGATGAACTCTAGGGTCAGGGACAATCCAAGGGTCATGCGACACAGGAAGTTCATGAGGCACGACAGATATCATGTTGATAGAAGCAACTGATGGGTGTGGAACATCGGGCGGTGGAATGGGAAAAGTACCCATTAACGAGGAGTCCTTTAAAAGGCCTACACCGACGCTCTCATAACCCGGTGGGGTTTTAGCAATAAACGACACGTTGCCAGTACAGGTATCAGAATTGAAGAAGGCAAGTTGGTCAATGGTAACAACCTTTCCTTGATGAGGGAAACGTACTACATGGAAAATTGTTGACACAACGACGTGCATGGAATCGATCCAGCTACATCCAAGTAAAAGATTATAATCAAGGGGAGTGTCAAAGACTTCCACTTCGACTTGGACCGTTTTACCTTCTAACGTGATGGGCAACGAAGGACGAACACCGTAGGGCTTAAAACCAGAGCCATTCAAGGCTTTAAGAGTGTTATGGGATTCATTCAAAGGAGGAGAGCCAATGGCTTTCCAACAAGCAAGAGACATAACACACGTCGAGGCACCCTCGTCAATAACAGTTCGACAAATGTTTTTGTCAGAGACAACCACTTGTATTTGAAACGCAAGTTGAGGGGGTAACCTTGGAATGTGATCTTCCAAGTCAAAGACTATCAAATTCGTATCTGTCGGGTCAATTCCACCTATAGCTTTCAACAATGCCTTTCATTGTGCAGGACAAGACTAAAGGACTTCAAGGGCTGACATCGTTGAAGGTGCCTGGGCCAGATCTTCAACAATACTGTAGTTCTGAGCTGCACGAGCATGAGGATTGAAAACCGATTTCCTAACGACACCTTTTGGGGGTGGTCGCAGAACTGTATCAAGGCTCGGTTGTTCTAGGTGAAGAGGACTATTAGTAGGTGGAGTCACAGGATAGGGTTGGACCAACGACGGAGGTAAATCATCAACCTTCTACTTAGATGGAGAATAATCTTTGGCTCGAGTAGTGAGTGCAACATTGTTCTTCTTAGAATCACTAGTACACATCAAAACATATGATGTCATAGAAGGGGAGGGTTGGTCGTGAATGACCAACTGAGCCTATTGCAGATATGGGAAGGGTTGGGACAAGACCGCCGGTGTAGGTGGTTTTGGAGCTCCTTGAAGGAACTTAGTGACTTCGGCACATCGTGGACAATCCTTCGTGTAGTGATCATCACCACATATAAGGAAAGGGTATCGGGGTTTGCGCCTATCCTGATATTCAACAGGAGTGGTTTTAGTTTGCTCTTCTTGATTATTATTTTTTCCCTCCTTATTCTTGCCTCTCCCCTTTTTAGATTTTTTTTTACCGGCTGGGGTAGATTGGACAGCGTTTACCTCAGAAGTTTTTCCGGTGGGAGTGGCAGGAGATGGAGCATTTTGAACATTAGAAGAAGAATATTTAGGGGTTGTTCTTGAAACAAAATGTGATTGGGCTTGGGTAGTACCAATCACACCATCAGCTGCATGTGAGGCAGCTGGAGCAATTGAAGTGCTGGAAGTATTAGGATGAGGTAATTCAGGTAGCAAATTGTAAAGTGTTCTCGTTTGCGAATAAACGAGATCAAGATATTGAGCATGACTTATAGCCTGCTCTTCCATGACAACACCACCCATGGCAATGTCCTTACCAATTTCTTTCACAAATGATTTTGTAAACCATTCTGCCAGTAACTGATCAGGAAGCTCAAGTTTAATGAGACGTCATCTCCTTCGCCACTCATGGATATGATCAGATATATGAGTTCCTTTAGTCTATTTGAAGGAAGTCAAAATCTCAGTCCCGGTATCATAACGGATTGGTAACTGGTAATGTGTAAGGAAATCCATAGCTAGGGTGTTGAAATCAGAGAAGAAACCCCGTGGCAATTCGATATACCACTTCGCAGCAAAACCAGTAAGGGTTTGTTGAAAAAGACATAAATGAATAGATTCATCCATCAACGAGTTGGATGAACACCATAAGTGAAAAGTCATAACGTGATTTTTTGGGTCCTCTCCCACTTTGTCGTCGAATTTAGGAATGTATGATGGAAGCTTGGCTGGAATAACAGGCCATTGGGGAGAGTGACGAATAGGATCATTTAAAATCCTTGACAAATCCTTCAAATCCAAAGTAGTAAGAAAAGGTAATTGTCGATTCACCCATGGGTACTGGTGGCTTTGGGGTGGAAGCCCTGTCAGCAAACCAGTAGGACCATAAGAAGTCTGCCCATAATGGGAATACCCAGGTAGATTTGGTGGTGGTTGAAGAGGATAGGAGTTCCACAGATTGTAACCTTGAGTGGGGACATGAGTTTGAGCATTTGTACCCCAAATAGGATTAGCTATACCTGGATATGGTTGGCCTATAGTAGGAACAGGTAACGGCTGCCCCCTAGTCGTTTGAGGAGGATTTTGTATCATCTGATTCCAATACTGGGCCAAAGAAGGAGGTATATTTTGTCTGAAAGTTGGGGTTGGTCCCCCTATCGTAGGTGGAGTTCCAACCGAAAGTTGTTTACCAATCGAAGGTTGTGTAGTAATTGGAATGTGTTCGGTAAGAGGAAGTTGAATTATACCACCTTGTCCACCAATGGGAATCTGCAAGTTTGGTGTAATAGATGGGATAGTGCCACTAGGATTAGGATTGCCAGTGGAAGATAAGAAAGGTCTTCCAGAAGGAAATTGAGGGAGTGTCGGAATAAAACCGGGAATAGGGTGCCTAGGAAAAGAAGGACCACCTGGAGAACTTGATGGGGTTTGCGGAGGTGTTGGAATAGAAGCATTCAACAAAGCATTCAACGCATGGTATCTGGGTGGTAGTGTTGGAGTCACATTGGGCGTTCGTTGTGCGTTTATAGGAGCAAGATCAGCTGCAGTGAACCCGATTGTGACACTCATAGTATTTGTGAGATGGGCCATCTCAGCAGGGACAGTAAAGTGATAAGTGTTATTCGACGGTACAGTCTCTGTCTCAGAAAACACCGGAGGGTTGATTTCGGAGACCACAGGTGAACCAAGACCAAAAAGGGTCCTTCGAAAATTACCTGCAGACCAAAAAGGATCTTAGCCTTATACACCGGGAAAAGGCCCAACAGGTGATCCAGAAGAGGTAACAACTAATTCTCTGGAAGAATTTAATCGCATAAATGGTCGCTCAGAACCACGGTGAATTTGAAATTCTTCTCGAGTATTGGTAATTCGGAAAGGTTCTAGAGAGTCAGTTCGTTCCACTTGTGGTGTGGTGACGACCGTGGCTTCACTTTGCCGAGGAGAGCCCTTAGGTGTACCTATAGGAAAGGGTTGTGAACCGTCCAGATGCTCTGGAGATAAACCCTGCATTCTACGTGAACGGTGTGGGGGAGCTATTGTAAATGAGTAACAAACTTCGTGAAGAAAATCCTATGGTCAACTTCGAGAAACAAACAACATGCGCTAGTAAAAAAAATCTAGGAAGCAATCACCAAGCAAACAAGACCTTCTAATTTCGAAGCCACTAGTTGGTGATGAAATCCAATGTCGCAACAATGAGACAAGAAGGGGTGGGGCTAGGGTGGAAAAGTTACGCTGACGACTTGCTTAACGGACTTACACCCTGGTGCAAGCTCCCACACATAATCGTGGGTATACCCTCCAAGGAGCCCGAGTGAGTTTGGTCAACGTCAATTCTAGGTACTGTGAAGACTTTCCCCTCCACAGTCACCTTGGGTAAGAACCTAGAAAGATAGGCCACTAAGGTCACCACCAATAACAATAAATCCTGTGGGAACAGTCGACAGTCCGATCCACACGCAAGGGCAGGGTATCTAGCCCGAAATCAACTCAAAATGCTTCCACTCATCATTGTGGGTATACCTCCGAGTGATCCCCATAATACGTGCAATATCTACACTGATATCAACAAAGCAGTGTGAGTAACTCTGCCAATATCAATGCGACCTAGTGTTTGACCCTTATGTGAGAAGGGCTTCCCAGGACAATATGTTGCAAATGGAATTTAACACTCCCTAACACAAGATGCTATTGTGTGTTTTGTGCTTTTGGAGAGTGTATCTCTCTTCCTACTCCAAAGCACTAGCATAGCTAAATGTTGGTGTAAAAGAGCCCTAGAAAAGAGTTACTAGATAAATTTTATGATTACACAGTGTTATTAAGAGCTGTTGTTTACTCAAAGGTAATGGAAATGAAACTTATGTTGTATGACTCCAACCCAACAATGCAAGGATGAGAATGAAATATATCACTTTTCATTCAATGAATCCTATGTATGGGAGAGAGAAGAAGTTTTCCAGATCAACCTTGAACTACAATGCAAAATTTCCTTTCAAATGCAAATGCAAACAATCACTTATTAGATGACAATACTCTATTGTGTCTTTTTCAAATACTTTAACAATCTCAATAATTTGATTTTCAATATTTTTCTAAAACGAAAAGAATTTTTTGAAAGAAAAACTTTTTGTTCACTTTTCAAAAAGGACTCACACTATGACAGCGAGAGTACAGAAAGTCAAAAACGAAATGAACAAGCAAATAACCCAATCCACTCTTTCAATGAAAGCAAAAATAAGGAGCAAACCAATTTAGTCTTTTCAAATGAAAAAGAAAATGATCTTTCAAACCAATAAGAAAATGAGAAAAACCAAGCACTCAACTTTCAACCAATCACTGGTTCTTAACTAATCAAACACACTCAGATCCTGAAGTCAGAGAGAATGGTTTTGCCAAGAAAAGCCAAAAAACGAAAGTCAAGACACAAATGACAAGAAAAGCCTTGAAATCATAAAATTGTTCATGCATGCAAATGAAGACAAGAAAGATATCAATCAATGATCCAAGAAACTCATAAGAGGCAATTAAACTGATCTGGGCAGTTGAAAATACAAAAACTCAAATCCAAACTTTTGAAAAATGGTGTTCGCAGGCAGGCAATATTACACAGTGCGAGAATCAATGATTCTCGCAGGTGACCCTTGAGCAGGGTGCGAGACCCTCACACTGAAACCTAAAGGCAGAGTGCGAACTCTACCAGTTCTCACAGGCTACAATGCAGTGCAGTGCGAGAATGCCTGAACATAGTCAAAATTTTTGAAAATGAAGCAAATTTGAAAAAAAATTCTGGACCCAAAGGGTCTATCAGGATATCCTAAAGACTCGGAGATTGATAGGACAGGAGAAAAGTGAAACCATAGAAAAATATCAAAATCCACAAAGAAAATGGGATTGGTCCCTAGTGGAGTCACCAATTTTGTTATTGGATAAATCTGTAAGTGCGGACACAAACCGATCTCCCTAGATCCACCTAGATCTAGAACAAAGCAAGACAGAACATGACTCTTTCCCTAGATTCTAACCATTGAATTAAATAGAGGCAAGAACAAAGAACATACCTTATTATCACTTCCTTTGGTCTTTTTTGTTCCCACTTCGCTCCAGTGCTCTCCTACAGTCAAGACCAAAACAATACAAACCAACCGAAGTGATGAAAGCACAATCTATTCAACAGTCAATCTATGTATATGATCAAGGAGTTATACAATAAAGTGGAAATAGCTTTATGGGAAAGGGACATATTAATGTATCATATTAATGGAAAGTAAAGATTACAACCTGAGCCTTGATGTTGCAAACTTCCTTTCGATGGACCTTAGCTCCGACACACACACTTGCTCACTTGCATGAAGAAGATTAACTCCTTTGGATGAACTTGCTGGAGTCTCTAAGTTGTTGTAGCATCAGTCCTTCACACAATTATTTCACCAATTCTCCAATGAATCTTGCTTAACCTTTTCCATGAGAATTCACTCAATATATAGGAGAGAATGAATTGGTTACTTGGATAAGAATGATGCAAAAATATCAGGGAATCTAGTACTAGGATAACCATTCGAATGCCATCTCATCCTTCTAGAAGATTCCCTTCTAGAAGCATCGAGAATTCATATTTTTCCTTGCTTTAGAAAGAGTTCTCACCCTAGCAATTCAACACAGTGAAAACTTCTCACACCCTGGCTTAAGGAAGCCTACGAGAATCATGCATTCTCGCAGGCAAATATACTAGCAGCCTGTGAACAGTCCTCAAAAATGTGATTTCTGGAAAGAGATTAAGGTAACTTTTCTCAGGAAAAAGTTCTAATGAAGAGCCTGAGTACACCATCATCAATACATCATCATGACGACCAAAATCATGGGAAACAATTTCCCTGCTCTATCCAAGGTTATAGAAGCATGGTCTACATCTCCTTTCCAGTCCATGTCGTCATCCTCTGAACAACATGTTGACGACCCCCTGTCAACCAGTCATGATACAGTTGGGAAGAAGAAAAGTAGAGTCAAGTTCTTGTGTGTGTTATGCAAAGGGAGTCATCTCACTCACCTTTGTCCTCATATGGACAAAGCCTTGAAATTACTAGAAGACATGACTATTTCATAACCTCAACTTCCAGCTGCTTACCATAAGCTTTCTCTATACCCTTCAATAGTTGATGGAATGATCACTCCGGTCCCTTGACCGTTCAATCTGGTTGATCATGTTGTCAATATGGTCACGTCCTTAGTTGAACCAGTTGACAAAGTGGTTGATCTGATACCATCCTTGGTCAATCCCACTCTCCCCTTAGAGAGTGAAACTAAAGTGGTCAATATGAACCCATCCTCTGTCGATCCCACTCTCCCGTTAGAGAGTGTCACCCAAGTGGTCGATCCATTTCCATCTGTCAACCCCATTCTCTCCTTGGAGAATGAAACTCAAGTGGTTGATCTAATCTCTCCATTGGTCGATCCTACTCTCCCTCTAGAGAGTAAACCCAATACTACCCACATTTTTCTCGTTGATACAGAATCTCCCGTGCTGAGGGGTATTCCTCCTTCTCCTGTAGGACCCCCTCCAAGTAATGAGGCCATATGTTTTGATTGGGGTGTGGTAACTAGACCTCATCTTCCCTCTTACATTCCTTTCTAGATTACAGTACAGGTTTGTGGTCGGGATGTTCCTCAAACATTGATAGATGAAGGTTTGTCTGTTAGTATTTTGTTCTCTATTGCTTGGCAAGCTTTGGGTTATCCTCCACTTGCGTCGGTTACACAGAATTTGTTATCTTTTAACAAAAGAACCAGTCAACCTTTAGGGACCCTTCCCCAGTTTCCTATACCTTTGGGAGGGAAAATTGTCTTTATTGATGTCATGGTAGTCCAAGATACCTTATATTTCACTTTACTCCTTAGGCGGGGTTATGTCTATGCCATGAAAGCTATTGTGTCCACTCTTTTTCGTGTGATATCTTTCCCTCACGATGGAATAATTGTGACTATTGATCAACTTTCATTCATTAGTCCTGACTGGATTGCCTCCCTAAATGGTTCTTATACACAAACAGTATCGTCCCCACCACATGTTAATTATGTAGCGTTGTTGCCCATGGATTCAACTTATGATGACTTAGATCCAATAGTTGACATAGTTATCTCCTCGATAGGGTTGTTAGAGCCTGATCTCTTTACTCCTATCGCAACCCTCGACATGTGTTCCTTCCAGAGTGTGTTTCTTCCGTCAAATGAAGATCTCTTGGAAGCCATGACCGAGTTTTGTCCCTTGACATGGTGTCCTTCCAGATCACTATCCTCTTGGAAGCTGTGATCAAGAAGAGTTTGAGCATGGTTTTCTGATTTCAAGATCATTAAGAAATGAAACCATCCTTGAGCATGGTTTTCTGATTTCAAGCTCATTAAAAAATGAAACCGGCCTTGAGCATGGTTTTCTGATTTCAAGCTCATTAAAAAATGAAACCAGCCTTGAGCATGGTTTTCTGATTTCAAGCTCATTAAAAAATGAAACCAGCCTTGAGCATGGTTTTTTGATTTCAAGCTCATTAAAAAAATAAACCAGTTGTGAGGATACTTTTGCGTCTCTGTGGAAACCTCGTTAAAAAATGAAACAAAGGTTATGAGCATAGTTCATGTTTCTATGTTAAGCTCATTAAAAAATGAAACTGAGGTCTGGGGATTACACCTAGAGTCACGAGCATAGTTCTTCTCCTGTGTCAATCTCGTTAAAAAATGAAACAACTTCCCCCTCTTTGTTGAGTCAAGTCCTTCATCTAGTATTTGAAGCTTCCTTTCCTCCGCCTTTGCAGTTGGAAGAAACGAAGCTTGGGGGGGGACAATGCTTTTAGCCTCTAGACTTCATGCTGAATTTAGAGTCACTAGTTTCTTAAGCTGGGGGCTAAGTACCAACCATCCTTGGGTTATGCGTTGGGAAGTCACAAGCATAGTTTTTCTATGGTTCAATCTTGTGTAAAAATGAAACCACCTACCTCAAGCGTAGTTTCCTCTGGTTCAAGCTTGTGTAAAAATGAAACCAGGTCCAAGCATAGTTTTGTTTTGTTTTAAAGCTTGCGTAAAAATGAAAACAATCCCGATCTTAGTATTTTTTCTTTCTCGTGCTCGTTAATACATGAGAATAAGTTACCGATCTTAGTATTTGTTATTTCTCGTGCTCGTAAATCAATGAGAATGTAACCGAGTATACTTTTATCACTTTTTCGGACTTATAAAGGTTATACAAAAAAGGAACCCACTAGAGTTCCCTTTAAGCTCTTTTCAGACTCTCTAAACATGAAAAGATTACCGAGTGACCTTGTTCTTTTCACGCTTGTAAAAGTATATGAAGAAAATGTTCAATGGGCAATAGTTTATCACTTTTTTTATCTTGTCGAACTAATTTATGAAAAAGGAACTGGGAGAGTTCTCTTTAAGTGTTTTTCAGACTCTCTAAACATGAAAAACCCCTGAGTTTTCTTTCTTTGGACTCATTCAACAAACATTGAAAGACCCATATGGGACCGAACCACTCCTTCTTAGGGTTCGTTAAATATATTCTGAGGGACTCGTCCGAAGGATGAGATTACATTTACAAGTATATGTTATCCTCCTCAAGCTTGTGTAAAAATAAAGAGGTACTCGCCAGAAAGTGTGGGGGAAAAATTGGGAAACAAATGTGTCTAAACCTGTATTCCATGGAAGAGTCACTTTTGAACATGACACCCTTTCACTCACTTTGTTTCTAGGTTGGAAAATCCGCTCGTCTCTTGATCATACTCCTTATAAGATTACAAATTGGTCTATGATCCCTGTTGTTAAGTTAGTATTTCCCAGGACAGTTGTCGTGTCATCAATATGTTCAAAGAGATGTTCAACCCAAAAATCCTTCTATTGCGTCGACCATTTCTACAGTCCTTAAGCCTTCTATTGCGTCGGTCATCCCTGAGTCAGTCCTAAATCACTTGTTACTCTAATCTACCTCAAATATTTTTACCTATTTCATGTCATTGATGAGGGATACATTAACGCCCTCCTGTGACGAGTCTTTTCCTATCGACTTCAACTCATTATCCAGGAATCAGACTTAGAAACTAATTGGTACCTTGGAACTTGCATGCCTCAATGGCAGGTTTCCTCACTTTCGACAGTGGGTTTTCATTATTGACCCCTGATCGGGAGATTCCACCGAGTGTTTGACTTCAGCTCATTAATTCACATTCGTTGGATTGTACTAGTGTACCTTGGGAGTCATTGACATTAATGGTGATTTCCCTCACACTTGTTAACAGTTCTCATCATTGACCGATAATCAAGTGGTTTCTACCATGTTTTACTCCAACACATGTATTTGCACGGTTAGATTCGTACTATAGAGTGGTGGATATGAAGACCCTGGATCTTTTCTGTTAGATTCAGGTTGCGTTGGAGTATATTCAGATTGTATTGGTGCATAGATCCACAGTGTATGCCTGGTTTCTATGTTAAAATTTGAGTCTTTAACACATAGATCCACAGTGTATTTTTGGTGGCTATGTTAATATTTGAGTCATATTGGCATGGATCCACAGTGTAGGTTTGGTGGCCATGACCTGTCTTACTTGACATGGATCTTCGCATGTTGACATTTATGATTTGAGTCACTTGTATTCTGAGTATGGGAATGCCTACCTCAGTGATGATATATTATTGTACTGTATTTTATTGTTTGTTGGCAGGTTTCCGAACGACTGTTCCTTGTTCCCTACACACACTCGACAAAGTATTTCAGCTATCACTCTGTTCTAACTTCGTACTTTGGGGGGCTCTCTGTTTCAAATTATTTTTTTCATCCTTATGAATGTTAATGAATTAAACCTATATGTTTCCTTAAGAGGGGTCAGTGGCCTGAGTTCCTGAAGAGAGAAGGGAGAAGAACATTTCCTGAGAAAAGAAGTTGCATTTTCCTTTGTAAAAACCCTATAAAAAAGGAAGTTCGCAGGCTACATTATAGATAGGGTGTGCGATTTCCTGATTCTGATAGGTTGCATCATAGCTAATTCACAAGGAGTTCACAGTCTGTTCTATAGTCAGGGTGAGAGAATGCTTACACGTGGGAAAAACGAGCATTTTCTCGAATCTTCTAGAAGAAGAAACTTCCATGGTGAGGTGGCATCTGAAGGGTTTGGATCTTACTCGCTTTCATGATTTAGTGGGATCATCCTAACCTCCTCAACTTATCCTCTGTAGCTTATAAAAGAAGAGGATCTCTCATGGAGAAGGGCTAAGTTTGATTTGGCTTGGAATTATTAGTTTGGGTGGAATGTCTTTGAGTTTTAACTTTGTCAAGATAGATTGGGAATATTATCAGATATGTTCTCTCAAAATTCTTGGAATGGAAGTGTGTTGGGAATGAAGAACAGTTGGAAGGGATCTTACGACATCAAGGCCATGGTTGTGATATCTCTTTCACATTTAATATGATACAGTAATATGATTCTTTCCTATAAATCGTGTTGTGTTTTATTATATGATTCCTTGATCACATACATAGGTTTATATTGAGTTTATGATATTACTATCACTTTGATTGGCTGTGTTCTTTTGCAGGTTCATCATTGTATGAGCATTGGAACGGAGCTAGGATGGCGATGGTGAGAGGAAGTAGCATTTAAATGGTATGTCACCCATCCCTCTTTAGTTAGTAAATTCAATATTTAAAACTTAAGGAAAGCGTCATGTTCCGGTGTGTTTTGTTCTAGATCTAGGTGGATCTAGGGAGATCAGTTAGTTTCTTCACCTACTGATTTATCCTATAACAATAGGGGACCAACAGAATCCCCTTCATTCCAGACGCTTGCATAATATCCCTCCTATTCTAGGAGGATTTCCTAGTATTTCCAACTCACCGGCTCAACCATCTCACACCCCTGTGAGTGCCACTATTTTGGGATCATCTTTGCTTGGTTCCACCTTACTTGGTTCCAATTCCCAAGGCCATCCATCCACTAGTTCTGCTTCACAAGGAGGCAGGGGGGAAACTTCCTCTCAAGGTAGAAGTACATCCCCATCAAACCCCCCTGTTATTGGATTAATCGGTAGGTGTGGACACTAACAGATCTCCCTAGATCCACCTGGATCTAGAATAAAACATGATAGGACATGACTATTTCCCTAATTTTTGACCATTGAATTGACTAGGAGGCAAGAACGAATAACATACCTTATTATCGCTTCCTACGGTCTTTGTTGCTCCCGCTTCACTCCGGTGCTCTCGTAAGTTCAAGACCAAGACAACACAAACCAACCAAAGTGAAGATAGCACAATAAATTCAACTGTCAACCTATGTGTATGATCAAGGAATTACACAATAAAGTGGAAATAGCTTTATGGGAAAGGGACATGCCACTGTATCATATTAATTGAAATTAAAGATTACAACCTGATAGCCTTGATGTCACAAGCTTCCTTTCAATGGATCTTGGCTCCAACACACACACTTGCTCAATCCTTGCATGAAGAAGATCAAGTCCTCTTGATAGAATTGCTAGAGTCTCCAAGCTATTGTTCAAGCTAAGTCCTTCACACAATTCTTTCACCAATTCTCCAATGAATCTTGCTTAACCTTTTCCATGATAATTCCCTCAATATATAGGAGAGAATGAGATAGTTACTTGGATAAGAATGATCCCAAAATATCAGGGAATCCAGTACAAGGATAACCATTCGAATTCCAACCCATCCTTCTAGAAGATTCCCTTCTAGAAACATCAAGAATTCATCTTTTTCCATGCTTTAGGAAGAGTTTGCACCCTGTTTATTCAACACAGTGTGAGAAGTTCGCACCCTGGCTTAAGGCAGCCTGGGAGAATTAGGCATTCTCGCACCCAAATATATTAGCAGCCTGCAAACCTTCTTCAAAAATGAGTTTTCTGGGAAGAGATGAAAGTATTTTTTCTCAGGAGAAAGTTCTTATGAAGAGCCTGAGTACACCATCATCAACATGATGACCAAAATCATGGGTAACAGAATGCCCCCCAAAGTATGAGGTTGGAATCAGTGAGAGCCGAAATACTTTGAAAGCTTCATGTGTGTTTTGAGATTTTGGAGAGTGTATCTCTCTTCCTACTCCAAAGCGCTAGCCTAGCTAAATGTTGGCGTAATATAGCCCTAGAAAAGAGTTACTAGTTAAATTTTATGATTACGCAGTGTTATGAAGAGTTGTTGTTTACTCAAAGGAAATGGAGATGAAAATTATGTTGTATGAATCTGACCCAACGATGCATGGATGAGAATGAAATATAGCACTTTTCGTTCAATGAATCCTATGTATGGGAGGGAAAGAGGAATTTTTCCAGATCAACCTTGAACTACAATGCAAAATTTCCTTTAAAATGCAAATGCAAAAAATCACGCATCAATAACAATTCTCTATTGCTTCTTTTTCAATAATTTCAACAATTGATTTTCAATGTTTTCAAAGATGAAAAAATATTTTTTGAAAGAAAAACTGTTGTTCACTTTTCAAAAAGAACCCACACCATGATAGTGAGAGTACAAAAAATAAAAAACCAATGAACAAGCAATGATAAAAACCCAATCCACTCTTTCAATGAAAACAAAAATAACAAGCAAACCAATCTAGTCTTTTCAAGTGCATAAGAAAAGTGATCTTTCAAACAATAAGAAAATGAGAAATACCGAGAAACTCAACTTTCAATTGATCACTGGTCCTTAATCAATCAAGCACACTCAGATTCCAAAATCAGAGAATATGGCTATGCCAAGAAAAGTCAAGACAAAAATGACAAGAAGAGCCTTGCAATCCTAAGACTGTTCATGCATGAAAACAAAGACAAGAAAGACACCAATCAATGGTCCAATAAACTCTTATGAGGCACCTAGACTGATCTGGGCAGTTGAAGATGCCAAAACTCAAATCCAAAAGTTTGAAAAAATGGGTTCGCGGGCTGAGAGTGTTACACAGTGCGAGAATTAGTGATTCTCGTAGGTGGCCCTTGAGTAGAGTGCGAGAACCTCACACCGAACCTTAAGGCAGAATGCGAACTCTATAGATTCTGGCAGGCTACAGTGAAGTACAGTGCGAGAACCTCTGAAACTAGTAAAATTTTTGGAAAATGAAACAAAATTTGAAAAGGCCTCTGGACCTAGAGGGTCTATCAGGATATCCTGAAGACTCAGAGATTGATAGGAAAGGAGAAAAGTAAAACAAGAGCAAATGGCCACAGAAAAATACCAAAAGCCACAAAGAAAATGGGATGTTTCCCCAGTGGAGTCACCAATTTTGTTATCGGATTAATTGGTAGGTGCGGACACTAACAGATCTCCCTAGATCCACCTGGATCTAGAAAAAAACAAGACAGGACATGACTCTTTCCATAAGTTTTGACCATTGAATTAACTAGGAGGAAAGAATGAATAACATACCTTATTATCGCTTCCTAGGGTCTTTGTTGCTCCCACTTCGCTCCGGTGCGTTCATGAGGTCAAGACTGAGACAACACAAACCACCCAAAGTGAATATAGCACAATACATTCAACTGTCAACCTATGTGTATGACCAAAGAATTACACAATAAAGTGGAAATAGCTTTATGGGAAAGGGACATGCCACTGTATCATATTAATTGAAAGTAAATATTACAACCTGATAGCCTTGATGTCGCAAGCTTCCTTTCGATGGCTCTTGGCTCCAACACACACACTTGCTCAATCCTTGCATGAAGAAGATCAAATCCTCTTGATAGACTTGCTAGAGTCTCCAAGCTATTGTTCAAGCTAATTCCTTCACACAATTCTTTCACCAATTCTCCAATGAATCTTGCTTAACCTTTTCCATGAGAATTCCCTCAATATATAGGAGAGAATGAGATAGTTACTTAGATAATAATGATCCCAAAATATCATGGAATCTAGTACAAGGATAACCATTCGAATGCCAACCCATCCTTCTAGAAGATTCCCTTCTAGAAACATCGAGAATTCATCTTTTTCCATGCTTTAGTAAGAGTTTGCACCCTGTCTATTCAACACAGTATGAGAAGTTCGCACCCTGGCTTAAGGCAACCTGCGAGAATCAAGCATTCTCGCACCCAAATATATTAGTAGCCTGTGAACCTTCTTCAAAAATGAGTTTTCTGGGAAGAGATGAAAGTAATTTTTCTCAGGAGAAAGTTCTTATGAAGAGCTTGAGTACACCATCATCAATACATCATCATGATGACCAAAATCATGGGTAACACCCCCTCAAGGGTTAGGTCCACTACTTTCTCACACCATGGATGGAACTAATCCTCCACCACCACCCCCCATGCCATATTTGATTTCCCTCAACATTCATGATTTGATTAAACTCATGAATGACCCTATATTGCATGACCCCACATGGCATAATATGCCTACCAAACTACCTTCATACATTCCCAAATTTGAAGGAAAATCAGGGGAAGATCCTGCCAACCATGTCATGACCTTCAACTTATGGTTCTCTTCAAACAAAATCATGGATGATTTCATCTGCTTAAGGTTATTTCAATGCACACTCATTGTTCCATCAACCAAATGGTATGTGGATGAAAAATCAGGGTCCTATGTGACTGTTGAATCCTTGGCCAAAGAATTTTTGTCCTTCTTTCAACTACCAATTCATCATGATATTGGTCTAGAACTTCTCTCTGAGTGAAAACAAACCTCGGCTACACATATTGTCGACCACATTCACGAATGGCGTCGACGAAGTAGTTTATGCAAAGACAAAACCACCAAAGAACAACATCTCGATTGGTTTCTCAAATCACTCGTCTCTATACTTGCCAAATATGTGGCATCCACCTTCCCCTAAACCGAAGAGGAAGCCATCAGCAAGGCTCAACAATATGACCTCATTTATGCTCAGTCAGGTTACTTATACACAGTAATACCTGACGCACCAAGACCCGTACCATTCAGCCAAGACAAACCTAGGATGTCTCACTCGGAGGATGGATTGATTGGTACCACAACAAACCACAAACCATACATCCAACCACCACCCATGTACGGTACACCCCAATATCCACCGATATATGGAGGTCCATCTTATTACCCTCCTCCCCTTTACCAACAACCATATCCTGTTTCTCCCCCTCCACCCATGAGTGGAACTTTACCGACACCCATCATCCGCTTGAATTCTCAACCAAGCTTAGGTTCCCCCTCTACCTCAGCATATAACCTAGGCACTAGTGAAAGCGCTTCGCCTTCCTATGCGCCCTACGGATCATTTCCACAACATAATTTGAATTTTCCATTTTCTGGTCCTCCACAGGGACAACCACACGCCGGTGTTAAATTTGTTCAACCCTCTCTCATTCAACAATTTCATACTTTTAAATAGTTGAATACGAAAAATATGGCCCATCAACTAAATAATGCCAAAAAGAAAGGGGAAAACTGAAACAATAATAACACATGACTAGGAAGAAATAACCCCCAACAAAACCAACCTACTGGGGGCAACCAGGATCAGGGTAACTAGAACCCCCAAGGGGACAATAACAAAAAATGCCAAGGGAGGAACAACAACAACAACCTCGGGACGAAATTCCCTTGCGCTCTTTGTGGTGAGCATGGTCATTATACTCACCATTTCCCCCAAATTGCTGAATTCAAATGGATGAAAGACTCCATGAATGCACCATGTTCCCCAGTGTCGCCTTCTCCTTAGCAGGCCCCATAGCAGTATTTGCAACAACCACCCCCGTCTGTGTTTCAAAACCCTATTCCACACCAAGGTGTGATGAATACCCAACAAGAGGTACACCCTGCCCCACCATAAATGGGACAATATCAAAACCCTTGAAACCAGTGGATCAAAATATCCTCCTCACTAGACAAGAAGAAATTCTTCTACAAGCGCGCGATCGTCAATACAGTGTGCCCCCTGAATCTACTCCCACTACTTCGGACGTAGCTCCAGCTACAGATGGAAAACCCTTGATGATTCCATGCCCTAACACTGAACCTGCCATTCGTATCCCTCACATCCTGTTAGGACGGAATGTCAACAACCCTCAGGCTAGGGAGGCACATAATTATAGTTTGGTCAATGACTTGGCACAGTCCCCTGCAGCCATGTCTATATTGGAGGTTCTCCAAACCTGTCCCACTCAATGGAAATCCTTACTTTCCACCTTGGGGGCAGTCTACCCAGCTGATTCTAGACTCGTCACATTTGATATAGATTGTGGGGAACCTCGTCTCCCCGCTTTGGTAGATTTCAAAATACCAGTCAAGAGTCGGAACATCACGATTCATCGGTGTATCATTGATGAAGGTGAATCCACATGCATCATGTCCAAAATTGCATGGTAAAAACTTGGCTCCCCTGAGATAGTACCATCTGCCATCACTTTAAGAGCTTATGATGGCCGACCATCCTCCCTTGAAGGGGTCTTGAATCCCTACTCGATTACAACAAATTGTTTGGATATAGCTACATGTACGCAATGAAGGTAGTAGCCTCTTCTATTTTTTGAATGATGATGTTCCCCCACAATGGGAAAATCATCAGCATCGACCAAGTTGCACATTATGAGCCTAACCACTCCTCCAACATCGATAACATCTTATCTCTTGTCCGTAGTAGTTCCGACGCGTATCCACTCATGGACATGGGCCCTGGATTTTTCAAGGACCCATCCTCGTTGGGGGCATATCAGGGAGCACCACTCCTCATACACCCCTCAACACAAGTGTGTGTCATATATTCTAATGGAATTGAAACTCGAGATACCATTCCTCCCACTAAGGCTTCTCCACCCCTCGACGTCCCACCAGTTGAATAAATTATACCTCTGGAATTACCTCAGAACCCTATGACACCACTTATCCCCGACTTCACCCTTCCCCAAGGGAAAATCTTGATTTGGGAGACAATTCCCCAAGCCATCACTCAAATCCCCTTCTTCTACTCCCCACCAGGAGTACAATCATTTCAGGTAGCTACAACACTTACCCTTCCCAACATGGTGCTCGCCATCCATATATGGCATCTACACCCACCCACGATGGTCCCTCAACCATCCCTCCCTCCTCAGTCAAAGGGAATCCCCATGCAGATTCCATTACTAACTCCGACCACACCACCCTCACCCCTAATTGCCAGCACCACTGCCACAACTGGGGGAAGATGAAAGAAGAAAGATCCCACTACTCCACTTCCTCCCTGAATTCAACCTCCTTGCGCACTCTTCAAAAGAGAGGGACGACCCACTAATATATTTCCTTCCCTTCCTAATGTTATGCAATTTGATCCAACTCCCTCGAGCAACCACATCGCTCATCGCTCCACCAAGCACAGCTAGTACTACCACAACATCCCCTACTACATGCAGTAAAGGGCGTCAAACCAAATTCACATGTGCCATCTGTTCAGAGTATGGCCACTACACTCATCATTGCCCTGTGCTACCTCAGTTTCGACAGACAATGATGGTGGTACACCAAACCTTTCAGCAAGAACCCTATCCACCAACACCTTTGGGTACCCATGTCACTGACATCAATTATTTCTTGACCTCAGTCACCGAACAGATGAGATTCCCTTGCTCTCTTTGCAACTCACTTACTCATTTCAAGTACGAGTGTCCTTCGATCATTGAATATAGGCGTCGTCAAGTAACCCTTATTCAAAATATTTCAATCGTCTCACCTCCTATGATGCAAGTGATCCCCCCTATCCCTTCTCCATATATTTTTCACATCATCTCCCCTGAACCTGAGTCACTTCCAACCCCTCCATGGTTCATGGATATACTATCTGAGGATGTTTCCCTAAATCCTCCCAATTCTCTGGTTCCTTTCCCTCACGAAATCTTACCCCCTACCACAGTTTACCACCCATAATGTCTGGACATTTTCTCTATGTCAAGAGATCCATTGCACCATCATTGCGATACCTCCTCTACATCTTCACCACTTGGAGACAATCACACGGTGGAAATCACCCATGTTACCTCCCCGGATCCCCTATATTCTTGCATTTTCCATTGTGAGGAAGATATCCTAGAGGAACTCACTGCCCCCAATTTCCCATGGAATGTGCTCCATCACAGAGAAATTTTTCTCTCACAGGAAACCTTTGACCCTCCTCTCTAAGCCTCCATATGTGCAATCGAAACCAATAATTTTATTCCATCAAGGAATATAGATTGGTTCAACAACCATATCCCTGCCCCTAATTCTTTTGAAGAAGGCAGCATGGCCAATATCTCCCCCACTGTCAAACTCGACATTTCCATCAAACCAAAAATCGTAGAGGAAATCACCATTGGTGTTGCATTCTCCCCTGAGGAACTCACAGCTTACAAATCTCTTTTTCAGGAATATCGAGATATTTTTTCTTGGTCATATACGGAGATGCTTGGCCTCGATCCTTCTATAGTCGAACATCGCATCGAAACATGGCTAGATGTTTCCCCAGTCTGTCAAATCAACGCCCACTTCACCCATCCAAAGTCGCGGCTATCAAAGCTAAAATTGACAAGTTACGTGTTGCAGGGTTCATATACCCCATCGCATATACCTCATGGGTCTCCAACCCCATCCCTGTTAACAAAAAATAGGGCACTATTCGCGTCTCCACTGACTTTCATGATCTCACCCATGCTTGTCCCAAAGACAACTTCCCAACCCCTTTCATCAACCAAATTATCGATGAATGTGCTGGCCATAAGGCCTTTTCCTTCATGGATGGGTTCTCTGGCTATAATAAAATTGAAATCCATCCAACAGATCAGTACAAAACCACATTTACCACCCCCTGGGGTACTTTTTATTATAGTGTCATGCCTTTCAGACTAAAAAATGCAGGTGCTACGTTCCAACAGGCCATGACTTATGTTTTCCACAATCTTGCTCACATCATCCTCGCTTACTTGAATGACCTGTCCACTCAATCCAAGAAATGCACTCAACATTTATATGACTTACGAGTTGTCTTTCAACGATGTTGCCAATACAATATTCTCTTTAACCCCCTCAAGTGTGTATTTTGCGTCATCGTCAGCCACCTCCTTGGGTTCATAGTTTCCCAACACGTCATCATAGTGGACCCCTTCAAGGTCCAAGCTATCACAAAAATTCCACCACCTAGGAATTTGTGCCAACTACAGAGCCTACAAGGCAAAGCCAACTTTTTACAATGCTTTGTCCCAGATTACGCCACCTGCGCGCATGGTTTCCTTCACTTACTACGTCATGATATTCCATTTTGATGGCATGAACATGCTTAGACTGCTTTTGATGATTTAAAAGTGGTGCTATCCAACGCCCCATTGATTAGTCCTACCGACTATGATCACGATTACATCCTCTACTTATCAGCCTCAGCCATTTCAGTAGCAGGAGTTCTCGTCCAACTAGGGGATGATGGTCGCAAGAATGTTATTTACTACATCAGTAAAAATATTTCAGGACCACCCCTGAAATACAATCATGAGGAGAAACTCTCCCTCATAGTTTTCCTCACAGTCCAGAAATTGTGTCATTATATCTTGCTTCAGACTACCAAAGTCGTGGAAAATTCCAATCCCATGTAGTAATTGCTTAGTTGACAACATATTAATGGAAAATTTTCCCGATGGATCGTCATCCTTCAAGAATACAACCTAGATTTTTCAACTCTTAAAAGAAGTAAGTCACTCGTTCTCGCTGAAATCATCACGGTGTTTCCCTATGATGCTAAAAGTTCACCTGTCAATACGGATTTTCCCGACGAACACCTCTTCTACATCCCCTCAGATAACCCTTGGTATGGTGACCTTCTCATCTACCTTGGGACAAAAAAGTTTGGGTCTCATCTCTCTCAAGATGATCATCGACGCATTCACCATTAGGCCCCTCTGTACCTCCTCATTGGTGACATTGTATACTGACATGGGGTCGACACCATACTACGTCGATGTTTGACCATCTATGAAGAAGATAGAGTCTTGAACGATTTCCATAGCGGCACTTGTGGTGGCCACCTCTCAAGTATGTCCACTGCCCAAAAAATCATTCGAGCAGGATACTTCTGGCCTACACTATTTCATGACTACATCCATGCTATCAAGCGATGCGACAAATTCCATCTTTATGCAAACAAAGCATGAGCACCACTCACTCTTATACATGCAGTCATCACAGTCATCACTGGCATAGACTTCATGACTTGCAATCCTCCATCTAGTAATGGACACAAGTAAATCATCATGGCAGTATATTACTTTACCAAATGGGTCGAAGCCACGCCTACCTTCAACAATACCGCTGACACAACAATGCATTTTTTCTTCAACCACGTCATTACATGTTTCAGTGTTCCACTATAGTTAGTATCTGATCACGGTAAACACTTTGAGAATGAGATCTTTGTTGAAGTGTCCTCAAGTTTAGGCTTCTCCCATGAGTTTTCCTCCCCATACTACCCTCAGTCCCATGGACAGGTCGAGGTTGTTAACAAATTCCTCAAAACCATGCTGCAACACACTGTCAAAAAACATAAGACCAACTTGCTACATATGTTGTTTTCAACATTATGCGCCTATCATACGACCGTCAAAACTGCCACCAGTTTTACACTGTTTCATCTTGTCCATGGGATCGAAGCCACCCTCCCCATCGAGTGCGAAGTTCCCACGTTACGCACTTCCATCAAGCTATTACCTTCCATTTCTCCAATGGAGAAGCACTTTCTAAAATTAGAGTCGTTGGATGAGGATCGTCGATCTTACTTACATAATAATGAGGCAACTAAGAAACAATTGAAGGCCACCTTTGACCGCCATGTCAACCTTTGCTTATTCAATGAAGGAAATATCTTCCTAGCCTATGATATCGTTCATGATACTCTTGATCATGGGAAATTCAAATCATTATGGCATGGACCCTAAATTTTCCAACAATGCCTCACTAAAGGCGCATACATCCTAGCCTCTTCATAAGGCTATCCTCTCAAATAACCCGTCAACGGGTTGTACTTAAAGAAGTTTTACACTTGAGCGTAGTCATTCTAAAATAGGCTTTTTCTTTGTACACATTTGTAGAGTTTTTAGTCTTCTTTTGTTTCCTCCATGCCTCATGTCTGATCTAATATCTGTGTTGTTGAAAGATGCCTCCTCCATCGGCCTACCACATCGGTTACACTGACGGAGGTAGCTGCTGGACACATAATCTCGCTTCGGTCACTTGGTCCCTCTACACCCCCTCACATGAACTTCTCCACTCCAACGGTATGTGTTTGGGCTCAGCCACCAACAACCAACAAGAATACTTAGTCATCATTGGTCTCCTTGTCGAGGCCATTCACCACCACATTCATCACCTTAACATTTTATTATATTCCCATCTTATAGTTCTGTAGCTCAACAATGTATACTGTGTCCACGATCCTTTCATCTTTCACAAATACCTGCAAGTTAGACTCTTATCTCGAAACATTGATTCAATTACATTTACACATATTCCACGATAATTTATTCAAATAGCTGATAACATGGATAACATAGTATTAGATTGGCATTTATCACATCAGGACATCATTACATATACATAATCATTAAACATCAGTCACAACATATAGATTAGACATCATAAAAACATCACAAAAATATCAACACATGTAAATATCACAGAGATCCCAAAGATGTATATATATATATATATATATATATATATATATATATATATATATATATATATATTTCTATCCAAGTGTCATAAACGTTTACAAAAAATTACAACATATACATCACCCATAGGCAAGTGAGTCCCCTCACCCCTATAGGTACAAAATGGGTGTCAAACTACCCTATACAAAATGGGCTCGCACGTCTATATAAATACAAAAAGACATAACCGATACTCATGGTGCTCCCAGATATCCCCCACCAGGTCCTCTGTCAACAGGAGGTGCCCCACCAGCTGGGGTCCCTCCAGGTCCGGGGGGTAGCCGAACAGTCATTGATGCCCCCACTACAACGACTTTGGGGATCAGGGTCCCTCTGCCTACAAAGTCACATTCCCCGGGTCACCATCTGCACTCGGCCCTGTGGGAGAATTTTTATCACATCATGTCCAAGTACGCATGCTCATGTTCAAAATTATCAAATAAACTATTATATGTTCTTTATCTTTAGATATTGTTCATGTCAGGTATTCAGTTTTAATGTGTGCAGGTACTTGGTCATCAAAAACCAGCGCAGCCCCTTCCAGTATATGATTGACACTGGCATGTAATCATTCCTAGTTAATGTAATCATTCCTTTAGGGTCTCGACATTAACCCTCTATTTCATCCACAATCAGTTTGTCCATCTGTAGATTTCCCTCCATTCATTTAACTCCTACAAAAACCCACCCATGGGAACCCCACCCTCCACTAGTTCTCTTCGCAACTTCTGCCCTCACAAGCCAAGTCATCTTTCATTGAGGCACTCATTTTTGTATCTGTACACTCATCCCAAATTATTCTTTATTTATTTGGTAAATTGTAAAAGTCATTTGTTTCCATCATTTACTTAGCTTTTTGTCTTCACCCTTGACGACCTTCCTTTTTTTGGCAACGCAACCCATGTCGCCCTTGGTTGGGGCATCCACTCTCCTTTTCTCATTATGACATCGTCTATAAACCCCGAGTATCCCATAGTCCATGTACCCCTTATCTCCGAGTTTGTCCACTTTGTCATGCCTTTGGCACAATTTAACCCCATGTCTAGTCATCCCCCTGACACTAGATAAAGTTTTACAGTTGCTGCCAATCACCCTTCAAACATACCCCCAACCAAGGGTAGTCTTGAGTCTCACCGCACCTTGACTTCGTCCATGTTCTCTATCAGTTCCTAATCTTGCTTTTCATGGATTTCATGAAGACTTGTACTTCTTGGAGTCACGTCTCCCTTTTTTTCAACATCAACACAGTTTCTAGAAGGGAGACAGTATCTTGACTATCATTACCTTTACAATGAGGAGTCTTGGATGACATAGAGAGAAAAATTATTTCTCTCTGATGTCATTGACCCCCATAACATTCAACTTCAACAAAATCTCATGTTACGGTGGGTCTTACTATGTGACTATTGCAGTTGTTTTATACTAGCCGAAGACCTATGAATTTGTTAGGCCATCAATGCCTACAAGTCATCGACACTTCTTATAGACGTCCTTTCCTCTTTTCAGAGTATGTTCACCATTAGACTTGTCATTTTCCCTGATCAAACTGCCCTGGAGGGCTCTGCAATGATCTATATCAGCTTACAATGTCAATTATTATCTTACATTTTTTTGAGTTACATGACACGAGCATGGGGCATGCCCACCTCGTTTGTATACATATTTTATTTTCTCTCCCTAGACATCGATTTGGGTCCCACAGTTCCCCCTCTCCCTCCAATGGATCTCTCTTGGATTTCGTATTAACACTCTTCCTTACAATGGTACTCCTAGTAGAAGAAACATTGAGGTATTTTGGCTATATGTATGCTCCTAACCTCAGACATCAAGGGGCATCTGTTATCATTGAAATTTTGTCCACAACATTGCATGAAAATGGTTACAGAAATACAGTAGTTCCAAACACCTATTAGCTCACCTGCAGCACCAAAAATTCATTTCCAAGAGGAAAAAACTATACAACTGGATAAAAATTGGCATGAGCAGAATCACTAAAGGAAGCATGTGCATAGTGTGTGGGCCAAAGAAGTCTGTAGAGCACACAATGGGCAATATGTGTGACTGTGTATGAGAAAATCTACGCACTCCTGTGAACGATGCATTTATGGTTTTTGTTGGCCCCTCAACCACTTATGGACCAGCTCCCAACTTGATTTGACCCTCATATTTGAGATGAATCTGAATGGGGGGTTGGTCAAGGACCAAAGGGTGCCCTAAAGGGCCCCTTGTTCACACCAAGAACCAGTTGAATAATTCCTTGAAGACATGCTATAAATGGAGGCCATGGGTGCACTAACAATTTAAGATTTCTATAGTATTGTTATGCTACCTCAATCCTCCCTTGAGAATCCTCTTTTCTCCTTGGAGCATTCTAGAAACATTCCAATAAGCCATTCCACTCACCTCTTGAGGGAATAGGCTTGGATATATTCACCATTTTCCTTCTAGTTTATCATTGTAAGAAGATCTCTCCAATAGGGAACTCAAGAGCCCTCCCAAGGAGGAAGAGGCGATCCATAATTCCTCCTTTCTCTACGATGTTTTTCCAACTAATATAGTTATCCATTGGTGGCATAATCTTGGTCATTTGGTTGATTGATTTTGGTTCAAAGTTTCTTATGCATTCTAGTTTTATTTCTTTAGTTTCTTTTATTTTATTTTCTTGTTTATTTCATGTGCTTGGATTATCAAACTCATGCACTAACCTCTGTGTTGTCTAGCAGGCCCAACTAGACTTGTAAGTGCCATTGTTTTTCTCACCCAAGTGACGAAACAAACACAACACCTAGATTCATTAAAAAGTGTGTAAACCCAATGTGTCAAGAGGCTCCTCTAACATAGGAGTAAAGGAGAAGGTCGAATTAGGGAAAGTAGGGTGTTTACCCCTCTCTCCTTGTCTTGGTGTTTTATATATTGTTTCAACTACTACATACGATAGTTTCATTAGTTCCCACACCCTCCCTATGAAGTAGTTCTTTCGAAGATTTGGGCTTAGTTATCTTGCCCTTATGTGTAGTCAGACATGTGAATTTTCACCCTCTCATTGATTGTGAAGTGGTAACCTTAGTGTCCACCCCTAGGTATCTACATAGGTGAGTGTAGGTGAGACATACTTGTGATACCTGGCACAAACATTCAATCATTGTTTCAATTCCCTTGGAGGTTGCCTTCCTTAATAAATGGTACTTGCACCATCCTAGGATGCTTCACGTAGATTATCGTAATTGTTCCTCACACCTTCGTTAACCAATCTTGTGGGGACATAATCTCCCCCAAAGGGTTGGTTTTGGAAAGGAACATTGATCCATTAGTTTTCTTGTTTTTGTATTATATTTGAAAAGGAACACCATGTGGATACATGCGCACAGGGATCCAGACAAGGAATGGTTGCAACTACAATACTGCATCAACGAAGAAGATGTAGAAATGGCCATGTAGGATTGACATGAGGACTGGAAGATCCCAGTCATTCCCAAAGATGTGCTCACAGGGAAGGAGGTAGAATAAGGAGGAGATAAGACACCTTTAGGAGATAGTGTTGTGACCAAAAAGCCGAAACCAAGTCAAAAGCCAACGCAAGAGAAGAAGGGGAGTCTGGAAAAGAAATATGCATAGGAAGGAAAAGAGAACATTTCCCTAGCACAAGGAGAACAAGGAATGGGGGACACAACTAGATAATAAACCCCCTTGACATCCACCCCACAGGAAACAGGGCCACCCAAGTGGTCGATTATACACACAGAGGGGTCGCGCAAGAAGGCCAAGGCACACAAGAAACCACCAGAATACACTATCATTGAGGATGATACATACCTCATGGAAAAGAAAGTGCAGGAGCGTGCATCAGAAGAGTTTGAAGACACCCAACACCAACGAGTCTGAATTCAAGATGAGTTGTCTGACATAAGGTAGGTCCTAGAGAAGATGAGAGTAGCGTACATGACTAAAATGGGAACAAAGTCCTTCCTCACAACAACAAAAGCAAAGGAAAGGGCCACGTAGAGAGAGAAGTATACCATCCAAACCATAGCACATGAGAGACCAAAATTTCAAGTCACATCCAACCTGTTGTAGATGGATGAAGTCGTATCCCATACACCACTAAAGAATCTAGTGCAAGTAGAGTTGGTAATGGCAAGAATACCAACTAAGGCATTGTACAAGATTGAGGTCAGTGTCACGTAGGAGGTGCAGTCACGCACAAGAACAGACATAGAATAATTGTATCATACAAATAATGGAAATGAAGCCTTAGATATGGTAGTCGAGTAGGTCAAGATTGAAAACAAGGAGGAAAAAGAACGTGCAAATAGAATAGAGCAAGGTCTGACAGTGGTGTATAATCCCATCCCTGACAATGCATAAACAAAAGAAAGAAGTGCAGAGGAGAATATAAACCTCATCGCACAGACAATTGATCACTACATATAGGAGATTGAAGAATTAAAGTAGAAACTCAACCCCATGACTCCTTTGGATGTTAAGGAGAAAAGGAAACAGGAAGCTACAGGTCAAATGGGTGAGATTGTTTGACAGAGTAGAACAGCTTTAGACAATGCTGGAGGAAGACGAGAAGGTCTAGTAGTGGGACTAGGAGGAAGAAAGGGTAAGAAAAAACATCCAATACCTCAAGCAGAGGAAGAAGACAATGAGTATCACAAAATGTCTGAAAGGAATGCAATATATGAAGAATCTACAGGCAGAGTTAAATGCAGCACAAACACAAAAGCAGGAAAGACAGGAGTAGACGAAGCCCCTTCAAGAGCAAGCAACACAGATGATCGTGCATTTGGAGGAAAAGAATAGGAACATGGTGCAAGCATAGACAGACTGTGCAAAAATTATCCAGGAGGAGATCACAGAACACACATTAGAAGTGCTCAAGAAAAGGCCACGCAGGTCCAGGAAATAGGAAGGGACCTTGCAGACAAGATCCATAGCCTAGTAGATGTTGTTTAGGGAGCGCGTACTGTCTAGGTGGATTGGGACGAGCCACATGTCAGTGTTGGGGGCTTTTTGGGTGTAGGTCGATTTTGAGGAAAAGTCCATTTTTGGAAATAAAAACTCAATTTGAAAAAAGAAAGATGGAAGGAAAAGAAGCATGTGGGAGGAAAAGACACACGCAAAGGAAGAAAGCATGCAAAGCATGCATGCAGGAAAACCTAACCACATTAGGGTTAGGGTTTTTTTAAGAGAGTGTAACAATTGATAAGTTGGAAATTAGTATAAATAAGGACTTAGGAGGTCTAGGTCGAGGTTCCGAAGTTTTTTTTTGTTTGGTGAAGGAAACAATCGTAAGATATAATACCATTTTTGTAAGTTGTTGAGCAGTAGGAGAGTGAAGTAGCTAGGTATTGAGGGTTCAATTGCAGGTTGAGGAGCCTGGTGCGATCTAGTCAACCTCATAGAGGATTGTGGAACTGATTTTGTGATTGTATGATTAGAATTGTAGTGCGTGTGATGTCATACATCACATAAATCTAAATAAAAGAGCATAAGAAGCCAAATCTTTGTGGACGTATCCCAAGAGGGGGTGAACCATGGTAAAACATGTTTTATGGGTTATGATTGAATGCATGTTTTCCTTCTGTAGGTAGTTATATTATGAATGGGTGAATTTATAATTATGTGAGATATGTTATATGTTAGATCTATTAGAATGCAAGCATAGATTTAGCAAATGAATGAATATTAAGAGTGATAGAAATAACAACTAGATAAAGACCTAATAAGATGAAATGCAATCCCATATCCCCACTCTACCCCAGAGTGTAAGCATCTAAGCATTTCAATCACCCATAGAACTATCTCAGGTGAGACTGCGCAGTACATTATGTGTGTTGTGTTGCCTTTTGGTTTACTAGGAGTGCTGATAGTTTTAGAGGGTTTTGTTGGAAACTTGTTTAAATATAAACCTAGGTCATCTAAGGAGTAGGAAGAGAGATTAATAACCAACATGTTGTCAAATAGGAAGTCCTACCAAGTAAGGAAGAACCAGAGAAAATATAGTTTGAGCCAAAGGATGATGAATCAGAGTCTACAAAAGAACATGAATCAGAAGAAGAATATCCTCATACTCCAGTATTGAGGAGATCGGTGCAGGAAACAAAGCTACCTAAAAGGTATACTTCACTTGATTTACATTCAAATTTTTCTTTGTCTATTACTGATGATGATCCTAGAACTGTTAGGGAGGCAGTGGATTGAGAGGATGGAAAACTCTGGAAAAAGGCCATGGTTGAAGAAATGACAGCCTTGGATAAGAATGAGTCATGGGATCTAGTGGAGTTGCCGACTGAAATAAATCCCATTGGAATCAAATGGGTATTTAAAAATAAGTTGAATGCATAAGACAAAGTGGAGAAATACAAAGCTCGGTTAGTAGCAAAGGGGTATTCCCAGGTTGAGTGAATTGATTTTGGTGATACGTTTTTTTCTTGCTGCCAAGTTAACTTCTATTAAATTTATTTTATATGTTTTTGTTGCATTTCATTTTAAAGTAGAGAAAATGGATGTGAAGACAACATTCCTACACGGGGATCTAGAAGAAGAAATATACTTGAAGAATCCAGAAGGATTTTTCGTGAAAGGAAAGAAGGAGTTGGTATGCAAGCTGAAAAAGTCCATGTATGGTTTAAAAAAATCACCAAGGATGTTGTATAAAAAAATGATACTTATGTGTTGGGACTTGGCTTCACAAGAAGCCAAGAGGATCACTGTGTGTATTTTAAATTAATTGGTGATCACTTGATTTATTTGGTCTTATATGTGGATGACATGTTGTTGATAGGAAAAAACAAGGAGATTATCCAGGATGTGAAAAATCAGTTGTCCTCTAAATTTGACATGAAAGATCTTGGTGTTGCAAATTTCATTTTGGGCATGGAAATTTAAAGAGATCATAAAAACTTGAAACTCTGGTTAAATCAGAGAAAATATGTGGAGACGATATTACAGAGGTTTAATATATAAGAATGTAAACCGGACAGGGTCCCCATTTCTGTAGGTGTAAAGTTATTTGCGAATCAGTGTACCAAGACACAGGAAGAGGAGGAGGACATGTCCCATGTTCCATATGTGAGTGTGGATGGAATATTGATGTATAGAATTTTTTGTACTAGATCAGACATTGCACATGAAGTGGGAGTTTTGATCATGTATATGACAAAACTAGGGAAGGAGCATTGGACAACAATAAAGAGAGTTTTTAGGTATTTGTGTGGCACTACTAGTTATGGATTGTGATACTAAAGAAGACCAAGTTTGGACAGAGTGTTGGACATACATGGATTTGTGGATTTAAAATAGGTAGAAGATCTAGATCGTAGAAGATCTACAAGTGGGTATGTTTTTAACCTGTTTGGAGGAGCAATCAGTTGGATGAGCAAAAGACAATTTGTAGTGGAACTTTCAACAACATAAGTTGAATACATGTGTAGTGTCCCCAAGGCCGAGCCCCGTTACAGATCATGATATATGAAATGAATTGTAAATGTGTTTTATAGGCTGGTGAGCCAAGTTTTGTATAAGTTGGAAGGATTATGTGGTTGTTAGGCCTGGAAGCCTAAGTGTTTGAAGGCCAGGAGCCTATTGTTGTACTTATATGTATGCAGAATATTTAATAAAATATAAACACCGGCAGGTGCAGACCAACCACGATGAATGAGTGAAGGGGGACTGAGCGTCCACAGAGTGGGCAAGAAACTAGGGGCTGGAAGGTGGGAAAGGGGCTAAGTGTTGAGCCTAGGGGGCTTAAACCTGGGAAATAATATTTTAATATTATCTCAAAAAGAGACGTGCATTTCTGTTTATCCTAAGTTTTGAAAAGGGAAAGCGAGAAAAAGGGATGCAGGCTGATGGAACGCATGAAGTTCCAAGGGTGACAAGTGTCATACCTGGTGCATGCAGATAAAACGACCAAGATAAGCCGTGAGGGGGATTCCTCCTCCATTCCACCCGACTACCTGAGCGTGTACAGGCTCTGAGCAGTACGATTAACTCGACCTCTGCAAAGAATACCTCATGCGTCCCTGAGAGCTGGAAAGCCTGTGATTGTTCTGAATAATCTGTACCTCTCTGTCCCGAAGTCGTGACCCAGAGACCCATTTTCCATCGTCGAACCAGTTTGAGGAAGCCTGTATCTAGCTCTGAGGAAACTGGTGTATTCCTCTGTTCTGGAACGGGAAATTAAATAGTCTGTGTGGATTTCGGGAATAGCCTGAGTGTGTGTTGAATTCTGAAAGGGAGAAACACCTTCTGTCTGAGTGTTGAGCCTATGTGTGGAGCCAATCCGTGAGACCATCCGCCATTGTTAAACCTGCTAGATAGCTCGTGTCTATTTTTCCCGTGGGTTGTAGTGACCATGCAATACTGGACTGCATGAGGCTTGTTGGCCTGTGAGCGACTCCTCTAGGTGAGAGAGTGCACAGAGGGAGGAGAGAACTCCTGGAAGGAACCCTGTAGCTTCCATAGAGCCTGGAGACTTCCGATCCAGTCTGTTCCTGTAACCCAAGATAAGGGAGACTGGCAGCCGAAGGACTGTCCAGGCGACAGAGAAGGTGCACTCTCCTGGGGTGGAACAGGCATGTGGGGAATGAGGGTCTGTGGGCAGTGAGCGAGGGAGATTCCTGGGAGAGTTTTCTTCCTGGTGGTTGTGTATGACTGAATTCCCTGTAACCTCAGCCTAAGTCTGGATTCATTTCCCTGGGGTGGAGCTCAGTCCCAGCTCGGTGGTGACCCACTGTTGAGTTGAGGAGAAGTACGGTCTACGACTGGGAGGTTCGTGGGAGGCCTGCATTTGGTTGGTGGATTTCTCCACTATCACAAGATAAGTGTTTAATTATATTTTTACTACATTTTATCATGACTATACTGGATATGTTATCATGTTTTCCACTGTGTAAATGAATTACTGTTGAATGTTATGGCTTGTTTAATTGTAGTAGTAACTTATATATTTTACTCTGAGATTTAAGTGTGTTTAATTGTTTAAATGCATGTGCTTATAATGTTTGTACGAATTATGTAAAAATCCATGTATAGAATGGTAACTGAGAGGTTTGAAAACCTCAGTAGTGAAAAGGGTACACTACATATTGGTATCAGAGCCAGGTTTCGACACTGAGCCTTGATGAGCCAGTGGAGCAATCTTTGGACCAAAAATGCGAAGGGAAATTGGGTCTGGAATGGCCAATTTCAGACCATGGGTTGCTCCGAAGCGTCAAGGAGATACTTGACGAGATTATTTTAAAGCTCAGGAGGTATGGCGGCGTTATGAAGCCGCAACCAATGTGGTATGAGTCCACAGGGAGAGAGGACTCCACGCCGGTGGTGTTAGAACCGTAGGATCTATTCGGGAGGGAAGGTGAACCCTTCTAACCATCAGATCTAGAGAATGTGCACAAGGTTTAAAGCCTTTGGATACTGCACAGGAGGTTACGGCCACACCAGGAGTTTAAACTCGGGAGGATCATGAGTCGTAAGATCACTGTGGGATTACCCGTCAACCGTCCGAGTTGACAGAAGTTACACAGGGTTTAAGTCCTCATGGGTAGAGGAGAAGTCCTGGAGAGGTGTCCAGATATTGGAGTCATCGGGATTTTAGAAGTCCAGAGAACCGAGACCTTGTGAGTCTCGAAACACCGAAGAAATCATAGCCGTGAATCTCGGGTGGACACGTGTCAGAAGATCCGAGAGGAATCGGGGTTCGACACTTCGTGGACTCCGGAGACATAGAAATCGTCGCATCAGGAATCGTGATCTCGCAATGTCCGAAAGGGTGACAAGGGGACAATGACGTGGTAGAGTCAATTCCCATGAGCATCAGAGATCGGCGTATCATGGTTCTTGATGACGAGAAGATTGCAGCAGCGGGGGTCACGAAACTCTGAAACACGACTTCCAAATATTCTCCAGCAATTGCGAGGAGGACAGATGTCACCCCACATCGGGGTTCGAAACTTCGTAAGTTCCGGGAACAAGTGCAGTTGAGGTTCAATTTCCCGATTGTCAAAGGAGTGTGGGCCATAGCCGTCAACAGGGGGAACAAGTGGCGCACTGCATTGGTGTATCGAAAATTGGGGTTCGGGGAATTGCGAACCCTGAGGATGTAAGTGTTTCGGCAGTGGAAAGTCTGAAACCCCGATAAGAGTAAAAGACTGTGGTCTTATGAGAGGCAGTCACATGGACCTATACATAACCGGGGGCTAAGGCAAAGGCGCATCGGCAAATCGGGGATCGGGAGTTCAGGAGGACAGGAACTCATGTCGTCGGGGATCACGAAACCCCGACACCCGAAGCTTCAATCGGGAGATGTGCCATGTAGATGCATGAAGAGTACCACGTTCCAGTGAGTCGAGGAGACAGGCAAGAGTGGTTGGACCCGATGATGTCATTAAAAGCGACGTGGAGCCTCCTGAACATACCACGTGCCACGAGGGTGAAGGATGACAGTTGTGCTGTGGGTACGGAGAATAAAGTAACTCGCGATTTCGGGAGCTCACGAGATAAAGGCATAAGAGCTTGACATGGAAACTCGCGAAGTCGCGAAGTAGCGAGAACGAGAGGAGAAAGGTCAACATCGCTCCTCGGGGTTTGTGAAAGGGAGGTGTCAGGGTTGGATGCCACAACTCACGAAGGTGCGAATAGCGAAGGGTGCTAGCATGTAGCCCTAGACTATGGTCATGCATAGCAAACCCTAGCGAGGAGAGAGCCATACCCTTGTCGCATCTCGGTATATCGGCGTTTAGAGGAATGAGTCGAAAATTTTCGACTCACGAACTCGCGATGTCGCGAGTTGCGAAAAGGGTGACTTGGGTTTCGTATATTTAACCGTCAGATCTTTGTGGGCCGAGATTCCGAAGTTCCGAAGCCCCAGAAATTAGAGAGCCAGACAGAGCTTAGAAAAAAAACTTTGTGAAGATGAAATGTCTTTCGTTCTTGTTCGTATTAGTTTTAAATGTCGTGGATTGTTCCTGAAGTTTAATGGCCTGACAAATTTTGAAATTAATTGCACAGTGCATGTGTAGAATTCAACGAAGGCCAGAACTCCAGTTAATCAACACCGAGTATGGAGTGGGGAAGAGTGCAGATTACCCCTGAAATGAAAGACGAACGGGAAGGAAAGGATGTTAACTTAGGAGTCGAAGGATCGAACTCCAATGGGCACGGAAAAGAGATGGATAAGGAAGGACATATGATGCAACTCATCAAAATATTGCAGAAAGATGCCCAGGCTCACCTAGATGATAGCCGAAAGCTCATGAAAGTCGGAGATCGACAGGGTGAATTCAATTTAAAATTGTTGAAGAGCCTGGAAAGAATAGAAAAGAAATTGGAAAAGGGGAGTGACACAAGAATATCAAGAAGTGTCATAACCCTTGAAGGGAGAAGGAGATTGAGGAGTGGTGACAGACATTACCGTCTCTCCCCAAAGCATTCTGGCAAGGAGACACACAGTAGTTCAAGCCCATCCCCTTCCAGAAGACACCGAAAATCTGGAAGGGATGAATTGAAAGGGGAAATGAACAAGATTAAACCTCCAACATTCGATGGAGAACATAAGAAGGAAGAAGATGCCGAAACCTGGTTGCTTGGCATGAAGAAATACTTCCAACTGCAGAATTATTCTGCCCATGCAGAAGGAAGAAATGTAATGTACCAACTGAAAGGAAAAGCATCCATGTGGTGGGATCAGTTTATGCAGGTGCAGTACATCCGAGAGAAAGAGGTCACTTGGAAGGAATTTAAGAGGTATTTCGAGAATAAATACCTGACTAAAAGATACTATGACAGAAAGATGAAGGAGTTCTTCGAACTCAAGTTGGGCAGTATGACCATTGATGAGTATGAACGAAGTTTTATGGAACTATTGAAGTATGTTCCATTCATCAAAGATGAGGCTGTCAAGATTCAGAGGTATCTGAGTGGACTGCCACCTTCCATTGGTGACAAGATTCAATATGATGATCCTAAGACCATGGAAGAAACCATAAGAAGGGCGAAATGCCTATAC
>ML790578.1:362810-390052 GCA_009831015.1 Picea engelmannii | reverse complement strand
CCTGCATCTATGACTGTACATAATGTGTTTCATGTTTCACTGCTTAAGAAATATGTACCTTATACTAATCATGTTATCGATTGGACTGTGATCCAGGTGGAATCAGAAGGTGTCCTGGAAGTGCATCCTGTACGCATATTGGACAGAAAAAACAAACAGCTCTGGAATCGAGCTATAGAGCTTGTAAAGGTCCAGTGGACCTGGTACTGTCCTGAGGACGCGACATGGGATCATGCAGATGTTATGCGGGCAGAGTACCCGCATCTTTTTGAAAATTTTAAAGAAATTGCAGATGTGATGTAAGTTGCACTGAGGACAGTGCAAAAATAAGGGGAAGGGGATTGTAGTGTCCCCAAGGCCGAGCCCTGTTACAAATCATGATATATGCAATGAATTGTAAATGTGTCCTATAGGCTGGTGAGCCAATTTTTGTATAAGTTGGAAGGCTTATGTGGTTGTTAGGCTAGGAAGCCTAAGTGTTTGAAGGCTAGGAGCCTGTTGTTGTACTTGTATGTATGCATAATATTTAATAAAATATAAACACCGCCAGGTGCAGACCAACCACGATGAATGAGTGAAGGGGGATTGAGCGTCCACAAAGTGGGCAAGAAACTAGGGGCTGGAAGGTGGGAAAGGGGCTAAGTGTTGAGCCTAGGGGGCTTAAACCTGGGAAATAATATTTTAATATTATCTCAAAAAGAGACATGTGCATTTTTGTTTATCCTAAGTTTTGAAAAGGGAAAGTGGGCAAAAGGGATGCAGGCTGATGGAACACATGCAGTTCCAGGGGTGACAAGTGTCAGCCCTGGTGCATGCAGATAAAACGACCAAGATGAGCTGTGAGGGGAATTCCTCCTCCATTCCACCCGACTGCTTGAGCGTGTACAGGCTCTGAGAAGTACGATTAACTCGACCTCTGCAAAGAATACCTCGTGCGTCCCTGAGAGATGGAAAGCCTGTGATTGTTATGAATAATCCGTACGTCTCTGTCTCGAAGCCGTGACCGGGAGACCCATTTGCCATCGCCGAACCAGTTCGAGGAAGCCTGTATCTGGATCTGAGGAAACTGGTGTATTCCTCTGTTCTGGAACGGGAAATTAAATAGTCTATGTGGATTTCGAGAATAACCTGAGTGTGTGTTGAATTCTGAAAGGGGGAAACATCCTTTGTCTGAGCGTTGAGCCTATGTGTGGAGCCAATCCATGAGACCATCCGCCATTGTTAAACCTATTGGATAGCTCGTGTCTGTTTTTCCTGTGGGTTGTAGTGACCATGCAGTACTAGACTGCGTGAGGCTTGTTGGCCTGTGAGTGACTCCTCCAGGTGAGAGAGTGCGCAGAGGGACGAGAGAACTACTGGAAGGAACCCTGTAGCTGCCATAGAGCCCGGAGACTTCGGGTCCGGTCTGTTCCTGTAACCCAAGATAAGGGAGACTGACAGCCGAAGGACTGTCCAGGTGACAGAGAAGGTGCACTCTCCTGGGGTGGAACATGCATGTGGGGAATGAGGGTCTATGGGCAGTGAGCGAGGGAGATTCCTGGGAGAGTTTTCTTCCTGGTGGTTGTGTATGACTGAATTCCCTGTAACCTCAGCTTGAGTCTGGATTCCTTGCCCTGGGGTGGAGCTCAGTCCCAGCTCGGGGGTGACCCACTGTTGAGTTGAGGAGCAGTGCGGTCTACAACTCGGAGGTTCATGGGAGTCCTGCATTTGGTTGGTGGATTTCTCCACTGTCACAAGATAAGTGTTTAATTATATTTTTACTACATTTTATCATGACTATACTGGATATGTTATCATGTTTTCCGCTGTGTAAATGAATTACTGTTGAATGCTATGGATTGTTTAATTGTAGCAGTAACTTATATATTTTACTCTGAGATTTAAGTGTGTTTAATTGTTTAAATGCATGTGTTTATAATGTCTGTACGAATTATGTAAAAATCCATGTATAGAATGGTAACTGAGAGGTTTAAAAACCTCGGTAGTGAAAAGGGTACACTACAACATGGCAGCCACTCATGCAAGAAAGGAAGCAGTATGGTTACAAATATTGTTTTCAAGTATTGGGTTGGCACAACAAGTTGTAAGGATAGAGTGTGACAGTCAGAGTGCAATTTTTCTGGCGAAGAACCCAACTTGTCATTCAAAGAAAAAACATATTGATGTTCAATATCACTTTGTGAGATACATGGCTGAAGAAAACAAGGTGTTACTAATAAAGGTGGATTATTTGAAGAATGTTTCATATTCATTAACAAAATATGTTAGCATTGAGAAGTTGTCTTGGTGTAGAGGATCTGTTGCCCTCAGTTGTTGACTATGTAACCTTGTAACCCCATGTATGAAAAGAAAAACAACAAGTGAGAGAATGTTGGATATGTGTTATATTCTTTCCACGAGTAGAGTCTACATTGCACTTGGAAGAAAAGGGGGTTATAGAGGGTTGGATCCCCCCTGCGTGGGGGTTCAGGGGCATCACCCCGGGCAAAAAAAAAAAAAAAATCTCATTTTTCGTGTCCATTTCTGGGCAGTTTTTTTGACACATGGTTTTTCATTGATGGTTTTCGATTTTCAATTAATGAATTAGGGTTTTTGACTAATCCAGATCATTGAATTAGGGTTTTGGTTTTCACTCGCTCCTATATGTGTATTATATGTAAACAATGTATGTGTGCATGAATATAGAAGATGTTGGTTTTCCTGGTTTGGGTTTCCACGGGAAAAGTCTCTGTGTAATCTGTGTATTTTTCATTGTATATTTTCTATTATTTTATTGAAAATGTATTTGCAATAAATAATTGTAAAAGGTTAAAATCTACATTTAGGCCCCTTTGAGAGAGATTTGCATTGATAGGAATGTAGTCCTTCTGGTGTCTGAGGAAATGTCACTTATGTGAGAGCCTTAAGTTCTTTCTGTAAGAGAAGGTTTCTCTAGGTTTTATCCCTATAAGGATCATGTACCACATTTTGTGAGAAGGTTTTATCCCTGCTAAATGAAGGATAAGAAAGTGATTCATATTCCAAGAGGATCCAGAGATGTAGCCAATAGAGTCTAGTGAATTTCGTTAACACATGTTGATGAGCATGGGGTACATGTGGATCCATCTAAGATCCAAGTCATTCGTGACTGGCTAGCCCCCACCACACTAACCGAGGTTTAGAGCTTCTTGGGACTTGCCAAATTATATGGGAGGTTCGTGTTGGGATTCTCCCATATTGCATGGGCCATCATCCAAGTAACCAAGGGTGGTGACAAGAAAAAATTTGAATGGGGGAAGGCACAACAACGGGAATTTGAGAATCTGAAGCATTGCTTGTGCTAAGCTCCAGTGCTCTCATTACCTGATCTGCAACAATCATTTGAGATTGAAACCGATGCCTCGGAATATGATGTCGACGCAGTTCTCACCTAGCATGGGCATCCAATAGCATACCATAGTGCGACGCTCTCAGATACTGTCCTAAAATACCCCACCTATGACAAATAAATGTATTCCATTGTGCAAGCCTATCGTCAATGGAAAAATTACATTCTGGGCAAGGAGACAATCATCCACACTGATCACAAGCCTCTATAGTTCATACAGACACAAAAGAAGTTGTAGAATGATCGCCATCAAAAGTGGTCCACATATCTACAGTAGTTCCATCTCAACATCAAGTATAAAATAGGGAGCACAAATCATGTCAGTGACTGCTTTAGTCTCCCTCATGTCGCTGCACTCACCACAGTAATCCAGTCCTGGGGTCATAAGGCATCTGAGTGGCCCCAATTGTATCAGCATGACCCGAAATTCGCCACCACTTATCAACTATAGGGTACAGGAGTGAATGTCACCAATTTTCACATCCAGGATGGACTATTATGCCATCTGGACCACCTCTATGTTCCCACAAGCGAGCGTGAAAAGATGATTTGGGAGGCTCACTACAGTCAGATGGCAGGACATTTTGGTAATGACCAAACGATAGCTATTCTACAGAAACATTTTTATTGGCCTAAACTTCGACAAGACGTCAACAAGTATATCAGATCTTGCACTTATTGTGCCATTTCCAAGCCAACCATCAAGAAGCAAGGCTTATACATCCCTCTTCCTACTCTGGAGAGGCCTTGGGAATCCATATCAATGGATTACATGTCTGGCCTTCCGACCACCAAGCACGACAATGATTGTGTATTTGTGGTGGTTGATCGGTTTCTGAAGGTGGCCATTATCACAGCCTGGAAGAAGAACATCACAATGACAGATACTGGCAAGCTCTTCTTTGAATGGGTATCTGTCCATTTTGGGATACCACAAACCATCACCTCAGATCAGGACAACAGGTTCCTCAACACATTTTGGTCGAGTCTCTGGTCATTGTTAGAAACCAAGCTCACTAAATCCACTACTTTTCACCCCCAAACCGATGGTCAGATAGAGGTCACCAATCAGATGATTGTGCACATCCTGTGCATGTACAACTCTAAGCATCTACGTACATGGGATGAGAGTCTTCCCTATGTTCAACACAACTACAACAGGGCTCTCCATAACTCCACCAACCATAGCCCATTTCAGGTAGGGCTAGGATTCCAACCCTTGGGTCCCATTGATGTTGCACTACCTCTTGCAACCACACAGGCATAATCTTCCCATGTTTAGTTTGAGGCCAACAAAGCCACCAAATTCATTGAATGGATTCATCACATCTGCCAACAGGTCCATGAGATTTTGCAGAAAGCCAGTGCGAAGTACAAGCATCGGCATGATCAACACCAGGTACCGCACTAGTTTCAGGTGGGAGTCAAGTTCTAGTTACATTTGCATAAAGAGCGCCTTACAGGGCCCCATCGGAAGCTCCACCCACTTCGTTATGGGCCTTACACTATCACCAAGGTTGTGGGTAACAATTCTTTTGAGCTCAACACTCCACACTTCCTTGGCTTGTACCTAGTGTTCAATGTGGACCTCCTTCGACCATATTTTCCACCATTATTGGACACCTCAGAGATCACAGAACAATTGACACCAACAGAGCTCAACCCTGACTGCATGGAACATGCATCCACTAATCAGATAGTAGACACATAGGTCAAGGGTACTCGCTGACAGAGGATCCAGATTTATTAGGTTGTCAAGGCAGGGAAAGTCCTACACCAAGGCAAGTGGCTCACCCATGGCCAAATTCAGTAGAATTTTCCTCACCTAATGGGCACTCAACGCAATGGAGACCATTGCTTCCCAAGGGGGGAGGATTGATCTAGGTTGATATTGGTGGCCACCCACCTATTCCAGCTGGCTCCTCTTGAAAGTTTTTAGTTCAGCACATTCTTCTGTAATCCTTTATAATTGTGGGTTCTACACTTCCAGGGCTTTCTGAATCCCTACACAATTTCCAGGTGGAGATTGGTGGTCGCCCACCTAATCCAATTGGCTTATTTTTTAAGTTTTCATGTCAACACATATTTTTGTATTTCCAGGGTCGTTTTGGGGCCCTAAATAATTTTTTTTACGTTTTATAGTCAAACTATAGACGGAGTCAAAGTTTGATGACATAATGTGTAGTTCTCTAAAAGACCTTTCCAATGGGTTATCACGCACCTAAAACGAAGGTCGTATGAAAAAGTTACGACTCTGAGAAGTTGAGGTACCAACTTACCCGTAGGGGCCCACATAACCTTTTGTGTTTCATCTCCTAAGGTTAGGTTTTTGGATGTCTAGGGTTTTGACATTCATGAGTAATGTTAAAAAGGCCTCTGCAGCCTCATTGTAATATTTTTACTCAGACAGATGCACGTAGAAAGCTACATCTCTTCTCAGAGATAACTACCACCATTTGAGCAAATTGTTCCCCATTCTGCAGTTTTACAGTTTCAACCTATTTTATTTATTCAATAGAAGTTATTGTTCACTGGATATTTGTTGTTATTGTTCCTATTTCTTTGTTATTGTATCCAGTCTTCTATTCCTTTTGTTCCTCTCATAAATCCAAATCATATGATTTTTGACATAGATTGTAACGGCTATAAGCATATAAAATAGTATAAATAAGGACCTAGGAGGGCTAGGTCGGAAAAATAAGAAAGAAGGAAAAGAGAGAACTTGTACCGAAGAAAAGATATAAGTTAAATATTAAGAGTTAATTGGTTGGAAAACCACTGATTGTAACAAGTCTTGTAGAAGAGTCAAATACGTTAGTCTTTAAGGGTTAGGTCACATGATAGGGAGCCTGGTGTGATCTAGTCAGCCTCACAGAGGGTTTTGACCCTCATTTTGATTGTATTACTAAAGATGTAATGCGTGCAACACAAGATTTTACAGCAAAATAAATAAAAGAGAAGAGAAGACAGATCTTTGTGGACGTAGCCCTAGGAGGGGGTGAACTATAGTAAAACCTTGTGTTCTAGGTGATTACTAATGAATGATTTACTTTTCTGTTGATCATTATCTTAAGAATGAATGGTTAAAGTAGCTCTATCAACATGCATTCATAGTTTTAAAGATGAATAAATCATAGAGGTAGATGAATGATTAACAAGGATAATGCGTAAGGAAGAAATAAGCCAATCACAATCCCCACTCATTCCTAGACTGCAAACACCTGAGTATTGCAGTCCCCCATAAAAGCTATCTCGGGTGAGATTGTGTTGTGCACCCTATGCGCAATGTTGCCTTTTGGTTTACCAGGAGGGTCGATAGTTTTGAGGGTTTTGTTGGAAACCTATTTGAGATCAGAACTTGGGTCAACCCAAGAAGAAGTTAACCAACAATGTCCCAAGACACGGGAAGAGGAGGGGGACATGTCTCGTGTTCCATATGTGTGTGTGGTTAGAAGTTTCATGTATGGAATGGTTTGTACTAGAACGAACATTGCACATGCAGTGGGATTTTTGAGGAGGTATATGTCAAAACCAGAGAAAGAGCATTGGACAACAGTAAAGAGATTTTTCAGGTATTTGCGTGGCACTACTAGTTATGGATTGTGCTACCAAGGAAGACCAGGTTTGGACTGAGTATTAGATATACATGGCTTTGTGGATGCAGACTGAGCTGAAGATGTGGAGCATAGAAGATTTACAAGCGGGTATGTGTTTAACCTATTTGGAGGAGCAATCAGTTGGATGAATAAAATATGGTATGTAGTGGCACTTTCAACTACAAAAGATGAATACATGGCAACCATTCATGCAAGCAAGGAAACAGTATGGTTACAAAGATTGTGTTTAGGTGTTGAGTTGGTACAACAAGCTGTAAGGATAGAGTGTGACAGTTAGAGTGCAATTTTTCTGGCAAAAAACCCAAGTTATCATTCAAAGATAAGACATATTGATATTCAATATCACTTTGTGAGAGAAATGGTTGAAGAAAAGAAGGTGGTGTTAATGAAGGAAGATACTTTGAAGAATGTTGCAGATTCATTAACCAAATCCATGAGCACTAAGAAGTCCTCTTGGTGTAGAGGATCTATGGGCATTGTTGCCCTGGATTGTTGACTATGGAACCCTGTAACTCCCTGTATGCAAAGAAAAACAACCAATGGGAGAATGTTGGAAATGTGTTATATTCTTTGCACGAGTAGAAGCAGCGTCTACGTTGTGTTGGGCACACAAGGGGGTAAGAGGGGGGTAGATCCCCCTTACGCGGGGGTTCATGGACATCGCCCTCGATTTTTTTTTCTCAGTTTTCATGTCCATTTTTGGGCAGTTTTTCGGCACATGGTTTTTCGCCGATGGTTTTCTATTTTCGATTAAGGAATTAGGGTTATTGACTAATTTAGGTCATTGGATTAGGGTTTTGGATGTCGCTGGCTCCTATATGTTATTATATTGTAAACAATGTATGTGCGAATGAATATAGAAGATGCTAGTTTTCCTGGTCTGGTATGGGTTTTCAGGAGAAAAATCTCTGTCTAATCTGTGTATTTTCCATTATATCTTGTGTATGAAGAAATGTCACTTATGTGAGAGCATTTAGTTCTTTTTGTAAGAGAAGATTGCTCTGAATTTCATCTCTGTAAGAAGCATGTACCACATTTTATGAGAAGGTTTCAGAAAGGATAATAAAGTGATTCATATTTCAAGAGGATTCAAAAATATAGCCAACCGAGTTTGGTGATCAATATGCTCTTGCCTGTTTAATCTCCACCGTTGAGTATTACACAAATATTTCCGCGGGTGTTAAAATCAAGTCAGAATTGTTTTGTCAAACGCGTGTTCTCGAAAGAGACTCTCATACAGTCATGGTTACAAATAATAATTAGTGCCGGGAAAAAAGATATTATGTTGATAAGCATTTTGAAACTTCTGAACAACGCATGTTCAATGACCAATCGAATAAAACATAATTTAGGATCCGAGGCAGCCATATGATAATCGTCGTGCTGTTTCTGGCAACTGTCTGGATGGAAAGTCATCAGAACCCCGTCTCGTCTCGTCGACGAAAATATATTATTTAATAATTCTGCGGGTTTTCAAGTCAAGACGGATTTGTTTTGTCAAATGTTGTCGAGAGAGAGGGGGGAGAACCGAATAATTACCGAATAGTAATTAGTGCCGGGAAAGTCATCAAAAAGTCATCAATTCCACGGGTGTTAAAGTCAAGTGATAATCATAATGTGATAATCATTTAGGATTCGAGGCAGGCATGTGATAATCATAATGTTGTTTCTCCTCGCAACTGTCCGGATTGGAAGTCATCGAACCCGGAAAAAATTAGATAGTATATTAACAAGGCAGCGTGGCTGCGTGTACTGCCTCCCCGAAATAAGGGGGACCCACTGTCTGAAAACAGAATGGATAACAGAATGGATGCGCGTGACCTGAACCGGACCCCGTGGTCTTACGGCGAATATCCGATGCGCGTGACATGTTAGTCTGTCCGAATCCTGGAGCAGGGAAGCCCTTTCAGGAAAAACACGGGGAAAAATCTGGTTTAGAAAGACCATAAATTATTAAATACAAATATAAAATTATTAAATATAAATATAAAACATAAATTCAACTTACTCTTACCTAATATCATTGAGTTAATTTTGATTTCGAAATACGTGAAGGCTGCAATAACACAATAAAGTTATCAGCCAATAAAATGTAAGAAAATTCAGTTTTTTCTACATATTAAAAAATAAAATTTTGAGTTTGTTAGGTTACACATTAAGTTTTTTACAAAATTTTTAAAGTCAACCCAAATTAATAGAAAGTCAAAGTGAACTCATCACTATGTATACTGCCTAGGAGGCAGTACAATAATGCTGTTTCTTCTGTCAGTTATTCGGTCAGTTGTTCGGATGGGAAGTCATCAAAACGCCCCTCTTGTCTCGGCAATATATTATTTAATAATTCCACGGGTGTTAAAGTCAAGTGATGATCATAATGTGATAATCATTTAGGATTCGAGGCAGGCATGTGATAATCATAATGTTGTTTCTCCTCGCAACTGTCTGGATGGAAAGTCATCGAACCAGGAAAAAATAATCATAAGCATTTTGAAACCTATGAACAGCTAATTTAGAATTCTCCTCGCAACTGATAATCATAATGTTGTTTCTCCTCGCAACTGTCTGGATGGAAAGTCATCGAACCCGGAAAAAATAATGCTGTTTCTTGATAAGCTGTATAATGGAAAGTCATCGAACCCGGAAAAAATAATGCTGTATATTGATAATGCTGTTTCTTCTGTCAGTTGTTCGGATGGAAAGTCATCAAAACGCCCCTCTCGTCTCGTCCACGGCAATATATTATTTAATAATTCCACGGGTGTTAAAGTCAAGTCCGAATTGTTTCGTCAAACGCGCGTTGTGGAGAGAGAGGAACCGAACCGAATAATTCGTCTCTCATAGTTACGGAATAATGTTTAGTGCTAGGAAAAAAAATAGATGTGTATATACTAGCACAGCCTCTAACTCGCGGCTGGAGACGTTGAAAGGTATCGGAAAGACAGAAAATGAAAAGCACGGTTGGAGATGTTGAAAGGTATCGGAAAGACAGAAAATGAAAAGCACGGGCAGCTAGAAAATGAAACGCATTGGCAGCCAGAAAATGAAACGTCTGGACAGTTGAGGAAATCTAAAAGTGGTAATCTCAAAGGTCAATCATTTAAACTTGGCAATCATATAGTGCTATAGTAATTTCTTAATATGATTAGGTAAATGTTAAAAAATAAACAGGTTAACGAATGCATTCAGAAATATAAGGAAGTTATGAAGAGTAAATCACTTTCATTGATTTGGAAGGACGACTAAGAATATGCCATCATTTTCAATTGTTAACCATCAGATTAAAATTTTAGATTAAAAGGTGATTAATTATGCCCATTATCAATAGGTGTACGCCTTTCTTCATAATAAGCATTGTGAAAATTCTTACAGCGCTAATGCAATGAATCCATCTCGAAGGAAACAAATGAAGTTCCAAGAATAATAGAGAAAGCTTAATTGATTTGGTTTTTTTTTTTTCTTTATATTTTTGGATCTATTTTTTATTATTTTAATAATATTTTACAACGATTATAATTTTTTTTATATGCTATATGATCTAATTTCAATTCATTCTTTTTAACTATTTTTATAAAAAAAATTACGATGATTAGACTGTCCACTTTAATAGTTGGACATTTCAACACTATTACATAGTTCAATTTCCAAAAGTTTCAAGCATCCTTTTTGAGTACTATTACATAGTTCAATTTCCAAAAGTTTCAAGCATCCTTTTTGAGTAATTGTGAAAATCTACACACTCAAATTTTAAACCTATATGGAGAAGATTGTCTCAGGGAGAAAAAATTAAAACTGTAAAAATCTTGGCTAATCTTACTAATTCTTACAATGCCAACCATAAAATGTTTGTCATTATATTTGTAAAATATTAAAATATCTAAGGATTTTATATACTTTTTAGAATATTTTGGCAATTTTTAGAGTAAAGTAAGTTTATCCTATAAAAATTGGATAAATAAAATGAAAATTGAAAAATATTTTTTTGAAAAAAACATGCATCATTAGTCCATGGGCGAATTTTAACCACTAAAATTTTACCTAGAGCTTACTTTATTTAAAGAGTGCTATGATTCTTCCATCCTTCCTCCTTTCACTCTAATTCACCATCATCTTTGAAGGCCAAATCACAAGTGGGGCTAGCAATGCAATTCTTTGAGAGGAGGTTTTGTCATTCTTCCATCCTTCCTCCTTTCACTCTTATTCACCATCATCTTCAAAGGCCAAATCACAACCTCATTTTCACCATGACTAGTAATGCAATTCTTCAAGCTGAGTTTCACTTTACCAAGTTAGATCTCTCAAGTTTATCTAGGAAGGTACTTCTGCTCCATCTTAAACTCTCATCGATTAGTTTCTATGATATTTGGACTATTATTGATTGTAGGTCTTATATTTCAAATTGAAATTTCTTTGAAATTATTTCCTGAAAACAAAAAATGTAATTTTTTAAATCTGTACATTTAACTGAACTTAACTCTCCTCCAGTTATCTCATCGATCCAACGCTTACTCAAATTCTTTTTACTTTTAACTTTCTATTGACGGGCCAAAATGATCCATTCAATCAGTTGAGGGAAAACGCCCGATGGAAGATCCCAATTAGACCCACTCTGGTTTGGAATAACGCTTCCAACCAGTTTTTGTCATGGTTACCAACTAACTAACATACTAATTAAAATGTGAATTTGAGAACCAAAGGTTCTTAGATGAATTAAAAAAAGAGAAAAGAAGCAAACACAACTAACTAACATTAAACTAAGAGGTATGATTGTTATTCTAAGATGCAGTCTCTACACTAATGTTATTTAAATTAACCTATCCTGATCAAGAGCAAACTAACATAATAAATGAATATAGTGAATAATGCGCATTACTTGAGCAGAATAAATTCATGACACACGTGATACATAATTTTGATAGCATAATCTGTTAGAACCAAAGAATTGATAAACTTAACGACATTATACTTTCGTTGTACTCATCCTAAAAAACCATGATATTTGTAAAATGAAAACATTAATTTAGAAGTAATTCATCAACTAACATTCACAGGCTACAAACAGAGAGATGCATAAACAAAATAATCTCATTCACACATATCAATACCATAATCTTCAAATTTAGAATGAATCTTGGATTCAAAATAACTTGCAGTGAAAATAATATTGTGCTCAGTTCAAAAACCAAAATCCCTTTCAAATGGGAAGCATTCCCTTTATATAGTGAGGGGTGAATTGCTTACAGTCGTTCTTCTTGGTAATCATAAAAATTTGGGACGTTTCACAAAAAGACTCTTCATATTCCATAATAGATCAAAATAATAGAAGAAAACAACATCTGGAAAGGACTGTGGAATTCTGTAATCATGATGTGGTCCGCTCTTGTTGTTGGTCTTGATATTCTTTCCAAGTGGAGTAGTCGTTTAAAATTCTTTAAAGTTTTTTTTATTGCAATCTCTCTAAAACTGATTCTCCATTACAGATTTTTGTGGACACTTCTTGGCATAACTACTCCGTCATAGCCTTTACAAAGGAATGAATCTTATGGGCAAGCCGGGTAGGAAACACAAAATATTATTCAATTGATTTTTCTTCAAATAATATTAGATCCTAAATGCTCACCTGACTGGATTTCTTTAGATATTCCACTTCAACCGCCATGATGCTGACAGAAGTCATTTCATCCATAAATTGTAGTGGTTGTAACCCTGCCTTTGCGACAAGATCATTAGCTTCTTTCCACAGTTGTGCACATGTGTCAACAACTACTCCTTGGGTGGAGCAGACACTTACGAAAAGAGGTTTACTAGTGTCAAAAAGCATTCGGTACCTGAGTCTTTCTCTTTTCAAATATACTGGTAGGGAGGTAGGTGAAGGTTGGTTCACATCCTGCCCATTAACCATATCTTCAAAAGCCTCCTTATCTTTTTGATACCTTCCTTGAGTCTCTATCAAAGTGTTCTGAAAATTAAGTTGTTCTTGTCTCTCCACCCGTATGTTGATCGACAGATTAAGGAGTTCATTCCTTTCCTTCACTAAATTTCCACTGGCAGCCAACGCTTGTTCTTTGATAGACTCCACGATACATTTCAAGGCTCTAGTCTCTTCCAGAGTGGAATTGAGTTTATGTCTTTCCACTTCTAACTCGTTCCTGTGGGTGTCCCATAGTATTTGCATCCTCTTTTAAAACTCTTCGTTCAAGTGGTCTCTTTGTGTCTGTAGGGAACCATTGATCTTACCTGAATTTAGACCTTCAGTTTCTTTGACAACTTCCTGGATATCTATGGAGAATTGGTCTTTTATGCCTTTCAACTCTATTTCCATCTCTACTACTCGATTCTTGATGATGTCCAGGGCATTAGTTACCTCCATAACAGAGGATGCATTTAATCCTGCAAAGGTGTTGAGAGTTGAAGCTTCTTGAACCGTGTTTTCTTCAGAATCAGGCCTGGCCTTCCATTCTAATATCCTTCCTGCATATGACTTAGACTTGGTGTTTTATCCTCTCTTTATTTTCGTCAATGTTTTCTTGATGCTTCTAGTTCTGTTGTTGAAGTATTAATCTCCAGTAGTGACTAAAGATCAACATTCCTCATTGATTCATCCTCGTCGACCAATATTTTTGCCTCTGCCTCTTCAGGCAGTTTCCTGGCTTGTGCTTCATTAGCTAGCCTCTTGGCTTCCTCGTCCTTTGCTAACTTTTTAGCTTCTTATTATTTCTTCTTATGTAGAACATTCTTATGTGTTGCACACTCATGTGCTATCCTGATCTTCTCCTCAGTCTGTCTTCTTTGATAATCTTGCTCCGCTTGGAGCCTTTTTTGCTCAAGTTGTTTTTCTTTTTTGGTCTTCTCATGCTCTTTGGCATTGTCGATATCTTGTTCTTGCTTAAACAACTTTTGGAATTGGGCTAAAGTTTCCATATTGAATTCTTCTTGTCCAAGATCAAGTTCATGCTTTGCAGCGTCATGGAGAAACTACTGCAAGACTTCATCATACGAGATGAATCCTTTAAATTTGTCCTCCTTGAAATCAACAACGTGAATATTTGAATGAGTGAGGTCGATAGACCTGACATGACTGATAGCCATCTCATGAGGATCAAGGCCTTTAGGCTCAGCCGAGCACACGATTAACTCTTGTAAGGTCTCTGCTTCCTTCCTTGCGTGTTGAGCATTGGAGATGGAAAAACTCCCAATGTGGAGAGGGAAGTTCTGCCATAGTCTTTTACTGCTAGTTTGCAAAAGTGTGGTGACACCATACCCCATAGTTAGGTACGTTATTTCCCTCATTAGTAATCGGTCTGGAATGAAATATGGAAAGTGATGTGGGGCCCTGGTGGTCCCATAAACCTTGATAAATGAATAGTACTTGTAGAAAAACCAATCAACCACCCCTTTTATCCCATTTCTAGCCTCAAAGGATATCTTGTGTCTGGGGAAGCCAAAAAGGACAGAATGAAGAGGGGCATGACTGATAGCTAGATCATGAGGATCATGGTCTTTAGGCTCACCCAATCATAGGACTAACTCTTGTAAGGTCTCTGCTTCCTTCCTTGCATGTTAAGCGTTGAAGATGGAAAAGCTCCCAATGTGGAGAGGGAAGTTTGGCCATAATATTTTACTGCTAGTTTGCAAAAGTGTGGTGACACCAGATCCCATTGTTTGGTACGCTATTTCCCTCATTAGTAATTAGTTTGGAACGAAATATGACAAGAGATGTGGGGCCCCGGTGGTCCCATAAACCCTGATAAATGAATATTACTTGTAGAAAAACCAATCGACCACCCCTTTTATCCCATTTCTAGCCTCAAAGGATATCTTATGTCTGGGGAAGACGAAAAGGATGAAATGCAGAGGGGCAAGGAATAAATTGCAAATATCATAAAAATGTTTTCTGAAATTTACGCTCCATAATTGGGAGAAATAAATATGAACGAGGGGCTGACTTTGGTCCCAATTCCATCCCAATTCGGGAAATTGTACTGAGGAACAAATGTCGTCTATCATATAAGAAGACATATAAAAACATGGCTTCTTCATACCTGGGAGATTATTTGCGTGCATTCATATGTTAAAGGCTAGGATAGTCACCCAATTGAATATTTGTCTCGTTCTAACGACGATGTGTGCCAAAGGTAACCAATCAATTTGGAAGCGCATACTCTTTTCTTCCCTGTAAAAATGATAGAGCATGGCCACTAGAAGCTTGTAAAGAGTTTTAAGCCTATGGTTGGGGACCAGTTTCTGACCTTGTTTAAGGGTTTTATCCTTTTCCACCCACTACTGTTTCATCTATTTTGTCGGTCCTTTTCTTTCTTGGGCGAACCCTTTTAGAAAAGGTTTGTTCGAGGAGAAAGTAGGAGCGGGAAGGTGATATCTAGAGATAATATCCTCTGGTATGAGAGAATATACTCACGCCCCTTGATTTCTCATGATGTTCACTGTGGAAGTGTCAAATTTCCTAAGGAACCACTATGATGCCTCGTTGTATGGGAATAGCTAAGGCCTGACAGCTACCATGTGGATACCACTTTTCAGGATATTCTGGTACACCTCTAAAACTTCGTCATCTTGAAGAAAATATGTGAAGTCGAAAATATTGTAGATATCTTCAAAGATGAGGAAATGGTCCTCGCTAGTATGACGAATTGTGTCAGTCACCAGAGTTTAGAATGGTCCAGATGATGATTCGAGGCCTGCGACACCTTGGAAGTACACCAAAATTATAGATCTTTTGGGGTTCTGGTTCGCCATGACAAATAACCAAATTAACCTGCAATAACACGTTAAAAGGAATATCATCTTATCTTAATTATAATGCATTATCTATAATAATGAAAAACTAGTTAATCAATAGAAAATGAAGGTTACCAGTAAACAAACAGTTGCAGTAACAAAGAAGGTGATCTTAGTAAGCAAGGAAGTCTAGACGAAAATCAAACTTCGCGGACGATGTTTCAAAAGATTATGGTGCAAACTATGTTCTTAAAGGGTGTTTTTTATAACTCACAATGTGTATCCACCTAATAGGAGTATGCCATAACTTAGGTGTGTACGAGGATCTTTCTAAATCCGGTCTTAAATTTTTTCGTTCATGCGTGTCATCTCTATAATTAAAAATTATTAATAAAGATAAACGTCTTCATTTGGGAAGTGGGGGTAGTGCTAAACCAAATCTTTGAATAATACTGTTATCGAGGTCGATTCTTTGGAGTATGAGAGATATTGGTTTTTTTGAACTCCGAAGGGAAGGGCATCGAAGGAATATTCCTTTATATGTGGATTAGTGGGTGGGCCTAGCACATCAACCGATAAATAGTGATACAGACAAAGGTGGGATCCGTTAGGGTATTGGCATTGGGGTAAATTAGGATGAGGGCGAAACTAAAATTTGAGGGGAAGGTATCGACATAAATTCGTTGTGTTTCATAGGATTTAGGGACAAGGCTCTCGGAGGTTTGAAGGATGTGTAAATGTTTGAGCTCCTACGACAACAATATAGAAGAATATTCATTCGGCCTAGGAGAAAGTGTGGGACACATGTGAAAAGGGTCAAGTGTTAAGTACGTGAATAGATCTGAAGATAAATCTCAAAATAACCAGGAATCTCAACAAGAATAATCCAAACCATTCACCAAATATTGAACACAAGAAATAGAGAAAACCCTTGAGGTAGGGTAACACCATATATTAATCCTTAAGGAAGGATAACACTCCCCAAGTAATGCTTGATACATTCACAATATTCTTCACTATGCCTCAATACATTGCTTACACTTCTTTATATAGCATTCTCTATCTTCTAGGAACATTCTAGAGAAGGAATTTTCTAGAAAGCCTATTTATTGTATCTAACTAACATAGTGGACCTTATTTAATAATATAGTGGACCTAGTCAAACTTACATTGAATCACCTCCACTAATAATACATAACCACATTCTCATTGGGTACCTCCCTATATACCCCATATTACCTCCCTAGGTATACTACATTCCATCCCACTTCACAATTTTTGTCCTCAAAACACGGGAAGAAACCATACAATATCATCGGCTAAGCAATGTAGCCAACTGGTACCAAGTAGGACGATCCATATATCCTAATGGAAGACGAACATGATGTCCAATTGTTTCCTTTACACCCTGATATTGATCTACATTATGTTGGTGTTACCATGGGATTGGTTCTCTAGCCTGATGTCTTCCTGTAGTGCTGGTAGTCCTCCATGCACCTCTTGATTGGTTTCCTTTTTGGTTCCCTACTGGTGCATAAATGTGTTTATGCACACTCCCTTGCCTTGATGACTATTGTTTCTCTATATGATGTGGATGACGATATACAACAACTGTAGGAATCTGTTATTTTTTATTCAAATCTACAACACTTTGTGACTTTGAGTCAATGACCTCCTTATCTTCCTGATTATGTCCTTTCTATAGTTTTGTTTCATCTCTTTCTGTAGATTCTGCCTCTGATTCATCTTCATAATCAACAATAACTTATTTTCTAGCCTCCATGGGCCCATATTTCTTACTAAGAGACACATCGTTCAATGTGATTTTCTTTTTCTTGTACCACAACTTCAAAAACTTCTTTTGCACATTAATATTAACAGTACCCACTGATTCTATCCAAGGATATCCTAAAACAATATCCACTTCATCCATATCCATAGCATACAAATCTGAATGCAACACATATTTATCCATGGTAATATTCAAATCTTTGACAATTTGAAATTTTTTACCCTCAACTTGTGTGCTTTAAATATTCTTTACTGGAACTTGCAATCTATTAACCAACTGAACATTGATAAAAAAATTCTTACAACTAGGGTTAATAGAACCAATGATATTTATTTTATGAATACAACCATCAACTTGTAATATAGATTTACCACATGGAAATAAACCTTTGGTGCTCTCCTCATCCTTACACTTTGTATGAGACCACCTATCTAAGAATAATTTTTCAAATTTTTCATAAGATAGTGCCATTATTTGGGTATACTTAAGTGATGCCCACCAAATGAATGCATCACCTTGTAAGTGTAAACTGACCAAACCTCTCCAATTATCTTTCCATGATAACTTCTCTTCTATTATAAATTTTTCAATACTTAGGCCATCATATTTTCCAATAAAATACAAATACATATTGAAATAAATATTCAATAAAAACTAAAGATTAAAAATAACTCAATGTGCAAATCGCGAATCTTTTTCCAGAAAACCCTAAAAAATGACCGAATTTAAAGTGTTCATAACTTTACTTTCCAGACTCTGTTTCAGCTGATTGTTTTTTGAAATTGAGTATTTTTCCGAGACGAATTCAAATATCCAATTTTTTTTCAGAAAAAATGTTCTTAGAAAGTTTCAGATCTGAACCTAAAGTGCGCCACCCTCTTTTTTCCCTAAAAAAAATCTGCAAAAGTTATCCGGATTATTTTTGGCACGAAATGAGAGTGGAGATATAATAAATCAATGTACAAAGATATCTTGGATATCCAATAATATAACAGAAATGTATCAGAGATTCAACCATAAACACATAGATACATTAATACACAATTTTCTATTAGTGAGCGAAAATGTACAAAGACTGTAAAAATACAGAGTGAAAGACTTGCTAGAATGGTGGCAGCTTATCTATGAGAAGAGATGTGTTTGCTACTCACATTCACAAGAAGATTATTTTACAATGAGGCTCCAAATTCCTTTCTATCATAAATAAAATCCAAAACCCTAACCTCAGAAGATGAACAACCAACAGTTTTGTGGACCCAGTTTTGGGTAGTTTGGTGTATCAACTTTCCAGGGGTGTAACTTTGGCATATGATCTCCATTTGGGGTGCACGATAGATCGTTGGAAATGTATCGTCGATAAGATTCATTTTAGGTGATAAATTAGAGCCTTCAACTATCATTGAGAAGATCGATCCCAAAAATCGTTCATTTAGGCCCCCAAAATGGCCCCAGAAGTTAAAAACTACTAAAAATAGTAAATTGCCAAAATTGCTAGAAAATTGTTTTGAGTGAGTTGGAAAAGGTGGGTGGACACTGATATCCACCTGGATCAATCCTCCCTCCTTAGGAAGTAATGGTCTCCATTGCATTGAGTTCCCGGGGGAGAGGGAAAAAAGTTTGTTGAATCTGCATCTTGATGAGTTGCTTTCCTTGTTGGAGAAGCTGTGTTGCTTAGCTTTTTGAAGGTTGTCACGAACCTATGGATGGAAGGGTTGGACATAACCAGTCTGGCTACATGAGATTTCTATGTGCAGAAAGAATCTTTGCACTTTGTTGCAGTCTTGTCTACCTTCTTCTATTGGATAGAAGGTGCTTGGGCCAAGGATGTAGTGGTTGCAGTATCCTTCTGTTCACCTTTTGAACAGATTATGAAGAAGATAAATTTTGTAGTATGATATACTATCTTGCAACACTTTTTAGGTGGGACAGTAGTCGGAACTACCTCTGGTATCATGTAGAGATGACCCCCCAGAGTAACAATGACACTACGGGGTCGAGACTCATATATAACATGGCACTTCCACATATATGGTTGGCCTAAGAGAACATCACAAACATCTAGTGGTGAAACATCACATAATACCTCATATTTGAAGGGATGGATCTCGTATGACAATCGACACTATTGGCTGATGTGGATATCTCTTCCTTGGCAGAGCCATCCAATGGTGTAGGGTTGTGGGTGCGACGTTGTCAGCAGGGCCAGTCGCTTGATGACCTCTGCTGAGATGAGGTTCTTCTGGCTACCTCTATCAACGATGAAGTGCAATGGGGTGAATTTTACCCACATCTGTGAATAGAAGAGGCACTCTCCTTCTTCTAGATCATCTGGTTCACTAGGATGGAGCTTGGTGGTAGCAATGGTGGCATTGGGTTCCACATCAATGATCTGTCTTCCCATTTTTGGTTCGTACTCAGAGTCAGAACCTACATTTGATTCAAAAGATTTCACTTCGGCCACCGGGGACTTCTTTGAGTGGAAGTCAGTAGTATTATGCCAAGGGATCTTATGGAAGTTTTACCACTTCATGATATCTTTCTTTGTCTTTTTGGTGTCCTTTTTTTGCTTGTAGCTGGGACTGGTTGTCCTGATACTGTCCATATTTTCTCTATCCTTTGTTCTGTGGGTTGGGGCCGCCCTTTCCTGGATTTTTCTGTGAGGGGTTCCCAGGACCAAATTGCCGCATATTTTGTTTTATCTTCTGCTTGATTTTGACATCATATTGTAGGCCATGCCCAAGGACAATGTGTCCATAAATTCAATTTTGGTCTAGATGTATCTATGCATAGCACTACGATACTTGAGCACCATATGCCACTCTAAATCTTTGATACCCAGCTTGATGCGCAAGGTATGGAAGATATTTGTGAACTCTAGCATTGCTTGGTCTCTTTCTTGCTGCAGTGTGGTCCATCTCATGTACTGGTCCTCATAGTTTCCAACATGGTAATACTGTTCCTTTACTGCATCCACAAAAAATCCCAAATGGGCTTGGCCCCATATATTCCAGACTTGAAGCCTTCGATGGCTTGAAGAAGCGTTTGTTCTCATCCCCAGTACTTTCATTACCAGACCTGTATCATCCCTTTAAGATCGAGATAGATGCTTCAGACTATGTTGTGGGTGTCATTCTCACTCAACACGGCCACCCCGTGGCATATCATAGTGAGAAACTATTAGATGTTGTCCGTAATTACCCTACTTACGAAAAAGAAATGTATTCCATTGTGAAAGCCTGCCACCAGTGGAGACATTACATTCTTGGGAAGGAGACAGTCATCCACATTGATCACAAGCCACTACAGTTCATGTAGACCTAAGGAAAATTGCATAATGACCACCATCAAAAGTGGTCAACATACTTACAATAGTTCCACCTCAACATCAAGTAGAAAACATGAAGTAATAAGCAAGTTGTTGATTGCCTCAGTCGACCTCTAGTCGCGACACTCACCAAAGTGCTATAATCTTGCGGCCACAAGACCTATGGATGGCCCCACCTCTATGAGATAGACCTTGACTTCTCCACCACCTACCAAATGTTGGGTGCCAACTCAGTGGTCGCTAATTTCCATGTTCAAGATGGGTTGTTGTGTCATCTCGGCCATCTCTGCATTCCATCAAGAAAGCGTGTGAAGCTGATTTGGGAAGCTCACTACAGTTGGGTGGCATGACGCTTTGGCATCAAAAAGATAGTGGAAGTGTTGCAAAAACATTTCTACTGGCTAAAAATTCAACATGATGTCGACAAGTATATTAGGTCCCGCATTGCCCGCGCTATTGCCAAACTGACCTCTATGAAACAAGGATTGTATACCCCTCTGCCTATTCCTAAAAGGCCATGGGAATCCATCTCAATAGACTACATGTCGAGCCTCCTATCCACCAAGAGGGGAAATGACTTTGTTTTTGTGGTTGTTAATCTCTTTTCCAAGATGGCGATTCTAGCCGCATGCAAGAAAAATATCACAGCAGAAGCCACTGCCAAGATCTTCTTTGAACGAGTATGGGTACATTCTGGGATCCCACAAACAATTATCTCAGACCGTGACAGTCGGTTCCTCAGCTCATTTTGGTCGAGCCTCTGATCAATACTAGATACCAAGATCACAAAATCCACTACCTTCCACCCCCAAACAAATGGCCAAACTGAGGCCGTCAATTGGATGGTTGTACATATCCTACGCATGTACAATTCAAATCACCCCCACACATGGGATGATATTCTTACCTATGTCCATCATAGATACAACCGAGCCCTTCATAGCTCAACTGGCCATAACCCCTTTCAAGTGGGGTTGGGATTCCAACCATTGGGCCCCATGGATGTTGCACTACCCCTGGCGACCACCTCGACCGATTCGTCCCCTGCTCCACCAGAAGCTGACAAAGCCACCTGGTTCATTCAGAGGATCCAACACATCCACCAAAAGGATCAGGATATCCTATACAAGTCTAATTCCAAGTACAAGCAATGTCATGATCAACATCGGGTGCCACATAAGTTTCAGGTTGACGAAATTTTTTGGTTACATTTGTAGAAAGAACTCCTTATAGGTCCCCATCAGAATATTTTCCCACTTCGTTATGGGTCATACACCATCAAAAAGGATGTGGGTGACAATTATTTTGAGCTCAGCATTCCCCCCTTCCTTGGTCTGCATCCAGTCTTCAACGTGGCCCTCCTTCGACCATATTTCCCACCATTATTGGACACCTCAGAGATAGCAAAGCAGTTGACACCAACATAGATCAACCCTAGATGCATGCAACATGCATCCACTGATCATATTGTGGACATACAGATCAAGGTCACTCGACAACAAAGGATCCATCTTTATCAAGTTGTCAAAGCAGGACAACTCCTGCACCAAGGTAAGTGGCTCACCAGGGTCAAATTCAGCAAAAATCTCCTCATCTGATGGGGGAAATCAACGCAATGGATACCATTTCTTCCTAATAAGGCATGATTTATCTAGGTATATATTGATGGCCACCCACCTATTCCACTAGCTCGAAAAATAGTTTTCCACCTTGGTAGTTTTTCGACAGTTTTTCGAGTTCCAAACTTTCGGGGCCATTTTGAGGCCCTAAATGATGTTTTTTGGGGATTTGGGGCCTAATTGGCTATTGGAGGCACTCACCTGGGCCAGTAAAAAAATTTTCTTCTCGGTTAGACCTTTCCAACGGGCTATCGTGCACCTAAAACGAAGATCGTATGAAAAAGTTACAACCCCGGGAAGTTGATGTACTAATTTACCCAAACGGGGCCCACATGACTTTTGCTGCTTCATCTCCTAGGGTTAGGTTTTTGGATGTATAGGGTTTTTTACATTCTTGTTTATTGTAAAAATTCCTTCAGAGCCTCATTGTAACCATATTCTTATGAATGAGCACAACAATCACATCTCTTCTCAAAGATAAGCCGCCACCATTCCAAGAATCTTGTTTTCCGCTACATTTTACAGTTTCAACTTATTTCCTTTTTGAATAGAAAACCAATTTTACTGTATCTTTGTTATTCTATGTTAAGCATATTTTAATAATCTGTATCCATTTTGTTCTGCTCATAAAATCCGGATTAAAAAAGAGCCAAAAAAATCTTCCCTTCTTTGGCTAAGGAAAGTGCTCTGATACCAATTGTTAAGTACCTTAATAGATCTGATTTTAAATCTCAAAATAACCAAGAATCTCATCAAGAATAATCCAAACCATTCATCAAATACTAAACACAAGAAACAGATAAAATCCTCAAGGTAGGGTAACACCATATAATTATCCTTAAGGAAGGATAACACTCCCCAAGGAATGCTTGATTCATTCACAATATTCTTCAGTATGCCTCAATACATTGCTTACACTTCTTTATATAACATTCTCTATCTTCTAGGAACATTCTAGAGAAGGATTCTTCTAGAAATCCTATTTATTGTATCTAACTAACATAGTGGATCTTATTTAATAATATAGTGGACCTAGTCCACCTTACATTGAATTACCTCCACTAATAATACATAACCACATTCTCATTGGGTACCTCCCTATATACCCCATATTACCTACCTAGGTATACTACACGTTGATCTAAGACCCTTTGGAATTTCTCGTGACCTTCAGATTAAATAGTGGAAGGATAGGGTAAGCACTTCAACTGGTATAACTCAAGGGAAGTTGAACAACTTGAGAGTTGTAATATCCCAGAGTCTCAGAGAATCAAAGTCCTGAAATAATAAGGACCATCCATCTCAACACTTGATTAAATCATAGTCATTGGATTAAGTGGGTGGAAGGATAGCGTAAGGGTGATCTATCAATGGACAGTAAGTCGTCCACATCACTTTATGACCACTTCGACCGATAAAAATTCAGGTGTTCAAAAAGGTGTAAAGCAGAAAAACAATGAAGCACGAAGCGTTGAAATATGGAGAATCATAGATCAATATCATGTAGGATTCTTCTTGTCCGTTCGATCAAGAAGTGGGAGAAAAATGTAAGTGGGAATGTTAACCGACAACCACCGGTATCCCACACTTTATGACCACTTTTGCAGGTCAAAATCCGGGAGTGTTGGGACATTAAAAAGGGAGAATAGTCGAGGGTGTTACACATTATTTCATCATCCCTATGACCGTTAATGATGTAAACCTATCTGTTGCCTTCATAGGGGTCATTGGCCTGAGTTCCTGAAGAAAGAAGAGAGAAGAACTTTTCCTAAGAAAAGAAGTTGCATTCTCCTTTGTAAAAACCCTATTAAAGAGGATGTTCACAGGTTGCTATATAGGCAGGGTGCGAGAATGCATGTTTCTCATAGGCTGAACCATAGCTAGGTTGCGAGAGGTTCGTAGGTTGCACTATAAGCAGGGTGCAAGAATGCTCATACGTGGGAAAAACGAGCATCTTCTTGATGCTTCTAGAAGGAGAAACTTCCATGGTGAGGTGGCATCCGAATGGTTTGGATCTTACTCGCTTTCATGATTTAGTGGGATCATCCTAACCTCCTCAACTTATCCTCTTCAACTTATAAAAGGAGAGGAGCTCTCATGGAGAAAGTTAGTGGTTTTTGGCTTGGGATTGTTAGCTTGGTTAGAGTGGCTTTGAGATTTTATTGGTCAAGATAGATTGTGAGTAGCTATCAGATCCATGGTTTCAAAATCCTTGGAGAAAGAAGTGTGTGGGGAACGAAGGACAGTTGGAAGGGACCTTATGAAATCAAGGCCATGGTTGTAATCACTCTTTCACATTTAATATGACACAGTAATATGATTCTTTCCCATAAAGCTTGTTGTGTTTTATTGTATGATTCCTTGATCACATACATAGGTTTATATTGAGTTTATGCTATTACTATCACTTTGGTTGGTTCCGTTCTTTTGCAGGTTCACCATTGTATGAGCATTGGAATGGAGCTAGGATGGCGATGGCGAGAGGAAGTGACGTTCAAATGGTATGTCACCTATCCCTCTTTAGTTAGTAAATTCAATATCTAAAACTTAAGGAAAGTGTCATGTTCTGGTGTGTTTTTTTCTAGATCTAGGTGGATCTAGGGAGATCAGTTAGTGTCCACACCTACTGATTTATCCAATAACAAAATTGGCAACCATACTGGGGAACAGATTGTTTCCTAGTTAGTCTAGTTTCCTTTTCTTTGATTTCTTGTTTTCTAGTTTCTGAGTCTGTGGGAGATCCATCCAGACTCTCTAGATCTGAAAGTTCACTTAGACTCTTTTGTCCTTTTCCAAATTCTTTTTGATTTCAAGCAGTCTCGCACTGTATTGGTCTACAGCCTGTGAAAACCCCTCAGTTTCGCACCCTACTATGTAATCTAGTGTGAGATGTTTGCACCCTACCTGTTTCCAGCCTGCGAACTCCACTGATTTTCACACTACACCCTATAGCTAGGCTGCGAACCCATTTGAAATTTTTGTTTGGAATTAGGCTTTCCTATATTTTGATGCCCAATTTTTCTTTGATCAACTGGATTGAACTTTTGGAGCTTATATTGATCTGTTTACAGTCTTCTTGACATTCTTTGAGTTGTTTTTAGCCATCTTTTCTTTGTTTGGTTTTGAAGGATTAGTCTCTTTCTTTGAGTGTCTTTCAATTCCAAAGCCCGTGTTTTCTTTAGAATTGTTTAGGGAAAGATCATATTTCTTCTGAATAGTTCTCTTTAAAAGAAAACTTTTAGTTTGGGTTTCTTTGTTTTAAGAAAGTTCTTTATTGCTTTTAGTGAAAATTTTGAAACAAAAAGATTTAATTTCTTTCTTTATATTGGATTGGGGGAATCCTTACATTTGAAGTAGCGGAATTGCATGATTCTTGGCATTTTTTGATCTTAAATTATGAAAAATTTCCCCCCTCATGGGTGGGGGGGTGGGGGGGGCATGAATCGTGCATTGGTGTACAATATTTTTTTCTCATTTCTTGAGAATATTGATATTGATGAGTTTTAAGATTTTGGGACATTGTGCATCTAGGAATGATAAATGTTTTCTCCTTCTCGTAGCTTAGCTTTCATCGAAATGAAAAGATTGCATCTTCATCTCTTTACATAAATTTCGAGTTGGTAAAAACACCATATTGTCCACGCCATTTTCCTTTTGAGTAACAACAACCATAAAATAAAACGCTTATAAAAATTGATTAGACATTTTTATATTTTCTGGTAGAAAACCTACATTAGATTAGTCGTAGGGCTTTGGAATAGGTGTGAAAGATAACTTTCCAGAGCTGCAAACAAACATAGTATCTTGTGATAGGGAGAGTTAAATCCACTTACTACATTTTGTCTTGGGAAGCCCTTCTAACGCAAGGGTCAATCAAGAGGTCACATTGAGACTGATAGAGTTACTCACCCTGCTTTGTTGGTCTTGGTGTAGAGATTACGTGTATTATGGGGGTCGCTTGAGAGGTATACCCACAATGATGTGTGGACGCCTTTCAAGTTGATTTCAGGCTAGATACCCTGCCCTTGCACATGGATCAGACTATCAACTGCTTCCCCAGGAATCACTCTAGTGATGGGTAACCTTAGTGCCCTATATCTTTAGGGTCTTTACACAAGGTTATTGTGGAGGGGCAAGTCTTCATGGTACCTGGAATGGATGTTGTCCAAAATCACTCGGGATCCTTGGAGGGTATACCCACAATTATGTGTGGGAGCTTGCACCAAGGTGTAAGTCCATTAAGCAAGTCATCAACGTAAATTTTCCAACCGCTCTATCTTAGCCCCTTCTTACTTTGTTCCCGCGATGTTGGATTTCATCACCAACTAGTGTGCTCATTGTGAGAAGGTTTTGTTTGCTTGCTTGCTTACTAGATTTTTAGCGTGTGCTGTTTGTTCTCCCTAGTGGACTCTAGATTGGATTTTTGTTTTTAATGGCGTCAGTTCCCGACATGACCAATGAAGGAACCTCTGCTCCAGGGGAACCTTTTGTTTTTCCTTCTTACGAAAACATTGGTCCTCCTCACATCACTACTTTGAGCCTTTCAGGTCTCACAATTGGATTACTGGTATCGTTGTTTTCCACTCAGGTAATCCTGAATGCAGTAAGTGCTTCACTCATAATCACTTCCCCCCAAGAGCATCAACCTCATGTTGATCCTTCACCTTCTTCACTAGTAAGATCTTCTTCGCCTTCTTGGCTTGCAAGGTCACCTTCTGTTTCATATTCTCTGTCGAGTGAAAGTTTTGAAGCTAGTAACCCGGTGAATAAGAAGAAAAAAAAAAAAAAA
>ML790578.1:335076-362760 GCA_009831015.1 Picea engelmannii | reverse complement strand
TGATCATGTTGGGAGTGTTGGTGATGTCAATATCACCCAAACAACCCACAAGCCCAATTACCCTTCCAAGATTTGTAAGGGTATCCATCTTCTTAAGGATTGCCTTGGTCTATCCAAGGTTATAGAAGCATGGTCTACACATCCTCGCCAAACCATGTTGTTAGTCTTTGAACAACATGTTGATGACTTCCCATTGACTAGTCATGATATAGTTGGGAAGAAGAAAAGTAGAGCCAAGTTCCCGTGTATGTTATGCAAAGGGAGTCATCTAACTCATCTTTTCCCTCATATGGAAGAAGCCTCAAAATTCCTGGAAGAGATGATTGTTTCACAGCCTCAACTTCCAGCTGCTTATCACAAGCTTTCTCTCAACCCACCTATAGTTGATGGAATGTTCAATCCGGCCCCTTTGTCAGTCAATCTGGTTGATCATGTCGTCAATATGGTCACATCCTTATTTAAACCAGTTGACATAGTGGTTGATTCGATACCACCCTCGGTCAACCCCACTCTCCCTACAGAGAGTGAAATCCAAGTGGTTGATCCGATCTCTTCCTCGGTCAATCTCCTTCTCCCTCTAGAGAGTGAAACTCGAGCGGTCGATCCATTTCCACCCATCGACCCCATTCTCCCCTTGGAGAATGAAACCCAAGTGGTCGATCTGATCTCTCCATCAGTCGATCCTACTCTCCCGCTAGAGAGTAAACCCGATACTGCCCATGTTTTTTCATTGATACATAATCTACCATGCCAGGGGCTATTCCTCCTTCTCCTGTGGAACCCCCTCCACGTAATGAGGTCATCCTTTTTAATTGGGATGTGATAACTAGACCTTGTCTTCCCTCTCACATTTCTTTCCAGATTGCAGTGAAATTTTTTGGTCGGGACGTTCCTCAGAAGTTGATAGATGAAGGTGCGTCTGTTAGTATTTTGTCCTCTATTGCTTAGAAAGATTTGGGTTATCCTCCACTTGCACCGGTTACGCAGAATCTGTTAGCTTTTAACAGAAGAACCAATCAACCTTTAGGGACCCTTCCTCAGTTTCCTGTAACTTTGGGAGGGAAAACTGTCTTTATTGACGTCATGGTAGTCCAAGGCCCCTTGGATTTTTCTTTATTCCTTGGGCGAGATTATGTCTATGTTGTGAAAGCTATTGTGTCTACTCTTTTTCATGTGATATATTTACCTCATGATGGATGAGTTGTGACTGTTGATCAACTTTCATTCATTGACCCCGACTGGATTGCCTCCCTAAATGGTTCTTATATGTAGACGGTATCACCCCCACCACAGGTCAATTATGTGGCATTGTCGCCCATGGTTTCAACTTCTGATGACTTAGATCCAGTAGTTGATATGGTGATCTCTTCGACAGGGTTGTTAGAGACTAATCTCTTTACTCCTGTTGCGACCCTCGACATGGTGTCCTTCCAGAGTGTGTTTCTTCCTTCTAGTGAATACCTCTTAGAAGCCATGACCGAGTTTTGTCCCTTGACATGGTGTCATTCCGGAGCATTGTCCTCTTGGAATCCATGATCAAGAAGAGAGACTCTGAGGATAGTTTTTGCGTCTCTGAGGCAACCTCGTTAAAAAATGAAATAAAGGTCTTTGAGCATGGTTTTCTGATTTCAATATCATTAAAAAATGAAACCACCTATGAGGATAGTTTTTTTTCCGTCTCTGTGGAAACCTCGTTAAAAAATGAAACAGAGGTTACAAGCATAGTTCTTCTCATGTGTCAAGCTCATTAAAAATTGAAACAACTTCCCCCTCTCCATTTGGGTCAAGTCCTATGTATAGTATTTGAAGATTCATTTCATTCTCCTTCGCAGTTGGATGAAAAGAAGCTTGGGGGGAAATGCTTTCAGCCTCTGGACTTCATGTTGAATTTAGAGCCACTAGTTTCTTAAGCTGGGGGCTAAGTACCAACCATCCTTGTGTTATGTGTTGGGAAGTCCAAGCATAGTTTTCTATGGTTCAATCTTGTGTAAAAATGAAACCACTTACCTCAAGCATAGTTTCCTCTGGTTCAAGCTTATGGAAAAATGAAACCAGGTCCAAGCATAGTTTTGTTTTGTTTTAAATCTTGCATAAAAATGAAAACAATCTCGAGCTTAGTCTTTGTTCTTTCTCATGCTCGTAAATACATGAGAATATGTTACCGAGTTTAGTCTTTGTTCTTTCTCATGCTCGTAAATCAATGAGAATGTAACCGAGTATACTTTTATCACTTTTTCAGACTCGTTAAGGTTATATGAAAAAGGAACCCACGGGAGTTCCCTTTAAGCTCTTTTTAGACTCTCTAAACATGAAAATATTGCTGAGCAACCTTGTTCTTTTCACGCTCGTTAAAGTATTTGAAGAAAATGTCTGTTGAGTGATAGTTTATCTCTTTTTCGGTCTCATGAGACTACTTTACGAAAAAGGAACTGAGAGAGTTCTCTTTAAGTGTTTTTCAGACTCTCTAAACATGAAAAATCCTTGAGTTTTCTTTCTTTGGACTCGCTAAATAAACATTGAAAGGCCCATATGGGACCAGATTTTTCTTTAAGTGTTTTTCAGACTCTCAAAACATGAAAAACCCTTGATTTTTCTATCTTTGGACTCGTTAAACAAACATCGAAAGACCCATATCAGACCGAACCACTCCTTGTTAGGGTTCATTAAACATACTCTGGGGGAATTGTCCGAAGGATGAGATTAAATTGACAAGAATATGTTATCCTCCTTAATCTTGCATAAAAATAAAGAGGTACTCGCTAAAAATGGTGGGGAAAATTTTGGAAAGAAATGTGTCTAAACCGGTATTCCATGGAAGAGTTGCATTTGAACATGACACCCTTTCACTTGCCTTGTGTCTAGGTTGGAATATCCACTTGTATCTTGATCATACTCCTTTATAAGATTACAAATTGGTCTCTGATCCCTGTTGTTGAGTCAGTATTTTCCAAGATAGTTGTCGTGTCGTCAATATGCTCAAAGAGAAGTTCAACCCGGAAAGCCTTCTATTGCATCGGCCATGTCTGTAGTCTTTAAGCCTTTTTTTGTGTCGGCCATTCGTGAGTCAATCCTGAGTTACTTGTTACTCTGATCTACATCAAATCTTGTTACTTGTTTCATGTCATTGATGTGGGATACATTAAAGCCCTCCTATGACGAGTCTTTTCCTGTCGACTTCAACTCATTATCTAGGAATTAGACTTAGAAACCAATTGGTACCTTGGAACTTGCATGCCTCAATGTAAGGTTTTCTCACTTTCGACAATGGGTTTTCATTATTGACCCCTGATTGGGAGATTCCATTGAGTGTTCGACTTCAGCTCATTAATTCACATTCGTTGGATTGTACTAGTGTACCTTGGGAGTCATTGACATTAATGTTGATTTCCCTTGCACTTGTTAATGGTATACACTAATGACCGGTAATCAAGTGGTTTTTACCATGTTCGACTTCATCACATATATTCACATGGTTAGATTCATACTGTAGAGTGGTGGAGATGAAGACCTTGGATATTTTCTGACAGAATCAGGTTGCGTTGGAGTATATTCAGTTTGTATTGTTGCATAGATCCACATTGTATGTCTCATGGCTATGTTCAAATTTGAGTCTTTAACACATAGATACATAGTGTATTTTTGGTGGCTATGTTCATATTTGATTCATATTGGCATGGATTCACAGTGTATGTTTGGTGGCCATGACCTGTCTTACTTGACATGGATCTTCGCATGTCAACATTTATGCTCTGAGTCATTTTTATTCTGAGTATGGGAATGCCTACCTTAGTGATGATGTATTATTCTACTGTTTTTCCTTGTTTGTTGGTAGGTTTCCAACCTACTGTTCCTTGTTCCCTACACACACTTGACAAAGTATTTTAGCTATCACTCTGTTCTAACTTCATACTTTGGGGGGCTCTCTATTACACATTATTTTCGTCATCCCTATGACCGTTAATGATGTAAGATTATATGTTTCCTTCAGAGGGGTCAATGGCCTGAGTTCCTGAAGAGAGAAGGGAGAAGAACATTTCCCGAGAAAAGAAGTTGCATTTTCCTTTGTAAAAACCCTATAAAAAAGGAAGTTCGTAGGCTACATTATAGTTAGGGTGTGAGAATGTCTGATTCTCGTAGGCTGAACCATAGCTAGGTTGCGAGAGGTTCATAGGTTGTACTATAAGCAGGGTGAGAGAATGCTCATACGTGGGAAAAACGAGCATCTTCTCAATGCTTCTAGAAGGAGAAATTTCCATGGTGAGGTGGCATCCGAATGGTTTGGATCTTACTCGCTTTCATGATTTAGTGGGATCATCCTAACCTCCTCACCTTATCCTCTTCATCTTATAAAAGGAGAGGAGCTCTCATGGAGAAATTTAGTGGTTTTTGGCTTGGGATTGTTAGCTTGGTTAGAGTGGCTTTGAGATTTGCTTGGTCAAGATAGATTGTGATTAGCTATCAGATCCATGGTTTCAAAATCCTTGGAGCAAGAAGTGTGTGGGGAAAAAAGGATAGTTGGAAGGGGCCTTACGACATTAAGGCCATGATTGTAATCTCTCTTTCACATTTAATATGATACAGTAATATGATTCTTTCCTATAAAGCTTGTTGTGTTTTATTGTATGATTGCTTGATCACATACATAGGTTTATATTGAGTTTATGCTATTACTATCACTTTGGTTGGTTGCATTCTTTTGCAGGTTCACCATTGTATGAGCGTTGGAACAGAGCTAGGATGGCGATGGAGAGAGGAAGCAACGTTTAAATGGTATGTCACATATCCCTCGTTAGTTAGTAAATTCAATATCTAAAACTTAAGGAAAGCGTCATGTTTTGGTGTGTTTTGTTCTAGATCTAGGTGGATCTAGGGAGATTAGTTGGTGTCCACACCTACCGATTTATCTGATAACAGAACGCCAAAGTCTGGAGGAATTAGTTCCAACACTGGTCACATGATAAGGTAAAGGGGTCGATTAGAGGTGCGAAGGGCCTAAAATTGAAAAATCTCGTTGACTTTTTTGAATGAGGTCTTGTGTAGAAGAATAAGGAGAAAATATCTTAAGGAACATCACTTAGAGTGGATAAGCCCGTGGTTTCAAGCCACGGTCACAACGAAAGTGGATTGAAGGAAGTTCTTGTGTAGAATTCAAATTTTGTACCAGTTTAAAGGGTCTGTGGAATAATTTGTCAAGAATTGGCACACAACCATTCCATTGCCGCTACAAGATCCTGTTTGCACAAAAAGGGTGAAAGTGACTTTTTCGAGAAGCCATAACTTTCATCTCAGATATCGGATTGGGGCATGGAAATAGTCATTAGAAAGATGATTCAGAGGATAACAACATTGAATTGTTATAATTTGGAGAAATATGATATATTTATTCATGAATTCAGTATAAAAAGGACCTGTAGTGTTGTTTGGAATTTGTTTTATAATATGCATAATTCTAACAAAATGGTTGCTTGCACATTTTTAGAGTTAGGGAGTATAACCATATCAGTTCAATGGAAGAATGAATATTCAAGAAATGGAGGAAGAAAAGGGAGCCTCTCATCGTGATAAATAATCCAAAAGTAAAAATATCAGTGTTGGTAATGCAGAGAGAGAATCAAATGGGAACAAGAGTAGAGGGGAAAAATAAACCTTAATAGAGACCGTGAGAAGCCTGGAAATAGAAGTGAAAAGTTACAAAGAAGACAATGAGAGGTTGATGAGAGAAAAAAATTAGATAAATGCTCAAGTAATGGAAATCCTAAATCAGTTGCATAGGAAAGAAAGGAATGAATCAGACTTAACGAAGGACGAATATGAAAGATATCATGAAGCAAGAGGTAACGACAAAAGAGATTCACATTCAAGAAGTTCCAATAGAACTCATAGAAATCACTCACCGCCTTACTCAGCAAGGAAATTTTATGCATCTGAAGACTCCATAAACAATCCAGATGTGTCTCATGTTAAGCACCAAAGAAGAAGGCATGAATTAGACAGATTGGAAGAAGAGTTGAGGAAGCTTAAGTCACCATTCTTTGACGATGAAAGAGAAAAGGAAGATTATGCTCATGCATAGTTGCTTAGACTCAGGAGGTATTTTCAATTGTATAACTACTCCTCAAACCTAGAAGGAATAATTTCCACATACCGTTTACATGGGAAATTTTCTATGTGGTGGGATCAACTGAAGCAAGTTGAGCATATTAATGAGACCAATATCACTTGGAAGAAGTTCAAGAAATATTTTCAGAAGGAGTACCTTTCAGAGAACTTATATGACAAGAAGATGTAAGAGTTATTTGAGCTAAGGTTTGGAAGCATCACCATGACAGAATATGAGAATATATTCTTGGGATTGATGAAGTATGTAGGATTTATCAAAGATGAAAAGTGAAGATACAGAGGTTTTCAAATGGACTTCCATCCTTTTATAAAGAAAATACTCAGTATGATGATCCCAGGACATTGAATGAGAGCATCAGGAAGGCTAAGTACCTATATGAGAAAGGAAAGGGTAGATAATCCATGTAGAAATCTTGGAAGTATAAGAAGAAGGAGAAATCTTATTAGAGGAGAAAGGGGTTCAAACCTCCTTTCAATAGAAAAAACTCTAATAAAAATCAACAAGATCAGTCTGTTAAGGATTAGTCCAAGAAATAGGATTCCTTGGGGAAAAGAGGAAGACCACCAATACAATGTTGGGGGTGAAAGGAAAATCATCTATACAAGGATTTTTCCATAGAGGAGATAAAGAGAATGCCATGCACAACATCCAAGGGGATACAATTGTGGAGGACATGGGAAAGATATATGCAACCTTATAATATCGACAAGCGGAGTAACAATCCAATACGATCGTAGTGGAAGGTAAGATCATTATTGAACTTGTTGCTATTTTAATTGATTCAGGAGCAAGTCATTGTTACATTGATCCTAAAATAGATGATAGATTACATTTGGAGAAAATTAAGATAGAAAAATCAAGTTTGGTTCAACTATCCACTGGTACCAAAAGAAGGATCAATGAGGTTGTCAAAAGTTGTCCAATAAACCTTAATGGAGCAAATACAGTTGTTGATATGAATATTATCCCATTAAGATCTTATAACATCCTAATTGGAATGTATTGGTTGGACCAACACCATGTTGTCCTAGATTTTCATAGCAAGACCTTTACATGTATTGAAAAGAAAGAAAATAGAGCACTATGAAAGGAATTCCAAGACCCATTTCTATGAGGGAGATTTCATTCGTACAACTGAAGAAATGTTTCAGGAAAGGATGTCAGTTGCATGCAACTCATGTGGAAGATTTAGAAAAGACAAAAGGGCCAAGCATTAGATATTTTCCAGTATTGCAAGTGTTTGAAAATGTATTCCAAGAAATACCAAGATTGCCACCAAAGAGGGAGATAGATTTATCTATTGATTTAGTACTAGGAGTTGCCTTAGTATAAAAAAAAACTTACATAATGAGTACACCTGAATTGAAAGAATTACAAATGAAATTGGGAGAGTTGTTGAAGAAAGGGTACATACATCCAAGTGTTTCACCTTGGTGAGGACCAATATTCTTTCTCAAAAATAAGGATGGAACATTGAAGCTGTGTATATACTTTAGACAATTGAATCAATCCAATGTGAAGAACAAATACCCTCTACCTAGAATTGATGACCTCTTTGATTATCTAAGAGGGGAAAATATATTTTCAAAGATAGACTTGAGATCTGGATACCATCAGTTAAGAATCAAGGAAGAAGACATCGATAAGACATCTTTCAGAACCAAGTATGGACATTATGATCTTGTAGTGGTGCCATTTGGATTGATCAATGCACCAATTGTCTTTATGTCTTTAATGAATGGCATATTCAGAAATTATCTGTATAAGTTTGTCATTTTGTTCTTGGCTGACATACTTATTTATTCTAAGTCTGAGGAGGAGCATGGACATCACTTGAGGTTGTTGTTACAAGTGCCGAGGGAACATCATCTTTATGCCAAACTTAGTAAGTGTTATTTTTACCAATAACAAATCCATTATTTGGGTCATATTATTTTAGAACAAGGTATATAAGTAGATCCAGAAACAATTGAATCTATTAGAGGATGGCCAACACCCAGGAATTTTTTAGAAATCATATATTTTATTGGATTAGTTGAATACTATTGGAGGTTTATAGAGGGGTTCTTTAGGATTTCTCATCCCATCACTTCTTTTAAAAAGAAGGGAATCAAGTTTCTATGGACAAAAAAATGTGAAGAGAATTTTAATTTTTTAAAGGAATTACTTACTATTGCACCTATTTTTTATAGCCGAAAAATGCCCTACCTATGCATACATGGCATTGTCCTTTTCACTTACACAATTTGCCAAATTACTATTGAAGCTATCTCTTAAAAAACCCTTTTTTGGAGCATGTACGCATCCTTCTACACTACTTCCCATGTATACATGCTATCTGCAGACTAGAAAACCCACGTACATGCACGATCTGTATGCTAAACAACCTGCGTTTACCTCCAAAAGTCGCAAAAAATAAAAAGTTGTAATGAATCCAGTAGATTTTACAGGCTAGGTTTCCCAACCATTTTACCTCTTGTAGCCCATCCCCAAACCGATTAGCTATATTTTTATCATATAAAATGAGGTCTTGAGGTCTCATTCCAACATCAAGGAAGAGAACAAAGAAACTCTGCCAAAATCCCTTCCCCTTCTAGCCCAAGCTTCGCAGCCCTTTTTAATATTTGGCCTCATCATTCCCCTTCAGTCCTTTCCCTATACAATCCCTTCCCTTTTCCTAAGAATATCAGTGGATTGTGAGAGGTATCATGGGAATGATGAACTTGGAGAAGAAGTAAGAGGAGCTTGGGCCTGGTTCGTGGATTGTTTTGCCAATCAAGAAGGTTGTAATCATTGTAATCTTCATATTTGAATAAAAGAGTTCTTTTTTTGTTCCAAATATTTATTTTATTTTATTTCATTTGATTAATGCATATATATTTATATACTAACACTAACATTGATAAGTGGAGATAACATATCTTGTAGATTTGTTTTTCTCAGTTACTTGCAGGTTAGCTTTGGGAGGAGACCATCAATCCAAGAAATTACAAAGGTGAAGGAAGTCTACATAAGACGTTAGGACTAAGTTCATATAGTTTGGGGTAACCTAGGATTAGGAATGTCTTTTAAGGGAAGTCAATGCTTTGCCTATATTCTGACCCAATATAGTAATAGGGGGATTTTCCCCACTAGCATAATTGACAACTCCACAGGGGAGTCTCTCTAGGGTCTTAGTGGGAGTTTTTGGCTTAAATTGGTTGGTTTCAATTTATTTTTGAGTTTTTTAGGTTTTACTGAGTCAGTTTAGGGTCTCTAGTCACCATCCAGGTGCCTACCAGCTTTCCCTTCCTAGTCAATTTGCCAAGTCTTTTCCTTTTTTGAAAAATCTCAGAGGTGTACATGCTCTATTTTGGCTCAGCCCCCATACATACAAAGTATGCACTGTAGACAATGCACGTACATACACAGGTTGATGGTGCAACAACCCGTGTCTCTGTGTCTTGAAAGGTTTAAAAAAAAAAAGAATTTTTATCTTTCCTGACAGAAGCTTTGGCGCTTCTCAGGCCTTTCTTGGACTTTATAGGGTCTCTTTTAGTGGTCCTTGGTTGGGTTATAGATTCGGTTTAACTTGATTTTTGTAAAGAAATTCAGTTGTTTCTTTACTTGTCTTTTGTCTTCTTTAAAGGTTTAGAGTGATCCTATAAGCCTTAGATCCTCCTCTAGATTCCATTGAATCCCAACGTTTACGTAGTGGCCTAGGGTCTGTGTTAGTCTTGAGTTCTTTTTTCTCTTTATCCCTTTTAATGCTTTGAAAAACAAAAAAAGATCATTTATTTGTGTTCATTCTTTCCAAGAAATTTTAGCTTGAATTTTTAAGAAACATTAGTTGTATTTTTATCCATGAATCGTGTATTCTATAGTTTCTTTTAACATATTTTGTTAATTCTTCTTTGATTGGAAGAAAATTTAAAGAAAACCTAGTTTTTATGCTAGTTAGGTCTCTTTCTTTCTTTGCATTTCTTTGCATTGTTATTTGAAAAAGAAAAATAATTAGCATAGGGTTGTGTTTTCTTCTCATCTTGAAATCATTTCAAAAGAAAAATAAGAAAGAAAATCCTTTTATTATCTCTTTTGTTTCACTCGAAAGTTGCATTGCGCATTTTTCATGGAAAGGAGAAAAGATTGCATCTTTATGTTTGAAGGATTGTTGATGAACTCTCTTTCTTGAAACTCTTTTTCATTTGAAGGATTAATGTAAATTTTTATTTGCCAGTGTTATTATAAGTTTCATTTTTGCAAAAGTCTCAAACAAAATAATTTTCACTTCCATTCCTTGAGTAAGAAAATCCCCTAAAACAAACGTGCTAATCTAAAATATATTAGTAACACTTTTTCTAGGGTTCACCAATATCTTAGGCTAGGGCCTTGGATTAGGTGTGGAGAGGTAAAATCTCCAAGACCAACCAAAACTTAACTTAGCTGTCTATGTTAGGGTGTGAAAACTACACCTTGTACTTATTCAATCCAAGAATCTCCTCTAACACAGGAGTCAAACATGAGGCCGCGTGGAGGACGGTGACAGAGATATCCACTCATGATCCTGACAAATCATTTGGGAGAGTGTGTATTGGGGGTGAATCTTGTAAATTTGCTAGGTCGACTTGTGTTAGAACTCTGAGACACTTGGATCCTTCCAAGGTACTCTAAGAGTGATTTTGTTCATGTTGCATTTCAGGCCTCAGGAGGATATTCAGTCTTAGTTACCCTACCCATACACTCGTTTGGTTGTCGACTGTACCCCCCTGGTTGTTGATTACAATTTGGTGGGCTAGTTTCCATTATATAGGTTGACACACATGTGACTATGAGGGGTGTATCGTGGTACCTGAGGCAGACTCTATACTCTCTGGGTGACACCTGAAGGGACCATCAGTTGGAGGTCTGGGTAATTGTTTCTTCTGTCTAGTCATTTTTCTTTGTGAATTCTTTGGACGATCAAGACTTCATATCCCTGGGTCAGAATCATTCATAAGGGTAGTCTATTTGGTTTGTATCTTTTTAGGATTTTCTTCTTAGTTCTATGCTCTATGCTCCCTGGTTTTCCATAGAGATTTATTCAATCATTGCTTTGGGTTTCTAACCTAAGGTGGTAGACCACCCACTCCATCAGTCGTCAGTACTTTTCGGTCTTTCACTTATAAACGTGGAGCCAACTCTTTGTAGGCATTGTTTTTTATACCACTGGTTCTCTAGAGTCAATGTGTGAGACTTTTATTGACTTGAATTGTACTGCAAGGGAAGAACCTATGCATAATATCTTCATGGAAAAATTTATTGACAATACCAACCAAGGAAACCCTTCACAAGGGGATTCTTGTGCTTTTCCTTTCTTCGGAAACGTTGGTGTCCCTTTGATGGTCACTTTGTAGATTCCTGGGTTGAATGTGGGACTGCCAATTTGGTTGGGTACCATTCCAGATGTCTCTAATGTTGTTGATAATTCTCAGTTAAGCACCTTATGTCATGGGCATCATGTTGATGTTCCTTCGTCAACAAATTCTTCTCCACATCCTTCTTCCTTCTCTAGTGAAATTATAGCTATTAGTAACTAGAATTCTAAATGAAATAGAAAGAGGAAGAATAAAAATAATAAATCACCAACCTCTGCAAGTCATTCTCAGGGAAAGCACCCACCCCATGCAAGTCATGCTGGGGGAAAAGGTCCACTCACTACTAGTCATACTGGCGATAGGTTTGTAGCCTCTACGAGTCATGTTATCGACCAATCACCAACCTCTACGAGTCATGTTGGAGATAGGTCATCAACCTTTGCAAGTCATGTTGAATACCAACAACCAACCTCTACAAGTCATGTTGGGGGCACGAACCTAGTCCCTCCAAGTCATACTAGAATTCAATCACCGACCTCTGCAAGTCATGTTGGAGTTGTGAAACCAACCACTGCAAGTCATGTTGGGGGCATGAGTCTCGTCAAAGCGAGCCATGTTGAGGAAAAGAATCCAACCACTGCTAGTCATGCTGATGGAATTGATTCTATTGAGAAACCTAGAAAGATAGGACATAAACCTAAGTTCCCTTGTAATCTTTGCAAGGGATATCACCTTACTCATTTCTGCAAGATCTTCCGATTTTGAGTCTTTTGCGGTTTCCACACAGTCTATTCAGATAGTGGTTGAGAAATTTGTCATGCCAATGTAATATTCAATCGATACCACTCCTTTTTGGGGGGTGATGTGCCTTCAAACTATGTTTTCTCGCAGACTATTCATCCAGTGGTTGAGAAAGTGGTCATGACGATGTTATCTTCGGTTGATCCCACTCTTCTCTTGGAGAGTGTCAATTCTACCAAAGTGGTCACATGGATGCAATATTTGGTTGATCCCACTCTTCCTATGGGAATTGATGTGTCTACCGACTATGTTTTTAGCATTTCCAGTTCAATACTTTCATAACAAGGGGGAATTTCACTCACTTCGAGCACACCCCCTCCAAGTCCTAGAATGGTTTCCTTTGATTGGAATGACCGTATTGAGCCTCTTCTTCCTTCTTCTGCACCCTTTCAAATAAGGTTTGAAGTTAATTCAAAAAACATTTACTGATGTATTGTAGATGAAGGAGCCTTCACAAGTATTTTATCCTCCTCGACTTGGCAAGCTTTGGGTTCTCCTGAGCTTGTGTCTTCTTCGAATGAGTTGTTGGATTCTGACAGACGTCCTAGTGAATATTTGGGGGTTCTTCCTCAGTTACCTATATCGTTAGGTGGGAGGACTATCCTTGTTGATGTTATAATGGTGCAAGGATTTTTATATTTCAATATGATTCTAGGAGTTGTTAGAGTTTGAATAAGTTGCAGAAGTTTGGGCTTGACTTGAAATGCTATTGACTGACTCCACTATCCCAATGGACTAGGCACAACACAAAGGAATGTGAATATTTGCAGAGACAAAAGTTTGCAGGTTGTGTTGCACGAATGCACAGAGGAAAAGGAACAGTGGTTTTCTTGTTCTTTATGCCTCATGGGGAGAGCATCATCCCTAGAAGGAGCCAGTGTTAGTATTCATCTACAGTTTTAAATTTTGGACTTTTGGTTGCAACAGACACGCTACTGGAATAGTGACGTTCTTGCAGTGCCATCATAAAATATCATCTCACTTCCTAAAATCCTAGAATTATTAGTGAGCAATGCAACATGGAGGAAAATCCACAACCTGTTGTTCAGGCTAAGCTATATGTCAAAGTTTACATTTTCACATAGCGAGAAAATATTGGTGGTACATATATATGAGAATATATTTTTTTTTATATTTTAAAACAAATCTATCCCCAAGGCTAGCTCCCACTCCAATGCTCTAGTACCATGTGACCTACACATCTACAAAACACATATCAGTATTAGCACAATTGTTGAGATCACATTTCCTCATATTCATGGTCCCTTAGTAGAGGTGTCTCAAGACACGATGGCCAAAACAAATAAAAGCAGCCTCGGGTTACATTGAAATCAACCCACCAAAGGAGAAAAGTCGAGGGTATTGTCCAAGAACAACAGGTAGGAGGACACCATGGTATCTTACCTAGTTAAGTGCATAAGACAATAAGTTCTCTTTCCAGTGAATCTTCCTATTGTTCGATATCTTTTCTAGAAGCACTCCTTTCTCTTGTAATAGTTTTAGTTTCTTCTTCTTCTGACTACACTGCTTTAAGGGATGTGGGCTTAATGCCAACTTTTCTCGCTCTTCTCAAATATCTGGATCCACTACACATACACTTGGTAACAACTATTGTGCATGTTCTTGAGGCCTTTATGGACTATAGTAATCTTGCTGCAACCTCATTTAGGGATTTAGGAGGCTTGGATAGCACCATATCTCTCTTGAAGCTTGAAGTCTGCCATTTTGAGGAGAGATTAAAGAAGCAGAGTGGAGAATCACAATCAGGTTTCAAAGGCAAGTCTCCTTAGAAAATTTTTGTTGGGTCAAAGGCAACACAGATAGATCAACTTGACACATTGGTTCCTTATCATAGAAGACTTCTTATGAAGGATTTGCTTTGTGCTATATCTCTTGGCACATATGCTCCTGGAAATAATGCAAGGTTGTTTGGATCTGAAGAGAGTGCTTTTCCATTTTGCTTCTGCACTATATTCATAAGATCAAAGGACTTTGGTGGTGAGGTCTTTTCACTTGCAACCACAGTCACGAGTGATCTTATTCACAAAGATCCAAATTTCTATTTTGTTCTAGATGTTGTTGGTCTGCCGACCGTTTGTTTTTTTAGGACGCTATCATGGTTGGTGTCCTCCCTTCTACAGATGCAGTAGCTTGTATACTTCAATGCTTGGATTATTTTTGACTTATTAACCTTGGTATTAAAGCTATTATAGGAAGGATGCTCATCCTGTAGTCTCAGAATATACATAGTTCATCATTGGGGACCCTGAGGTTATTATTTGTAAAGATCCTAATTTTCAGGGCCGGAGAGGTTCCAAGGATCTAAAACAAGTTTCCAAATCATATCAATCAGAATCTCCTTGATAACCACTGGCTTTGAGCACTGGTAAGTGTTTATATTCTTAGATATTTACTCGATCATTAGCACACAAATTCGATCATGAAACTCCCATGCCTCTTTTCAATTGAAGATATATTGTTTTATTATTTCGAGAGAATTGAGGGCTTGAGACATTAAAAATGGCTGTCATTTAGAAAATAAAAGGAAGACCATTGATAAAATTCCCTGGATGGTGATTTTATTAAGTCATTTATGAACCTCATCAAAAATCGAATAGAGGAAATTGTAACTGCAATGATCGTTCTAGTAGAGGAGCTATGCAAGAGGATAGAGATGGCACACAAATCCCAAATTATCTCATGTCTCTGTTCATAGAATTGAAATGACCATTTGAAGTTTGCGTGTTGAGTTTTTAACATTATCTCTCTTTTCAACACACCAGATATCCATAATGTTATTGGCAGTCGGGCAAATTTTTCAAGATAGAGTTTTCAATGTAAATCCCCAACAGGAACAAACATGCATATATAGACTGAAATGGGAACCCTCCCAAGTGTCATGAAGTTGTGAAATATTGACAACGCACCAGCACAAACAATCGAAAACAAATAAATATCTCTCAGAAGTTGAATTAATTTATCAATATTCTATCATTATCGATTGCATTCACAGAAAGGATACTTATGTTTTCAAGCTCAGGAAAGGGAATCTAATCTCTTTAAATAAGGCACAAGTGGCAGAGTGTCAGTTAAAGAAGTTTATTTCCATATTTTCGGGCAAATATCAAGTAGTCAAATGACAAGTCCGATTTGGGTAAATGATCCAAATTCGAGTAATCTTTTCCAACAGTCAAAGGTGACAAATCAATTCTAGATTAGTTAAGAAAATAACTAAAGCAGAAGTGGTAGAGCGTCTTCAACATTCAAGACCTTTTTCCATGATTTAACCACCTCTCAACATTGAAAGGCACAATAGGTAGAAAATGAACCAATGGAAACTAAGTAGCAGTCAAAGGTAGATTTGTTGGCTACAAAAAAGGAGATTGGTCTACAACAACTTCAGTATTCAACACCTATTTAGATTTGGTTTAATGATTTGATTTCCAACAAAATAGAAACTAATCTCTATATTTAGAAATCCTACATCCATCAATTTGAGATGAAAAAACTTATCATTGTAAATCTATAAATCTTAGGGAAGGAAAGATTTAGGTGACCCGAGAGGGGAGAGACCGAAGAGAGGAAAATGGAGCAGAGGCCTGTGTATAATGATTGTAAGCCTATGGGCATTCTTATTAAGTATTCATTCCTGACATTGATCATCCCTATGGATTGTGCTATCATATTGTGATCTTTTTCATTTTCTATTATGCTTTCCTCTTGCTTGAATGAGTTACAGACATTGAGAACCAATGATTGTCCATAAAAAAATAGATTCTTGAGCAACAAGATTTGTTGTGATGTGCCTGTTGCTTGTGTGTTTTTTTCAAGTACCTGTCAAATCCATTTCACAGAGAGAATATTTGTTTGGTGGATATTCTACTATTTATCACATTCTCCATTCTTCCATTCACCATCATATAAGTATCTGTCTGATATGTAGTTCATTGACCTTCAATCTAACATGGTTTTTTCTTGAATCCATGCCCAATGGTAAATTTCTGATCTAAAGTTAGTTTATTACCCTCTTCCTTCCTCATTCAATCTCATTGATCCATAAAACCAAACCATAATCTAATTTCCATCTACAAAAAACCATTGGAATAACTAAGATGTGCTAGGCATGACCCTATAGTAGTTTAGGAGCAACTTCTAGCACTAACAAGTGTGATTATGTATATTCTATGAATGATGTGGTGTCTATGTTCTTTCGGGTTATGCATTTCCCTCAAAATGGAAGTATTATCACTATCGACCAGTTGGAATATGATAATCACCATCCTAATTCGATATTAGTTCAAGATACCCCTTTATATGTTCCTAGTGTTCATGTAGAATCTACCCCACCATGGGTTAATTATGTGGTGTCTTATCCTCGATGTTCAATTTCTTCTGAGAAGGAACATATGTAATCATTTTTTCCATCTTGAGACATGGTATCGACAATTGATCAATTTTGCTATCCAACGGGGGCATGGGATCCCTTGCTTCTGTTAATTTTTAAGCTATTATTAGTTTTATTGTAAATTTACTAGATAACCATAGCATATATAGGATCACTAAGAGAAACACAATCACAAGATACATAAAATTTATCCTGGGAAACCCTCACAGGGGAGAAAACCTAGCAAAAACTTCCTTAATATATATAGCAAATACAATGCCAAGCCAATAAACCAAAACACTAGAGAATATCCAACACTGAGCACTGCACCTCTCTCTTCCTTCTTCTCCCAGCTACAACTCTCTAAACTTGCACACTTGATGAGTGAATGAGTGAGTGAGTTAATGAGGCATTGACTTCCTTTATTTATACAAATTGGCAGGCGCTGGAAAGGTGTCTCTTCATTGGGCAGGGCCGACTTGTCCACTTAGTGGTTAAAAAAAATTTAATTAGTCTGGGGGATGACTTCTCAATTTGCATAATATATTTAGGGTTTGAGCAATCCACAAAACGGGATTTTGTCAATTACAATGACCGAAATGATCAATCCACAAAAGGGGTTTGATCTATTTAATAATGTCTCAACAATAAATAGAATACTCTTTGCAATTACAATATTTCAACACTCCCCCTTAACAACAAGGGTATTCTACAACATCACCAGGAGAGAGAGAGAGAGAGAGAGAGAGAGAGGACAACAACATCAAAAACATCTGGAACATTGACTAGAATATCTATAAATCATCAAAAGTTTTTCTCATCATCAATATCATCATCCAAAACATGGAGCTGGAATGGCATCATCATCATCTGCATCAACATGGATTAATATAACACTAATACATCATCATCATGAATAAAAACACAAGGTTGATAGAACATCACAGTATGAAGGATGGAGCATCATCAACATCAAAACTAGGCTGGAAATCTTCAGCATGAAGCTAGTGTCTCAACAACATCAACACGAAGTTGGAAATATTCAACATGAAGCTGGCATATCAACAACATCAACATAAAGCTGGCATCTCAACAACATCAACATGAAGCTGGCAATCTTCAGCACAAGGCTGTCATCTCAACACTACTCCCCATTTCGAGGGAGGTCCTTTCAGACTATACCAATATTGTCTCCAAAGTGCTCAAACTTTACACGAGACAGAGGCTTGGTCAACACATTTGCAGCCTGTTCATCAGTGCCAACATAAAGGAGTTTTATAGCTCCTCTCTCCACCATATCATGAATGTAGTGATATTGGATTTCTATGTTTTTTGACTTGTCATGGAACACAGTGTTCTCTGTCAATTTTATGCAACTTTGGTCATAACATAGAATCATGGTTTCTTCCATATCCATATCAAATAGACCTTTCAACAACTTCTGAAGCCATATGTATTCACAACTGGTGGAACATGCTGCAATATATTCCGCTTTTTTCATGCTAAGAGAAATACTGGATTGCTTCCTTCTCTGCCATGAAGTCATGGTTGACCGCAGATTGAAACAACATTTGGGAGTTCTCTTTCTATCAGAAACACTTCCAACTTAATCTGAAGCAGTATACCCATACAATATGAAGTCATGGTCTATAGTATAACAAATACCAAAATCCAACGTACCCTTAAGGTATCTCATCACATTTTTTGCAGCAACCAGGTGAACATGTCTGGATTTGTTGGCCCTTGACAAATATTTGAGGAACAGTTCATCATATTTGACCATTTTGGACTTCAACACCTTGTCAAAGATGGAGCACCAAGCGAAGTAGAGATCACGGGATCTCGGTCCACTTTGGGCCTCTTTTAGGGTTTTGGGTTAATGTAATGGGTATGGGATGTTGGCCCATGGGTTTACCCATGTTTAGGCCTATTTTGTAAATTATAAATAAGTAGCTAGGCAATGTAAGAGAGGCGAATAAGATAAGTGCTAGTAAAGGTTGTGTGTATACTATGTGATCGACTTGCAGAGCTAAGTGCAAGTGTTGTAAGTGCTGAGTGCACAAATTTTAAGAAGGCTCTGTGCTAGATCTACTCAGGAAAGGAGGATCTAGCGAGGTGCGCGTAGATCTCCTGTCCTATGTAGAGTACAAGTTTAATATCTGTGCTGTAATTAGATTGAAAAAAGCTAATAAAGAGGAAGAAGACTTTGTGGACGTAGCCACAGGGTGGGGGTGAACCATAGTAAACCTGTGTGTTGTTCTTGGTGCCTCGATCTAATGTGTTTGTCTCTTTCCATGTGTTGTGCTTTGATATGATTATGCTATGTTATTTTCTATGATATACTTATATAGATCTACTTTTCTTTGTGCTTCTTAGATGTATGGATGTAGATCTGACATATATGAAAGTGCTGAGTGCTAGACCTATTTTGTTGTTGCTAAGTGCTAACTTAACCTAGATCTAAGTGAATGTTGTGGTGCTCTGTGCCATCTGCGGAGTGCCATGAGGGTTAAATACTAATGAATGATCTATGCTAAAGTGTTTTCTAAGTGTTAGAATCACAGATCTATGTCCCAACTAAGGTTGCAGGCACCTGAGTCCTGCAACCACCCCTACCTCTACCTTGGGTGAGACTTCATCTGCTTCGCAGGTGTTGCTAAAAGGGATGGTAGTTAGGGTTTTGTTGGTGTGTTGTTGAAGCGTTGAACCCCGGGTCTACCCCTGTGCCAACAAATGCTTCTGTTGCTGGGACCTTAAACTGTCATTGTTGGGAACTAAGGAAGAAGAAGCTTTGTGCAGAAAGTCCGTCCTGAAATTGTAAAAGCTCTGTGCATAGATTTGTTGCCCTAGTGCGCAACTGTTTACCCAACCTGTGAATCTCTATGCCTAAAATAAGGTCATATATGAAGAAAGAAAGATCAGATCTAAAGAAAAGAAGCGAGATCTGAATTCTCTGTGCTCTAAGAAAAGTAAAAGTGGAAATTTCTTAAAGAAAGAGGTAAGATCTGCAGAAAAGAGGTAAGATCTGTAAGCTCTGTGCTCTAATAAAAGTAAGAATAGTTAAGAGTTTTTAAGATTTGAAAGTTTTGTTCTCTGTAGAAGTGAGATTAGTGAAAAAAAAATTGTTTCTAAAGCATGGATCTAGGTATGATTGGTAGATTCTGTCCTAGCTTCAAAACTAGGGCATTGATAGATGAAAGAAAGAATGATATGAATAGATATGATAAGTATAATGATATATATGTTATACCTATGCATAGAAATAATGTTTTGACTAACCAATGGATGTAGGATCCTAGAAAGAATTTTTTGCAGCCTAGCTACCATGATCCTGGTGCATAGTACAAAAGAAGTTGGGGAACATTTAAATGAAAGAGAGAGTTAACTCTCTGTCACAGTTGCAGAAGACTGAGACATCTTGCTAAGGAATGCCCTGGTGGAATACCTAGTTGTCTTTGTTGCAAATCCTTGGACCACAAAGTGTTGGATTGCCCTAGAATGATTTCTAAGCTGAAAAGAATGAATCTGAATGAAGAAAACCCTATGGCAGATCCAGAAATAGTAGAAACTCAGAAGGAATCAGAGAAGGTGTTGCTGCAGATGAAAGACACCTTGAATGATCACCGACATGTTAGGTTACGAGAGATCTTCAAAGAAAAGGATCAAATTGAATCTAGAATAGGGGACTTTGACATTGATTGTATTCTTGATGAAGAAACACAAGTGAACATTATGCCAGAAAGAACTTGGGAAGCTATAGGGAAGCCTGCTATGATCCGTTCATTAGGAGGAATAGGGTTATTTAGAGGAAAACTGATGATGTTATGTGGAAGGATCACTCAGATACCTGTGACAGTCAAGGGAACTTCGAAAAAGGAAGATTTTGAGATTATCAACTTTATTAAGGACAACGCCCCATTTACCATGTTACTAGGAAAACCTTGGGTTGATAGAGATCAGGCTAGAAATAAGGAAGAAGAAGAATTTTTAGAAAAGAAGAGACAAGAGTTAAAAGATTTCATGACTAGAAGGATCACGCAGTTGATTGAAGAACAAGAAAGAAAATTAAAGTTGTTTGACACTAGAAGCCAAGATGTCAAAGCTGTAAGAGAATTAGAGGACTCATAGAAGATTGAAGTATTTTTCTCAAATATAGAAGAAGTATTACCCCTGAGTCTTAGAAGAAAATTTCAGCAGCACGAAGTAACTATGTCCAAGGAAAATAAGAATCAGAATGGGAAGGGAATCACCGAGACGAAGCTCACTAGAAAGAAAGCTAGAAAGCTAAGTAAAAAGAGAGATAAGATCTACAGGCTATAGAAAATTCTAGAGGGAGCCACCCAGAAGGAAAACTTTCATAATTTGAACTTCGTCGAGATATCAGAACAACGACATAGGTAACTTTTCCATGGCGAAGCAATATAGCCATTGGAAGTCGGTATAACCATTTGACTGCCGCTTCGAATGGATCAAAAAGCATTTATGGTTCATCACTAGATTGTTCAACCACACCATAATAGAAAAAACATAAGTTAATACAGCCTCATACCTGTTGCAAGCAGACCGTTGCTAAGTTTCCTTACTTAGTCTGTCACGCCTCACCCTGAACACACTTCATAGGTTTATACCTTTGATACAATTCAGCATGGATTGCCACTTCACCTATATCACAACGTGTGATGATGAGCATAAACAACAGCTCCAGCGTACTACCAGTTGACAGAAGAAGACTTGGAACATATTACCAAGGAATGGTTGGCGGACCTCCTTGTTGTAGAAAACCCCACAGAGATGTTCGACGTAGATAGCCCTGAAGTTATGCCGGATACACATGGACTGAGAAAGACTAAGAAGGATGACGAAGTTATAGAAGTCCATAGCACATCCATGAAGACTACTTCGATCTCACCTGCACAGGGAGGTGATGGTGAAGAACTAGGGGGAACAAAAGTTGAGAAAAACAAAGGCAAGGTTACTCTGCCTGGAGAGGAGGAGGATCCCTCTAAGAAAAGAAAGATTACCCCACCAAATCCCTCATCCCAAAATAAATCTAAGGCCACCTGGACTATGTTTAAGACCATCCTCACACTGGACAACTTCGACTTCTTAATCATTGCGCTGAATTATGCTTCACTAGAGATCGAAGAAAATCAATAGTGAAGCAGGAGGAGGTATTCATCTGAATCAAGGGTGAACTTGAAGAAGTGAAACAGGCACTCCAGTCCAACCGAGCAGTTTCTACGACACCCTTGACAACTGAAACAATAGAAACAGGTGATGAGCCCACTCAATTACACCAGATCACCGTTGTTATCACTAAAATTTTGTTCGCACATGGTTACAAGAACTCAGCATCGTCAAACAGTAATGAAGTCATTCATGGCCCTGAATTAATGTCACAGCATTGAAAAAAGGTAAAAAACTATACAAAGTAGTGAAAAATTGAAGAGCACTTTGCAGACGTTGGGCGTGCGCGCACATGCGTGGAACAGGAACGTAGAAAGCACACATATGCGCACGATGCGCGACTGTTAGCGCAAAAATCCATGCACCTGCTAAATGGCACATTTATGAATGTGGTTGGCCTCCCAACCACTTATGGTTCAGCTCCCAAGCCGATTTGACCACCACCGGCACCTCCCATCCATACCCCTATTCCCACCAACAATGGTACTCCCTCAACATCAGCTTATAGTACTAGTGAAAGCACGACGCCTTCCTATGTGCCTTATGGATCGATACTACCACAAAATCCATACTTCCCATTTCTTGGTCCTCCACAACCCATGGCTCCCCCACATCCTCATGCGGGGGTAAATTTTGTTCAACCCTTTGCTGCTCAATAATACCAAAGTTTTGAACAGTTGAATACAACCAACCCAACTCATCCATCAAACAATGCCAAGAAGAAAGGACGGAACAAGAATAACAACAACCCAGGTCAAGGCGGGAATCAACCCCCACAACACCAACCCACTGGGGGCAAACAGAACCAAGGGAACCAAAACCCCCAAGGGGGAAATAATAACAAACGCCAAGGGTGAAATAATGTTAAAACCATCTTCCCTTGTGCCCTTTGTGGTGAGTTCGGCCATTACACTCATCATTGCCCCCAGATTGCTGATTTCAAATGGTTGAAAGATTCTGGTAGTCTTCCCCATTCTCCTGCACAAACTGCCCCTCAGTAGGCACCACAACAATACGTGAAACAACCCCCTCTCACCGTGCTGCAAAATCCTATTCCACATCAAGGTGTGATAAACACCTAACAAGACACACAGCATCCCCCACCTCAGGTGGGCTAATACCACAACCCCAACAATCCAGCAGAGCGTACAATTCTCCTCACCAGTGAGGAAGAAATCCTTCTGCAAACGTGTAGTCATCAGTATCATACACCCACTGAGTCTCCTTCCATCCCTCCAGAAACAGACCCTCCACCGTCGGGACCCCCGTTGGTGATCCCTCACCCTTCCACCGAAACACCGCTTCACATCCCTTGTATCCCATTGCGTAGGAATGTCCACAACCCATAGGCTAGGGAAACTCATAACTATAGTTTGGTAGACGACTTAGCACAATCCCCGACTGCCATGTCAGTCTTGGAAGTCCTCCAGACTTGTCCTACTCAGCGGAAATCACTACTTTCCGCCTTGGGGGCAGTCGACCCTGCAGATACCCGACTTATCACCTTTGATCTTGATAGCGGAGAACCTCGTCTTCCTGCCTTGATCGGTTTTCAAATACCTATGAAAATACGGAACATCACAGTTCATCGGTGTATCATCGATGAAGGTGCATCTACCTGCATCATGTCCAAAACAGTATGGTAGAAACTTGGTTCCCCGAAACTCATACCCTCTGCCATCACATTACGAGCTTATGACGTACAACCATCATCTCTTGAAGGGATCTTCCAAAATGTCCTCATTGAACTCGGGGGCAAGACTATACTCATCGATATCGAAGTTATCGACGCCCCGCTCGATTATAATATCTTGTTCGGTCGTAGCTACATGTACGCTATGAAGGTAGTGGCATCTTCCATCTTTCAGAAAATGATGTTCCCCCACAATGGGAAGATCGTGACCATCGACCAAGTCTCACATTATGAGCGTAACCCATATGCCAACCTTGATAACATTCTTCCTCTCATCCACACAAACCAAGACACATATCCACTCGTCGAGATGGGTCCTGGGATTTTTAAAGATCCATCCTTGTTAAGGACGTACCATGGAGCACCACCACTCCTTCATCCTGCTAATCAAGTATGCATCATCTCATCTAACAGAACTCACACAGAGGATTCTCTTCCTCCTCAGGAGGCTTCAGTCATTTCTGACGTCCCAATAGTCGCAGAACCACTACCGTTGGAGCCTCCTGCGCACTCGTCGACCTCAACAGTCCATGAATCCACATCCCCTCAAGGGCATAATCTCGTCTGGGAGACAGTCCCCCAACCCCTCACCCAAATTCCCTTCTTTTACCCTCCACCAGGTATCGAAGCTTTTCAGGTAGCCGCAACGCTCACACTCCCTAATATGGTGTTAGCAATCCCAGTTTGGTATTTACACCCACCAGAGATGGTCCCTCGGCCATCCCTTCCCCCACAGGAAGGCCTCCCCATGATGATTCCCATCCTTACCCCCACCACCACCCCACTCACTAACCTCCCGACTACGGGTGGGGGTAGGAGAAAGAAGAAAGAACCCACTGCTCCACTTCCTCCACGCATCCAACCACCTTGCGCACTATGTGAGAAAGAGGGCCACCAAACCAACAACTTTCCATCACTACCTGAATTACAGAATTTGATCCCCCTCAATCAAACTCCCACAACACCCGCCACTACTGCTAGTCCCACCACTACCACCCACCCTTCCAGTAGTAAAGGGTTGAGGACCAAATACGTTTGTGCTATATGTTCATAGTATGGCCATTACACCCATCATTGCCCAGCACTACCACGATTTCGGAAGACATTAGCGGCTGTACACCAGAACTTCCAGAACAACCCCAGTCCTGCTAAGTCCTCGTCAACAAATATCACTGACATCCACTATGTCACCACTTCAGTCAATGAACGTATGAGACGCCCTTTCTCTCTCTGCGATTCATTAGCTCATTTCACATACCAGTGTCCTATGATCCTTGAATACAGGCAACGTCAATTGGCCCTGCTTCACCGACCCGCAGAGGTGGTAATTGACATTACCTCATCACTCGAGGATCTTCATGTCATTTCTCGAGCCCGAGGCACTCCTAATGCCTCCATGGTTCTTCAATGACGCCTTTGAGGATTTACCCCGCAACCCCCCCAATTATCCTGCTCATTCCCCTACAGACACTCTCCACCCAACCACCACGGGTACCCCTCAGTACTTCAATATATGGTTTATGTCGAGTGAACCCGCACCATCTCCTAACCGTGTTCCCCCTGTTTCTTCACCAGGGGAAACCACCCAACCACTGTCACCGAGATCACTCCTCATGACCCCTTGTATTCCTGATGTTTCCACTGCGACGAGGAAATACTGGAAGAGCTAAACCACCCAGACTCTCCCTGGGATGTGCTACATCACCACACACTCTTCTCTCCACAGGAAGCCTCCATGCCTCCTAACCAAAACCCCATTTATGCGGTCAAAACCAAGGATTTTATCCCATCAAGACCTATCGATTGGTTCAACCATCCCATTCCTGCCCCTGATTCTTTTGAAGAAGGTAATATGGCCAACATTTCCCCCACCATCAAAATCAACATTTCCATTAAAAATGGCATCGTCGAAGAAATCATCATTGGAGCTGCTTTCACTCCTCAGGAAATCAACGCATATAAATCCCTCTTCTAGGAATATAGGGATATTTTTGTCTTGTCATACACAGAAATGCCTGGACTCGATCCATCTATTGTCGAACATCGCATCGACACATGGCCCGAAATCACACCAGTTCACCAAAAACAGTGACCACTACACCCATCGAAAGTCGCAGCTATCAAAGCCGAAATTGACAAATTACGCGCTGCCGGGTTTATTTACCCCATCGCTTATACTTCATGGGTTTCCAACCCTATACCCATCGACAAAAAATAGGGCACTATCCACATTTGCACAGACTTTCGCGATCTCAATAACGCATGTCCCAAAGACAACTTTCCAACGCCTTTCATTGATCAAAGTATCGACGATTGCGTCGGCCACGAGGCTCTCTCCTTTATGCATGGATTTTTTGGCTATAACCAAATACAAATCCACCCAGTCGATCAGTATAAAACTGCATTCATTACCCCGTGGAGTACTTTTGCATATCGTGTCATGCCTTTCGGCTTAAAAAATGCCAGCGCAACCTTCCAGCGGGCAATGACATACATCTTTCATGATCTGGATACTATCATCCTCGCCTACTTGGACGACCTCACAGCTTGATCCAAGAGATGCACCCAGCATCTGGATGATTTACGAATCATTTTTCATCGGTGTCGTCAATACAACATCCGCTTGAATCCCCTCAAGTGTTTGTTTTGTGTCACCGCAGGGTGCCTCCTCGGTTTTATTATTTCCCAAAGCAGTATTACCGTAGACCCCCTCAAAGTCCAAGCTATCACCGAAATTCCACCTCCCCGGAATTTACAACAACTTCAGAGTCTACAGGGCAAAGCTAACTTTCTTAGACGCTTTGTTCCCAATTATGCCATACGCGCACACGGTTTCCTCCACTTACTGCGTCATGAAATCCCTTTTCACTGGGACGACCATGCCCAACAGTCATTTGACGATCTTAAAGCAGCGCTTTCAAATGCACCTTTAATTAGTGCACCTGACTATAATCGCGACTACATCCTCTACGTATCAGCATCAGTTGTATCAGTAGTCGTCATCCTCATCCAGCTCGGAGATGACAATCGTGAACACATCATTTATTACGTTAGTAAGAACCTCTCAGGACCACCCTTGAAGTATAAACACGAAGAGAAACTTTCTCTTGCAGTTGTCCTCGCAGTCCAGAAACTACGCCATTACATTCTACTTCGCACCACAAAGGTCGTCACAGATTCCAAACCTATGCAGTACTTGCTCAACCGTCGGCAAGTTAACGGTAAATTCGCTCGATGGATCGTTATCCTTCAGGAGTACGACCTTGAGTTCTCAACACCTAAGAGTAAGAAGGCCCTCGTTCTCTCCGAACTTGTCACGGCCCTCCCCTTTGACACCACCAGTGCCCCCGTCAATATTGACTTTCCCGACGAACATCTCTTTTACATTACTTCGGATGATCCTTGGTATGGTGACCTTCTCGTCTACCTCCGAACTCAAAAGTTCGGTAACCACCTTTCACGGGATGATCATTAACATATTTTCCATCAGGCCCCCCGCTACCTTCTCATCGGAGACATCCTATACCGACGGGGCGTCGACACCCTTCTTCGTCGATGCCTGACTATTAACGAGGCCGAAAGAGTCTTAAACGATTGCCATAGTGGCGCATGTGGGGGCCATCTTTCGGGTATATCCACTGCTCAAAAGATTATCCAAGCTGATTACTTTTGGCCTACCTTGTTTCATTATTGCATTCATGCCGTGAAACGATGTGAGCAATGTCAACTCTATGCCAACAAAGCCCGAGCTCCCCCCGCTCTTCTTCACCCTGTCATTACTGTCGACCCTTTTTGTAAATGGGGCATCGAATTTATGACTTGTAATCCCCCTTCCAGCAATGGTAGCAAATATATTGTTGTCGCCGTTGATTACTTCACCAAATGGGTCGAAGCTATGCTCACTTTCAACAATACCGCTGACACTGCAGCGCGTTTTTTCTTTAACCACGTCATATCCTGCTTTGGAGTACCCCTCCAACTCGTTTTCGACCATGGGAAACACTTTGAGAATGATATCTTCGTCAAACTCTCATCTCGGTTAGGCTTCTCTCACGAGTTTGCCTCACCATATTACCCTCAGTCAAACGGACAGGTCGAGGCAGTTAACAAAGTCCTCAAGACCATGTTACAGCGCACGGTTAATAAACATAAAACCAATTGGCAT